>LNAC01000010.1:1449471-1995899 GCA_002007465.1 Ailurus styani | reverse complement strand
AAGGGGGGGGAAAAAAAAAAAAAAAAAAAAAAAAAAAATCTCCCACTTCCAAAGAGTATATAAAACAAAATTGCATAAACATTACATCTCAGTTGGTGAAAGGATGTAAAATAAGTATGTTTAAGATGCTTCCATTAATATATGAAAGAGTAATTTCCATTAAAATAAAGTGCAAAATTACAAAACAAAAACAGGCAGAAGTGAGAAAAAATCATAGGTCAACATGAAAAGAAGTAATTTTATATTGTTAGAAAATACATTCACTGAAATTAAAAATGGAATTATCAAATTTGTAGCTATTTTGAGGAATTAAATAGAAAATACCTCAGAAAGATGAAGATATATACTAACCATAGTATATAAATGTAAATGAGAGCAATTGAACAATCAGAGTCTATACTGAGAGCCCACAAATAGACCTAATAGTACATCCGGAAGAGCTCAATGGTGGAGTAGTATTGTTCAACTGGATAATTTTTGAAACTTTACCGAAACTGAAGAAATACTTTAAAAAGAAAAGTTACAGGCTAATCTCTGATGAGCAAAGACGACTAAACAAAATATTTAGCAAATAGAATCCTCTGGTATACATAAAAGATAAATCTATCCTTAACAATTTGGTTTTATTCCAATCACACAGGGCATTTCTAAGTATAGAAAAATCAAACAATGTACTTTACCATACCAACGAACACAGGAGGAAAAGCTGATGATGATCTCAAAAGATACATAAAAGTATTTGTTGAAACTAATAATGTTCATGATCAAACTTACAGATCTTGGAACAGAAGGGAACTGCTGATTTTAACTTTCATATCAATGATCATTCCAGTCACATGCATTGTTCCTTGAATTCCTCCCATCAGAAGAGCTCCTTCTCCACCCTTCCTAAGCCACTCTCTATGGATGTGCTTCTCACTTTCTTATAATGTTAGCACTTTCTAATGGGCTGCACTTCCACAGTTTGCACACGTTCTACTTTCTGACCACCAACTCTCATCTTGCCAGGACCTCCCTCTGAGAATCCTTTCATCCAACCAGAAACTTAAATTCTTTGATTCTACCACACTTTCACTGTCACCCATTCTTTCCGTGTCCTCCTTTTCCTATGTTATGCAGCTTGGATTTCATGGTCAGTTTTTAACTTTATTGACTCAGAAAATAGTGTATTTGCATATGTACTAATTATATGAAGTATTCTCAAGTGCTATTTTCGGTCCTTGGGGGCACCCTGGCAACCAAATTCACATCCTTGGTCACCTGCAACCTCCTCCTCTCATATTTACTTCAATATCTTCACTTGGAAAGACCACATTTGAATTAACTAGAATTCAGTCTACTCCCCTTTTCGTGTCTGTAACCTGCATATAAAGTGATTTCATCTTATCTCATAGCTTCAATGCCATCAATATGCTGACAACTCCCATATTTATATCTCCATACTGGACCTTTCCCTTGAATCTATGACATATATATTCAAAGGGTTTGACACCTCTACTGAATGCCTAAAAAGCTGCTTAGGATTAACATGTTCAAAGCAGAGTTGTTGATAGCATTTTGTCCCCAAATCAGCTCCTTTAGTCTTTCACCTTTTTTAAAAATTCCAGTCATCTGGTTGCTTTGGAAAAATAAACTTTAGAGTTGTTTTTATGCTTTTTTTTTTAACCTATCAGGCATTGATCTATCAGCAAATGCTGACAGCTTTATACTCAAAATGTGTCTTCAATTCCCCACTTCGCATCCCCTCTACTGTTTTCAACATGGACCTAGCAATCTTGACGTCTTACCTGGACTGCTAAACATGTCTCTCTGATTCTACCTTTCTCTCCAATCTATTTTCAACATAGCATCTTGAGTGATCCTATGTAAATATAAGTCAGAGTAAGTTACTCCTTTGTTCAAAAAAACCCTTTGGTGGTTCCCATTTTACTTAGAGTAAAATTAGTAGTCCTTATTCTGATCTTCAAGACCCTCATAGATTTGGTCCACTGCTCACTCACTTGATACTTAATCCTTGTTCATTCAGCAGCCACTTTGCTTTCTCTCCTATGGAAAAGCTCTTTACTCAAAAAATGGTTAACTCCCTCATCTCTTCCAGGTCTTTAGTTAAGTCCCATCTCTTCAGGAAGTCCACCTCTTGCCAAAATCTCACCACCCACCCTCACCATTTCACACTCTTTTTCCCTTCCTGTTTGTTTTCCTTTAGCATCATTATTGGACAATTCCTTATCTTTTTAGTTTCTTGTTTCCATCTAACAAAATTCTTGTTTCCATCTAACGAAATGCAATCTCCAAAAAGGCAGAATCTTTATTATGTTCACAAACGTATCCTAATACCTAGACTAGCACCTAATCCAGAGGAGGTGTCCATAGATAATGTATACATGGAAAAATTAATAAAATGCCTACAAGGTAGATAGTTTTTCTAGAAAGAAACATAAAGACTATCTTTGTAACTACAAAATAGAGATGGCTTTCTTAATTAAAACACAAATGTACAAACCATAAAGGTCATTGATAAATTTGATTATGTTAAAATGTACAACCACAGTCAACCAAAGACATTAAACAAGACAAATGGCAGCTGCATGTCAGTTTTATCTCAATAAAATTAAAAGAAAACAAAACAGTAAATGGCAGGTTACCAATTGGAAAAGATATTGTCAAAATACATAGTTGATAAAGATTAGTATCCAGGACACATAAAAACAAATGCTTCAGAAAAAGAATCCTAAAAAGAATTAGGCAAAGGATATGAGCAAACAAGAATAAAAAATAGATTAACCAAGATTTGTAGAAAAACACTGGTGAACTCACTTGTGGTCATGAAAATGTAAATTAACTCTTTGACACTTTTGGGATTGGTAACAATTTAAATGTTTAACATTATAAGCAAGCAATGGCAAAGATACGGAATCATGGGATTCTTATACTTTGCTAGTAGGAATATAAATCGGCATAAATACTTTGGAGAACAATTAGTGAATAGCTAGAAAAGATTAGTTATTCTTATTTTTAAACTCAGCCATTCTGAAATATAAGAGGTGTGCTACAGAAATTCATCCCACAGTACAAGAACATTCCTTATAATACTGTTCATAAATGTAAAATTTCTACAGACAAATAATTGGTACATATTTATGGGATTTTTCTATAAAGGAATAGTATATAATAATGAAAATAAACAAACATGAACATTGAATTAATGTAAATAAATCTCAAAAATGCCAATGATTGACAAGGTAAAATTGTATACAATGCGACTTTATGTTCAAAAGATGCTAAAGTAATTAATAATAATATTCAAAAATTATCAATAATATGCATGTATCAACAACATAAGACACACAAAAATGATTAGGACCAAATTAAGGACCTTGATTATTTCTGATATGATTAGGGATGAAGAAACAGGGGACTTTATTTTGCAATGTTTTATTTTCTTATATAAAATCTGAAACAAGTATTGCAAAATGATGTCATTTTTATGACGGTGAATAAACAGTAATGTTTGGTATATAATTCACTATATTTTTTGTATTTTTAAAATATTTACAATAAAATAAAAAAGCATTTATTGATATTCATCATCGAAAATGATTTATTCTTGATTTCTTCTCTGAAATGTATTTCTTTTGTTCAATATGGAATGCTTTGTTTCATAAACTAAAACCAGTTTTCAACATAAAATAATTAAAAATTTCATCTCAGCTAAGATATATAATAAAAAACAGAGAAAGAGGAGAAAATTGGCTCTCAGTGATTGAAAAACCAAATCAGGATCAAACATGTTAATGATATAGTTTGCATTCGTCTTGTGGTTAAAATAATCTGTAAAGAGTAGTTTGATATTCAGTGACCCTTATCTACGCTATGGAAAGGTAAAATCTGGTATCACTTAGATGTGACAATTAACAAATTAACCGAAAATAATAATTACATAATGCAAAAAAATAAACACCAATGTGAGTTTCTATGAATATTCTAAATAAAATAAAAATTAGGGTGAATTTATATTATTTTCATTTTGGAAACTAATATTGTCACCATGTTGTAGACTGCGTTGGCATAAACTTGGATAAAATCTAGAAATATATTTCAATTAATTGTGGCTTAAAAAATTGCCTTAAGATTTCAACTTCAGTATTCTATGGAAAGTATACAAGGTATAGAATGCCAATTGTTTGTTTAAAATTATCAAGTTAGATAGATGTTGTGCAATGCTTTTATTGAATAATTATAAACTTGTATTTCCTTGATAAGAACTCAGAAATAAGTAGCAGTGAAGTAATTACAAGGAAAATAAAATGTATCCTAATTGTGCAGACCACAATGGTTAGTTTCTTACTGCTAAATAAAATAGCAAAAGCAAAATTATTGAAATAACATGAGTCATCATTAATTAAAGAAAGTTTTGAGAATGAAATATACAGGATCACGATCAGAGTTGTTTCTCTGACTAAAGTGAAAATAGCTGTGACAAGTAATGAATAATTTGTATAATTAATTTTTTGCTCATGCTATTTATTAATGAAAATTATTGCTCTTGTGGAGCATGAAATAGATTGAGTAGACAGATGCAAGAAGTTTCAAAGTGGGGAAAAGGATGAAGTTTGTATGCATATGTTTTTAATAATGTACTAGGACATGTTATATTAAATTTTCTTAAAGTTATACTTGACTTATTTATATTATCAGCTTTGAATTATTCTCACTTATTAGAAGAAATATAAATTATAACAAATGGTAAGTGGTCTATCCATCCCGATATATTTTAAGATGGATAAAGGCAGGGACCATGTTTGTTATTCATCATTATTTTTTAGCACCTGACAAATAAATATTTGTTAAGTTGAAATGCTCTGATATTACTATCACCATTGATAAATATCTAACAAGTAAAATCTAGGCTAATAGGTTTAAGAATATGTAACCATTTCTCCAAAAATTTATACCAGCAGTCTACACATATTCCCAGTGCTCCAGAGGATATATACAAATGCCCAATCCACATCTCCACTGGAAGACATCTCCAATTTACATGTCAAATGGAATTCTTTTTTTTTCCCTAAGATTTTATTTATTCATTTGACACACACAGAGAGAAGGAGAACACTGGCAAGGAGAGGGGTAGAAGGAAAGGGAGAAGCAGGATCCCCCCTGAGCAGGGAGCTGGACGAGGGACATGATCCCAGGACCTGGCCTGAGCTGAAGGCAGACGCTTAACTGACTGAGTTACCCAGGAACCGGTCAAAATGAAATTCTTGATCTTCCTCCCTGAACTTCACCTGAGAAACTTCCCCACCTCATTTCATATCAATTCCATTCTTGCTTCAGCCATAACTCATAAAATCATCCTTGCCCCCTCTCTTTTCCTGACAACCCTCACCCAACCATAACAAATGCTTTTAGCTCTATTTCCAATTATATGTCAGGAAGGTGACCACTTCTCACTACCTCCACTGTTAACACCCTAGCTCAAGCCAAAAAATCTCTCATTTGAATTACTGAGATTCCTACCTTTGAGGTCACCCTTTGTGGTGGTTAGTTTTGTGTCAAATTGACTGGGCCTCAGGGCGCCCAGATATTTGGTTAAACATTCCTGAATGTATTTGTGAGGGTGTTTCCAGAGGGGATTAGAATTTGAACTGGTGGAATTCACTTGGACTATTTCAGCTGAACACTCTCAGTGCTCCTGGTTCTCAGGCAGACTGTGACAGGAATCTGTATCATTGGTGTTCTGGGTCTCAGACCTTTGAACTCTACCACCAGCTTTCTAGCAGATCACAGGACTTCTTGGCCTGCATAATTGCATAAGCCAATTTATCATAATAAATCTCATTTTACATATGTATCTCTGTGTGTATCTATCTATCCATTCATACATCTGTCTATTATCTTCTATTATTTCTATTTCTCTGGAGAACCCTGACTAATACACCCCCTATATTCTATTATCAGCACAGCAGCCAGAGTGATCCTGCCAAAATCAATTCATGTTACTTTTATGCTCAGACCCCTCCAGTGGCCTTCTATCCTAATCAAAGTAAAACCCCAAGTTTTTACAGTAGTCCACCAGGCCTTACACAATCTCCTTTCCTCCTTCCATTACTTCTCTGATTATCTTTCACATTACTCTCCCCTTGCTCACTCTGTTCCAGCCACAGTGGCCTTGCTGCTCCTCCTAGAACATAGCAGATATGTTCCCAGTTCAGTTCTACTATGATTTCCCTCCTGATAGTCTCAAAAAAAATCTTCCCTCCCTTCCTTTAGGACATTTCTGACCATCTCACTGTCCCAAAACTATCTATTCCTCATTCCTGCTTTATTTTTCTCCATAGAACATGTACCATGTAATATAATATAAATCTTATTTATATCTTGTTAACTGACACATTCACTAATCTGCAGCCTCCATGTGAGCCAAGATTTTTGTTATTTTGTTTCCCTTCTGTACTTCTTGCCTCTAGAACAGCACATGTTACACATTAAGTAATCAAAAAATGTTTTTTGAACAAATTAATGAGTTTGCTACTAACTATGTAAATAGTGTCCCAAAAAACACATTGAAACTTTTAAAATTATAGAGTTCAACCAGGTTTTTACACTTTATAATAAATATGCAGATGTCAATAGATTCACAATATAACAATTCAAAATAGCTCAAGATATAATAGATAAAAGATTCACTCAAATATTATTAACAGATGTTTTCAAAGAAAATGTACAGATGACCAACAGACACATGAAAAGATGCTCAACATCGCTCATCTTGAGGGAAATGCAAATGAGGTACCACCTTACACCTGTCAGAATGGCTAGAACCAAAAGGACAAAAAATAACAAGTGTTGGCAAGCATGCAGAGAAAACATGCACTGTTGGTGGGAATGTAAATCGGTGTGGACACTATGGGAAAACAGTATAGAGGTTCCTCAAAAAAATTAAAAATAGAAATGCCATATGATCCAGTAATTCCACTACTGGGTATTTACCCAGAGAAAATAAAAACACTAATATGAAAAGATACATGAACCCCTGTGCTTATTACAGGATTATTTACAATAGCCACGATATGGAAGCAATCCACTGTCCTCAATAGATGAATGGATCAAGAAGATGTAGTATACAGATACACATTGGAATATTACTCAACCATAAACAAAGAAGGAGATCTTGCCCTTTGCAACAACATGGATGGACCTAGAGAGTATAATGTTAGGTGGAATAAGTCAGACAGAATGACAAATACTGTATGAATTCATTTATATGTGGAACCAAAAAAACAAAACAAATGAATAAAGAAAGGAAGAGACAAAGAAATAAGCTCTTAGATACAGAGAACACACTGGTGGTTGCCAGAGGGAGGTAGGGGAAGGGCGAAGTAGATAAAGGGGATTAAGAGGTACAAACTTCCAGTTATAAAATAAATAAGTCATGAAAAAATAAATAAATAAATAATGGAAATGAACAATAAAGCATAGGAAATATAGTCAATACCATTACTATTATTAATGCTATTACTAACATTACTTGTTGACAGATTGCGACTACACTTACCATGACGAGCAATGAGTAATGTGTAGAATTTTTGAATCATTATGTTGCACACCTAAACTAACATAACACTGTATGTTAATTACACTTCAATAAAAATATAACACTTAGGAATAGCATATGCTTTTGAAATTTAATACCTGAGTAGATTAAATGGAAATGGAAAAATAATTGAGTGGAACATCCTTTCATGGAATGGAAAGAGTGAGTAACATAACTATGACAATACTTTCATAATTAATTTATAAATTTAATAAAATTTCAGCCAAAATCCCACTGATGTATTTTTCAAAAACTACACAAGTAACAATATCATGAAAACTGACAAAAGTACAAGGAAAATATTTGAGGTGCTGTGAGGGCATTTAATACAGGGAACTGCTCTAGCAAGTGACATCAGGAAAAATACTCTTGAGAAAGTGAAAATAAAACTTTGATCAGAAAAAGATCAAGAGTCAGCAAGCTGAAAGTGTTTGTGGGTGGAGGGTGATTCCTAGTGAGAGGAATTTGCAAAAGCATTTAATGACATAGGAAAATGTTACTTAGTAAAGCATAATATAAACTGTATAAATTCCCAGTGATGTTTACAGGTAAGAAGACAGACACTAAAATGTCAATAGAGGTTGTATTGGAGTGAATGGGACTGTGGGTAATGCTTATTTCCCTTTTTATTATTCTATACATCTCAAATATAATACAACAAATATGTCCTATTTTTATATTAAAATATTGCAAAGTGGAAAGTTTGGGGCCATGTCCTTCAAATACATTCTTCTTGTTCATAGGTATTTGATAAAAACTGCTAACACTGAATTAAGCTCATTCCTTTGGTGTATCAGGAGCATCTATGTTTATTAACCTATCAAATAGTCCATTTAGTCGTTCCCTTTTTCTATATGTTATAGGAGTAATAATACACTCTACGTCAGGCTGCAGCACATGATTAATGTGTCAGCATGAAGGTGCTTTACTAGCCTTTGGCATTCTATTGCTAAAGGTGAACTCAGCAAAATCCAGCAAAACACATTTGCCAATCCTATAAAAATACCATATAAACTGTTGACTAGTCAGTTGCATATAGCAGCAAGTAAAGCATAACTGTATTCAATACGCATACTCCAGGTAATAACAGAGTAGTTTATTATCATTGCAGGTGCAGAAACCTGCCAACATTTCAGCCATCTGGGCTTCCTCAGGGCAGCATACAAGTAAAATATGTGAATGAAATATGTGAGTTGAATACAGTTTTATTATTTTTTTCTTATGGGCTCTCATGAAACTATATATTTTAGAAAAGCAATTCTGTAATGTTAGTTTACTTTAGAAAGCCATCAACTTTAACTAATTTAAGTCCATTAGCATTCTCACTAAATTGCTTATGTCTGAATGATAATGGATCTTCAGATGACATTTTATGACAAAAAAATTTGTGGTAAATGTAATATAATTGAATACACAAAAGTTATAATTCCTGCGGGGTTAATGAATAATCTCTATTTTAACATATTTCACCAATTGCAGTATCATGACATCGAGGTTCTATTCATTAGCAATTAAATATATGCTATCATAACTTATCAGAAGATTTCACTTTTAGAAAAACACACTAGACCTCTCACAGTGAGTCAAAAATACTGTGAGGCTCAGTACTCAGACAATAATTTTTCAACTAAAATATGTTTGCCTCCCATCAAGAGGTTCTCAGAGTTTTCTCTGTTGCTATCATAAAACTCAGTGAAATGATTAGAACTGAAAGTTAATGGAAGGATTAATAAAGAAGCTTACTATTCAGTCTACTTGGTAACTTTCTTCCCTTCAGTACCTCCTGCCTCCCAAAGAGTATGTGGCACACAATAAGTCATCAAGGAGTATTTTTGAATGAATGACTGAATTTGCTATGACGTATGTAAATAGTGTTCAAGAGTATATATTGAAACTCTTGAAATCATACAGAGTTCAACAGAGTTTTTATACCTTATGATTAAATATGCAGACGTCAATAGATTCACAATATAGCAATCCGAGTGAGCTCAAGATATTATAGATAAAAGATTCACTCAAATATTAATAAAATAACACTTAGGAATAGGATGTTTTCAAACTTTAATATATGAGTGGATTAAATGGAAATGCAAAGAGAAATACATGGAAAAATCCAGTTATGGAACGAAAATGATGAATATTATAAATAAGACAATCTTTCCTAATTTATTTATAAGTTTAATACAATTCTTAAACTAAAATTAGACTTTTATTTTGGCTGACAGTGTATCAGTAAGCAAAGGTATTTATTCTCCTTTAATCTGTATTGCTGATGATGGTAAAAAGTAAATGTAAGTAATAAATATTCTGATAGTAAAGAGAGTAATGCCAGGGACTTCTCCTAAAGATAGTGTCAAATTCTCTTATGCTCTAAGGTTGTGGGAATATTGTTATAAAAACAGATTGCATTTTCTCAGCACCAGTTAGTTCTTTTTGTCCCTTTAAATGAACCAGGCACACCTACACAATTGAGCCTAGGATTTGTAAAAGAAAACTAACAGCAAAGAGTTGATAGTAGGCACTGAGCACTCTGCAGCAAATGTGCTTCAAAACTTCCCTGCCTAATCCCAGGTTCCCTGGGGGTTTCTACCATACTTTGACTAGGATCAAGCTTCTTGGCTTGTTTATTTTGTTCTATCTCTGACCTCAACATCCTTCAGAAAATAGCATACATAGTCTGTCTCAGGGCACTGCCTTGCCCACCTGATCCCAACACAAAAAGGGAGAAGGAGCTTTAGTTAATTTCCCAAGTGCTGACTCTTCGTTTTTCCTAAATGTAATTTATAGGCAAGCTATTACTTCTTACTATATTAATGAAGACTAACACAATGAGATAATTCTTTGTTTTGTATTACAGAGTTCCAAGAGTTAATTGATGAAATTGAGCTTTTTTTCAATTATTCAGTATTAAAAACTAAATCAACTAACTGCTCAACTTTTGCATTTTGCCATTTCCAAACAATTCCTGATTAAGCATAATCTGTCGATGTCTATAATCTTTTTTTTTTTTTTAAAGATTTTATTTATTTATTTGACACACAGAGAGAGATTACAAGTAGGCAGAGAGGCAGGCAGAGAGGCAGGGAGAGGAGGAAGCAGGCTCCCTGCTGAGCAGAGAGCCCGATGCGGGCCTCGATCCCAGGACCCTGAGATCATGACCTGAGCCGAAAGCAGAGGCTTTAACCCACTGAGCCACCCAGGCGCCCATTGATGTCTATAATCTTTTATGTTTATGTGTCTGATAGTAATTTAATAATATGGACTACAGAAGAAAAGTTCAAATATTCTATGACGCTCCTGAAGAAACAATGAATAGCATTTTGTTTGAGGCAATCATTACTGTAAGGAAAGTGTCCCATCATCTTAGGTTAAATAAGTCATGTTTACAGAAGGTTTAGAAAAACTGGTCAAAAGCCAACAAACCCCTTATGAAAGAGTATGGAGTACTTAACTAAATGTGTGCTATTTTTCTTTATAATAATTATAGACTATGTGGTTTAACATCAATATATTTGGAGATACAATGCATTAACACAGATTTTTAAAGGGAATAAACCTCAAATATTGATGCAGGAGTAGGTTAAAAGTTATATTAAGAAAAAGTACTGTTTTTATAATGTCCACCTAAGTAGAACTACACAAGCTTTATATTTTCTCACTATCAATGGCCACTAGTTTATAGCAAAAAGAAATAATTTCTATTACTTTAAGTAAAATGTTTCAATTCCATGAATTAGAAAAGAGAAGTAGGAAATTAAAGGATAAGTATGAACTAATGCAATGTGTTGCATTGATCTCTCTCTTAATCAGACTGTAAGTGTGTATGATTGCTCAAGATTAAAATGCTTCTTAAAAGTGAAAAAGAAGAAAATTAAAAAAATCCTTGAAGTCTTTACTGAAAGAAAAAAGTGACAAATTTTGCTAAATCTCATTTGAATAAATCCCTCATTCTGTCAAAAGGGAGGGCTGGAAATCTATGTATCACTGAATCAGGATGCTCTGGAATTTAATATGAAATTTTAAATTAACAAGGGAAGAGCAACATAATTTGCATGTAATGGCGTGTACACAGTTTGTCAGACTCATGGAAAGGGCAGTGCAAGTGTCTTCAAGACTTAGTTAGGTTAGGGAGCAACTTTGGGCTGAAGAAAGAGACCCAAGGGTCAAATCTATAGGTGGTGATTTCTCTGTGTTCCAGGAAGGGGGCTCTCTACACATTGCAGCCCCTTTATTTCCTGAGCAGCCCTTTTATTTCTGCAAGTGGGAAGGTAATTAATGGGACAGAAGTGTGTAGTTCTGGCCAGAGGAGGAGACGATATGGTAGAAGGAGGGGAGAGTAGGCGAAACCAGGAGAAAAACCCTCGTGGTAGCATGAGAGGGAAGGATTCTTGATGGAATCTGATAAAAAGTTCCCCACGGGTGTAAGATCTAAGCTTCTCCCTCTTGCTACAAAATATGTGGTAAATTCTATGTAGTGTAGTCATAAAATAGAATTCTCTGGGCCAATGTGGAAAGTTACAAAGATATATCCATATTGTGAAAGGCCCCAAAAACAAGGACTATAGGTGGACATTGGAGCTAGAGAAATGATATACAAATACATTATTTTATAAGCACTCCAGATGATTGTGGAATATGGCATCTAAAAGGAAATTCCAATTACCTACTTTAGAATAACTAGGGTAAGTAAACAGGTGACAATTTTTCTGCAGAGCTCTTTTTAAAAATTTATCTGTAACATACCATCACGTCCTACTATATGTTAGAAACTAGGTAGTTCAGCAGTCAGCTGGCCGTGTCTGCATCTGTCTCCTTTATAAGCCTGTAAGGGCTTCAATCATCACTGGCTCATCATAGCATCACTGCAGAGCTTAGAATGAGATCTTTGACATGAATGCATTTAAATGTTTGATAATATAAGGGAAGAAGTTGGCTCATGGAGAAGTTAGTCCTTGACCCAGAAAAATCTATTCTGTCATTTTAACTAGAATTCTGAGCATTATATTATTTGGATTACCAATAGTATTTGCCTACTGTTTTACTGTTTCCTTCTTTTAAAATTTTCTACTGAAAATATCTAAATATTAGATTAACTACCATATATTTTTCATGATTTCTCTTAAATAATTGTATAAATATTATTTTTTTCAATCACACTACTTAGTTTCTAATTTTTGTTGCACTAAAGAATTATTACATATTTCACTAAGTAACTCACTCTTTTTTCCTTTCTTTCTCTTTGGGTGTATTACATATTTAGAAGAAGGATAAAAGGAAAGTAACCATGCATGTCAAGGCCATTTTAATCAAGTCATTACACAAGGGTAAGAGAATTATCAAGCTTATGTTTTATAATTTAATAATATTAAGACTCAGATGTAATGTTTGCTAATTGTGTTTAATTTTGGATTTTGTATTAAAAGAATAAAAAGTGGAAACAATTTAAATTGAATTAGTATCTGATTCATTATTATTATTTCTGATTTTTTCTGTCTTTCTCATTTTTTGTTTGTTTGTTTTTGGTCCCATTGGCCTCCAATGCTTCTTTTAATAACTATACAATTGATTATGTGGAAAATGTAAATTCCTTCCCTGCCTATGATGCTTAATTGCTCTTTTTTAGCTGCCCAGTCATCTAGAACTTCCACTTATGGTTTTAATTACTGCTAATGTTCTAATGACAATGCTGGCAGAGAAAGAACATAGTTTTAGAAATATTGTTTAAAATTAAAACCAAAGGCCCAGCTAGGATTTTAAGAGGTCTTACTATATCCAGGAATTTTGCTAAATTTTTAGGTTGAAAAGGAATAGCTACTAGCAGTAGGCATCATTAATTCATTCAACAGAAAAGTATTGATTGTGCCATTTG
Organism: Ailurus styani; assembly: GCA_002007465.1. Classification (NCBI taxonomy): domain Eukaryota; kingdom Metazoa; phylum Chordata; class Mammalia; order Carnivora; family Ailuridae; genus Ailurus; species Ailurus styani. Next base: position 1,982,433 of record LNAC01000010.1, on the reverse strand, counting down.
TTGGGTCAACTAAGAGAGAGCTTTTCCGGGGATCAATCATCTGTAAACAAATAAGTACAACATAAAGTGTTTAGTTCTATTTAAATCATGTGCAAAGTACAATAGTAATTAAATTATTTCAGCTGAAACAAAATGTCACAAGATATCGTTTTAGACATAAAACTTATGGCAAGCCTCTTCTCTTTGTCTTTTTGCCTCAACATTGCCAGCTTCTAGATTTGTATTATCTTCACTTTTCTGTGTGTTTGTCCTATTTCTGTATATTAATACATTTTTCTCTGACTTATATTTCCTATAAAAGGTGAAAAAATAAGGTAAATGAGATGACATCTTTGCAGACAAATTTTGGAATTGTTCAACTGAACCAGTGTATCTCACCTGAATGCCCATGAATCAATGAGTGTTTATTTAAAGTCTATTAGTGTGTTACACATCGTAATGGATCTAAAAGAAGACCAAGACATTTGTCTGCAATCAGCTATCAGTCTTTTGGAGTAAAAAAAGACAAATATACATGTCTCGTTGAAATCTATAATCCACTTATCTCTTCATTTATTCATGCATGCAATAAATATTATTGAACATCTATTATGTACTTGGAGCTGTTATAAGCATGGTATGACATTTAAAAGAAAACAGGGGACAGCCACCATATAGGCAGTCTATCTAATAAGCAAAGAAATGCACTCTGGACAGAGGAAATGGATATCTAACTCATTATAGAAGATCAAAAAATTTGCACCGGGAGGAAGTGACCAGTTATTTTGAGGGCTATTGAATTAATGCAGATAAACTTCTGATACCTAGACCTGTGTGTCTACATGATATTTTCATGTAGATATATTACAAGAATCTCAAACTTAAGGGACACCTAAAATAAACCACTTAATTATTCAACCTCCCCTTCTGCCCTGACACACATCTGTGCTCCTTCCTTCTACATTATCTTACTAACTAGCACCCCATCCATCTAAGTTGTTCAATGTAGAAATCCCTGATTTCTTTTTTCATCTCTTATATTCATCACATTTTATAGATTTTAGAAGTCATATTTCCAAATTCTTTTATTCTCTCTAGTTTTCCTCCGCCCCTCTGTTACCTTTCTGCTCCCTTTAGTTAATTTACCTTTTTGGTCTCAGTTAAATGTAATTTTTTTAAAAGATTTTATTTATTTATTTGACAGAGAGAGATCACAAGTAGGCAGAGAGGCAGGCAGAGAGAGAGAGGGGGAAGCAGGCTCTCCACTGAGCAGGGAGCCCTATGTGGGGCTCGATCCTAGGACCCTGGGATCATGACCTGAGCCAAAGGCAGAGGCTTAACCCACTAAGCCATCCAGGTGCCCCTTAAATGTAATTTCTTGAGAGAGCTTTGTCCTTAAAAAATTCTTCCTTTCCCTAAAGTAGTTTTCATGGTATTCTTCTTCATTGCTCCTGTCCTTTCTTTAAGATATCAGTTCTCACAATTTATACTTGTATTTTATTTGGGAGGATTTCTGGTGAGCATCTATTCTTTGTCTCTGGTCAACAGACTATAAATATATTGAAAGGTGAGAATACTACTGTTTTGTCCACAATTGTGTAATCAGCTCCAAAAACTTGATTTGGTACATAACAGCCCTCAATAAATATATTTTCAGTGAACAAATGGCCATGAGTGTTTAAAATTAGGGATTAAAGAAAAAATGCAAGTTTTAACTCCTATAGCAACTCAGAGAAAGCATGCCAACATTTTTCAAAGTAGTTGTGACTTTGGGAATAGAGCCTATTCCCTGGGCCTTAGAAAAGGAATGAATGACTTTTTAGAGGCAAGTTGGAGGAGAGGTGTTCAAGTAGTGGGCAGCAAAAAGAACTTAAAGCAGCTAAAGCATGTGTATGCTATTAAAGCCTAGTAGAGCAAAGGAGATTATTTGAGTAATGGTGGGAAATAGACCTTGAATGATTCAAAAAAAAATCTTGAAGAGTAGAATGAAGTACTTACCACAGGCAATAGGGAGGCTTTGGAGATTTTAAAGAAAGTTGAAATAGTCTGAGAAAATGCTTTATGAAGATTAACTTAATTCTGATAAAGAAATAAATAAAAGAACATACCCAGAAGTACCAAGACCAGCTTTGAAGTGATAGTAGGAATAATCTGCAGTAATAAAATGACACTGGAAATGAACAAATACTTAAGCTAAAGGAAATAATATACTAGGAGCAACTGAACAACAGAAAAACTCTAACTCAGAATCATATGTTTCATTTTTACTTTTTTTAACTGGTTACACACCTCACATGAGAAATAGTTCATGCCAGGGGTGCCTGGGTGGCTCAGTCAGTTAAGCATCTACCTTCAGCTCAGGTCACGATCCCAGGGTCCTGGGATTGCGCCCCATGCTGGGCTCACTGCTCAGCCAGGAGTCTGCTTCTCCCTCTCCCCCTGCCTGCTGTTCCCTTTGGTTGTGCTTTCCCTCTCTCTCAAATAAATAAATAAAATCTTAAAAAAAATAAATAGTGCATGCTAATTGTAATATCATTTTAAGTAAACATGGATTTATACAAACGAGGTGGTTGGTTTTGGAGTTTCACAGTCAGGGGACATCTGGACAGCTTTTAATATTATTTCTGTCAGGTCTGAGTATCTTCATATATATTTTTAATATGTACCTAGTTTCTGATCTAACTTACAGTGTTCATTTTTCTGTATGTCAAAAGCTTTGATAGTAGAATGCCAATTTCAGGAAATTTATATTAAGCTGTGATTATGGTGGGAATTAAATTTATGAAAAATAATAAAGTAGCTAGAATAATAGGAGTATTTTTGTTTGCTTGGTTTTACAAAGTGATACAAAATTTGGTCCTGAAAACTATTCTGGTTCTTAAGAGGAGTTATGAATTATTTTACAACTTCTGGACATAGTAGGTGACTGAACTTTCACCCTTATCTGTAAAATGATCTTACATGAAACGACAAACAGTAGAACAACTGTGAGCAATTTAAGAAAGATCACACCAACAGAGAGGCCACAGCTGGAAAGAATCTTCACCTTCCTACACTTATTTCAATTAATCATGAGAAACAATTGCAAAATGTCACAACTGTCCTCCAAATCTAAATTTAAACATGAAATGGAGAGCTCATTCAGTTATAAATGTTCTTGCACAAAATAAACCAAACCAAACTTTATTTTAAAAAGACACAATCGAAATGTTTTAGTATATTCTATAAAATATTGGACATAAAATAATCAAAAAGTTTATAGGGCAGAAGAGTTTTTAAGGGTTACACTGGGAGTGCCATTATATACAATTTTTTTGTTTGCAAGTAAGAACTACTTTCAACTGGATCAAATAAGAAGTAAGGCCATTCTCCCCCAAATTTTTCCCTTTGCTTCAATATGCTAGAGGTTTTGGCATCCAGAGAAAGGTCACCATGGCTCAGATTAGCAAGACAGTAACCATACTCCATTCCCAATATTATTGCACCAGGCGCCCAACCCTGTGCAAAGTGTAATGGAAGAAGTCTTTGCTTTCACTAAGTTTTCTCAAAACACTAAGATAAAACTTGTGTTTAAAATGAACATTCAGCGAGGTGGCTGGGTGGCTCAGTCATTAAGTGTCTTCAGCTCAGGTCATGATCCCCAGGGCTCCCTGCTCAGTGGGAAGCCTGCTTCTCCCTCTCCTACTCCCCCTGCCTGTGTTCCCTCTCTCATCGTCTCTCTCTCTGTCAAATAAATAAATAAATAAATAAATAAATAAATAAATAAAATCTTTAAAAAATAAATATAAAATGAACATTCAGCATTTGAAGATGCGATAAATAAGTACTTTATGCAAATCAAAATAATTCAGAGATAAACAGATACACACAACACATAGGGTGAAGCATCTTGCAATCAACACACTATGGGACAGGAAAGGGGCATTCAGATAGACCAGAATAAAGAGCGGTCTCACAGCACGCTGTTCAAGAGTTGGCCTTGGTTTCTGTGCAAATTACCACTCATTCTACAGTCCCTGACCAAGACAGTGATTAGAATCGCCTCCACCTTCCAGAGGTTGAGCCTCTGGACCCATAGCTCCCAGTCACAAGTAGCCTTGTCTATTTACCTCAGTTTGCCATATAAATATTGTCATTATCTATCTGTGCCAAGACATGAAAACATTTGGAAAGCACTGAGTTAATGAACAGTAAAATATACAAAGTTTTCATTCCTTATTACAGAGTCAGTCATCCTTAACATTCTTGACGGTGTCCTGAATTAAAAACACCTTCAATTATGTTTGTGTGGATTACTGTGTCTCAAGCTAAAACATTTTCCTGTTAAATCCTCTTCTCAGTAATACTTTCTGTGCAAGAGCACCTGAGAGACAAATCTCTGAAAAGTCCTGTACCTCACAATTCACTGTGCTCTCTTGAGTCTAGTAGGTACTAAATGTGGACACATCTTATCTCAGGGCATGTCTGTTAAAATCAAGCCCAAGAAACCTTCCACAAAAACAAAACAAAACAAACACACCAACAAATAATTTCCCTAGTTTGGAAATCCTGGTGCTAAATAAATACCTGAACTGGAGTGGATTGTATTGACTGATATTCAAAACATGGTGCTCCTGGTGAGCTAACCAGACAAGAAGTATAGAAAACTGTTTTAGCAAGGTTTATTTCTGAGGGTGCTATATATTCCATTCAAGCTATTGAACAAGGTGTGACGGCTGCCAAATTCTGAAGCTGAAAGTACTTTTTGGGAAAAGGTTATTTTAAAATTCAAGATATGTTTTACAAGGCAAGAATGTTGATTTAATTGAAAGGCATTCATTTGGGGTTCAAATTCTTCAGAAAATGGATTGAAAGCAAATTCAGTAATCCATGGTAGACATACACATTCGAAATGAACAGTAGTTGTTCCAGTGGAGAGCAACACACAATCATTTTTGTAAAAAATACAGTAGCAGGAAAGCATACAGTCTTACTGATTTTTCATAATGCAACCAAGACTGACTCTAATCAATGAAGTTTGTAATAGTATTTCTCTGTATATAGAGAGCATTGGTTCATTTTTAGGTAATATAATTGTGTCACAGATGCCTGTGTATCCTGTTGAAGTGCAAATTCCTTCCACCATTCTGTGGAATTCTCTCTTGGAGGCAGAGATGACATTACTCAGTTCTCTTTCATTTCTTTGGGCCATATGAATAATTTTCATCAAATGGAATATTATAAGCTTAAACTGCCTAGATTCATATTTTGACTCTGCCAATTATCAACTGTGTGAATTTAGGAAAGTTACCTAAATGCTCTGAGGTTTAGTTTCTTTTTTTTTTTAAGATTTTATTTATTTATTTGACACAGAGCGAGAGAGAGATTACAAGTAGGCAGAAAGGCAGGCAGAGAGAGGAGGAAGCAGGCTCCCTGCTGAGCAGGGAGCCTGATGTGGCCTTGATCCCAGGATGCTGAGATCATGACCTGAGCCAAAGGCAGAGGCTTTAACCCACTGAGCCACCCAGGCACCCGAGGTTTAGTTTCTTCATCTGTAATATAAGCTAATAAGGGACCCCACTTCTAGATTAGTCATCAGGATTAAATGAAGTAGACCAGTGCCTGACACATAGTAAGTGAATAAAGTTGTTCATCAAATAAAATTCAAAAAAGTATTTGTAGTTTCTTCCAGTTAGTCTATTATGTGAATTTCCTAAATTTAGTTTCAATTTAGGGGAAAATTACTTAACATTATTTAGAAATCATAGTGAAATAGGAGTTACTATATTTCTCATTATGTCCATGAAAGTTAAGAGTTCAAGGCAAAGCCAACATATACTAATAAAGATGTCTCTAACTTAATGATTGCCAACAGATATAATACTATTATAAATATGTTTTACTCCACTAATACATTCAGCTTAAATTGTATTAGACAATTCAAAAAAACTCACTGAGAAATCAAATTTGGGTTTTTTTTTCACTTTTTAATGTATTATTTTTTCTGAAGTATTATATTGCTGAAAATTCAAATATTGTATGAAACTAAGAAAAAGAGGAAATACATCTACCCAAAGATGTATTTTTAAATATGGTAATAGAGAAAATGAGCAAAATCTTTGCCAAGATTTTATAAAGTCATTCCTTACCTTTTTGACCTATAAAACTGATGAGAGTTAATGTATCAAATACTGAGATGAAAATTATTGATAATTCAATTGATGTCTATACTGAAGATCCATTTTTTGTTTGTTTTTTGTTGTTGTTTTTATAGTGGAAGAATGATCTGAGATAAATTGTTTTTCTAATTGATCTGCTCAGTTTATATTAACTACTGAGGCTAGTTTATACTGTTTTGGGATAGGGATTAGCAATACGTAATGAGAAAAATTCTGCATCGTAGAAACAATCACCATTTAAAATAAATCCTATCATGTTTAAGTTAGTATGCCAAAGTGGAAGTTATTAGCAAGTTGGCATACTGTTAATGTCAACATCATTACCCTTTTTTCCCTGGAAGACCATAGTGCTGGGGTAGAATAAACTACAACTTGCAAAAAATATTCTTTTTTTTTTTTAAGATTTTATTTATTTATTTGACACAGAGAGAGAGATTACAAGTAGGCAGAGAGGCAGGCAGAGAGACAGGGAGAGGAGGAAGCAGGCTCCCTGCTGAGCAGAGAGCCCGATGCGGGCCTCGATCCCAGGACACTGAGATCATGACCTGAGCCGAAAGCAGAGGCTTTAACCCACTGAGCCACCCAGATGCCCTGCAAAAAATATCCTGATTCACAGGGCTCTGGCAACAAAATTGAATTATCATACCAACAAAGTAGATCTCATCCTAACCTAAACTCATCCTGATAGGGCTCTATATTTGTTTTAATATCCAGTGGAAGTGATAATGGTCAAAAGGAAAAGTAGGCACATAATCTTAAATTGGTATTTTCATTTTTGCTTAATTCCAAGTACTTATGTACCCTTAAAATGCAGTCTTTTTGGCAAGGTATTTCCTGAAATCCTGTCTCTTAAACTTCCAATCCATATATTTCAGACATCTTCAATTTGGTGGACACCAAATAGGAATATCAGAAATTGAAACAAAAAAAAAACCCTACTTGTTCCCAAGTGTTCATCCAAGGGTTTATTTTTAAATCATTCTAGAGTATACTGGGTGCTTCTTATATGTTGGTTGAATGATTAAGTAAACGAATGAATGTTGACTTTACTAAATTAAGCATATGGAAATAGAAATTGAAACATAAGACTCAAAAACTTTCCAAACTCATACTTTTTCACTAAAAATACCTTAATATCTGTTAGTAAAAACTCTATTCTTATGACCCTTTGTGTTCTGAAGTTTGACACCTAATATACAATAAAATAGGAGTAATTACAAAGTTTCAGAATCCAAAGGCTTTGCTGGTCTCCTCCAGTCCTCTCCTACAGAAAAGATGGCCTGTGATCTTCTTCATTTTGAATCTTCCCCTTTCCAGTGGCCAGAGGCACGATTTGGCCTTATCCAGGCAGCACCAGCCCAAGCGCCACTCTATGACCTTGGCTCTATGAGCCCTAAGAGTTCAGTTTGAGTTCAGGGACTGCTGTAAAGTTTGATTCCAAGACAGAGCCAAGTCCCAGAGCCACTACCACCAAAACATTCCTGAAGACACTCAAATATCCCACTGAAATTTCTCTCATTTTAAAAGTAACTTTGCGGGCGCCTGGGTGGCTCAGTGGGTTAAAACCTCTGCTTTCGGCTCAGGTCATGATCTCAGAGTCCTAGGATCGAGGCCCGCATCGGGCTCTCTGCTCAGCGGGGAGCCTGCTTCCTCCTCTCCCTGTCTCTCTGCCTGCCTCTCTGCCTACTTGTGATCTCTCTCTGTGTGTCAATAAATAAATAAAATCTTAAAAAAAAAAAGTAACTTTGCTACTTAAGATTTGTTTTACTGTCCCTTACTACATATAGTGTATATGTTATGATGATGGTAATGTCAGGAATGATTAGGAGATTGGACCTTCCACTACAGTTATTTTACATATAGCAATAGATGGAAAACAGATGCTAATTTTAATCATTAATGAACTGAATATTTACTTTAGGAAGTCTTTTGCTTATATTGGACCAAGAACGATAGAACAGAAGATCTCTTTCATTTGGAACTTAGGCCTTTCATTTTCTTCTTTGCTTCCCTTCATTTTAGAAGTTTTTATTGCGACTATATCAATCCCCTTAAAGCTAGAGCAACAAATATGCCTCTTACATTTTTCATAGCTTTCATTTTATTTTTAAAAATGTGTTTCTTTTTTATTCCATAAGAGTTTAAAAGGGAAATATAAGTAAATTTGCCAAAGGACACCAAATCACTGGTGGAGAACTCCAAACTTACCCTATAAAGCCACAGCCTATTTTTCAGGACAACAAATTCAGTGATATTTTATAATTGGCTATTTTTATGTGCTGTGGAGAAACATTTCTTTGAAGCTCAGAAATCCCTCATACCTGGATTATCTCCTATATTCCTCTCAAGAACTCTGTGAGTGAGATGTTAATATTATGACCCACTTGGAGGGATGAAAAAATTAAAGCTTAGAGAGCTTCATTCTCTAAAAAAGGGCATATATCTACAAAGATGGGGTACAGGGGCTGGACCCCGAGGGTCTGACTACAGAACTGAGCCCTCAAATACCCTGTCCTTTCTCAGCAGGTAGGAGTGCGGGGGCATGAACTTTTAATACCGAAACTAAGAACATCAGGTTTGTCTTTTCATTAACTACCGTCAACACACACACACGCAGCCCTGAACCATTTTCTGAAAAGATTGATAGCAGAAACTCTTGCTCAAGCCTAATCTTTGGAAAGTTATAAAATTCATTTCCATTAGAGTTGCTCCTGGAGTTTTAGCTTCTGTTGTTTACCAGGAACATAAAGGTGATCTTCAAACGCACTGCTGGGCTGGGAGAAAGGCCAGCTTAAACGTCTCTTCGTGATAATTCTGCGTGTAGTTAGTTAACACTTTTTCCTCCTAATTCTATGAGGAATTACATTTATTAAACTGATGAGAGAAAATAAAACTAGATATTTGTTACCTCGGAATACCAAGATAATGAAATGTTTAGAAAACCGCAAATAAATATTTGTTATTAAAAATTGCATCTTATTTTAAATAACAAAATAACAGGATTAATCTTTAAAGATAATTAACCGTTTGCTTCCTGATAAGAATTTGAAGAATTACCATACAATCTATTATAAATTTTCACTGAGGAATAAAAGGAGAGAGAAAGAGAGAGAGACCACATCCTAAGCGATAAAGATAACTGTAGTTAGAAGCAATGGTTCTATTAGTTTGCGCAATTAATGTTAGCTAAAAAAGTAATAGATTATCTATCTAAGGAAAATAGAAGATCTCTTAGTTTTATAAGTGCGATCTACATATAATCTAACAACTTATTTTGGTATTATTCCATTTTTTTCCAAAATCCTTTCCTCCCCGCACCCCCCGCCCCGAGAGCAAGAGAACATGTGAGCAAGGCAAGGGGCAGAGAGAAAGAGGAAGAGAGAGAATCCCAAGAGGCTTCATTCCCAGTACAGACCCCAAGATTCTGAGGTCGCTGTGACCTGAACCAAAATCAAGAGTCCAAAGCTTAACCAGTCAAGCCCCAGGCGCACCACAAAATGCATTTTTTAAGAGATGCTTCTAGTGTATCTAAAGGCCATGACAGCTTCTGAAACCATAATGATACTAAATATTTCTTCACAGTTGTTTGCTTTCCTGTTGTTATTTCCACTGCAAATGTATGTTGTACTGCTAATATATAATTATAATTATCCACTTATGATTTGTTCTCATAGATAACACCTGTAACTGGTTGCTATATGAATGCATGGCCATAATTAAGTATTTTTTAATATTTTTAACTTGCTATTTAAGGCATTGGGGATTAATGCTGAAAAAATTTTGTTTACAGCATCTATTCCAATACTTTATGAATCTTATACCTAAGGAATTAATCTACAGTCTTTTGTGAGCCATAATCCCACTCCCACATGTTAACAGTAAGGGCAAAATCATAACAACTGAAAGAGAGACATAAGGACGAGTTCAATAAACAGAAGAGAGGTTGAATTAAAACATATGTGAACTCCTCTCTTAATCCTCAGTTCCTCAGTGGGGTCTACAGAGAAGGAGGGGTGAAGAGATGTGGTTTTCCTGATTCCAAATCTTGCCAAGAAGACATGTGATGATGTCTAGTCTGTAGGAGAACTTTGCGAAAGAAATTTCCATTTGAGATGAATATAAGTGATCGTAAACAGGGAATTATTTGATCCAAGAAGATAGATCTCATTGACCCAAGTCTAGTTTTTTCCACAAAGCCTTGAGAGAAAAACACAGCAGGTGTCCTGGTCTGAAAGGGTAACATTTCCTGAAAGAGGGTTGGGGAAGGCAGGCAAATATAGCTTGCATTCAAGCGGAACATTTTATTTTCTCTATCACTTCAGCTGTTGTTCCTCATCTCCAGAGGTTGCCAGCCATGATCATTTGAGAAGTCACAATGGATCTATTCTATTCAATCCTCTTGTGGGGATAGGTCATTACACCAGCAGTGTGGGACTTCCCAGAACAGATTTTCCTTCTAGTGCTAATTTGTTTTTCTCTGGAGCAATACGCAGAGGCACTAATCATGATGGTTCATCGTGAATGTTTTCTTGGTAGACTTTTTTTAACCTCTGCAGCAGCTGCAGGAGTGGAAAATATATGCATTAAAGCAATTAAATGAAAAAAAAACATGTAAAAAGCATAACATACCAGTAATGTGTGTATGATAGTAGGGTTTATTATAGAAAATAAACATACATTATCATTAGTTACAAGGCAGAAACTGTGATGTTACAAAGCACATGCCCTGAAAATTTTCCAACACCATTATAAGGGTTTCTTAATAAAGGCATATCAATGAAATTAGAGAGACTAGTTATTTTAAGGTCTATCAAAAGAGGTGACAGATTCGATGATTTCTGCCTAAATATGAAACAAGGAAAAAATTTATATGTATATATCTCTATTGCTATATAGCATCCTTATTGCTATATAGTTTTTAATAAAGTCTGTTAATCTAAAAAAGTAACTTTGCTATTCTGAACCTTAACTATATAACATGTACTAGAGGCATCAGATGTATGTCCCTCTCCCATATGGACTGACTGACTCAAATGAGAACCCAAGGTGAGAGCAAAAACCTGCAGATTTTAGCTTAAAACCAATATGTCAGGACTATCTAAAGCCACTACCCTACAATAACCTGTAGCTTCATTATGATGCCTAAACATTATGGTTTTAATGGACCCCCCCCCCAGAATGGCTGCCATAACAGTTCAGACAAGGACCAGGTAAGGCCGAAAACTCCCCTTCTGAACCTGTAGGAGGAGTCCCTTAGATGACTGGCTGCAACATTAGACCAGCTGAGACCTGTTACTCATCAAGACAGTGGAAGAACCAGACAAGGAGACTTCCGGTGGAACTGCCACCTCTGGGCTCATCTGCTTTCCCGTCTCCAGAGTGCACTTTTACTGAAACTATTAACGCTCACTTAAGAATTGGGCTCTGAATTCTTTCTTGGCAGAACTTAAAAATGGAGGCCTGGGAAGGCACTCACCATTGACCACAGAATACAGATATTTTGGGTCTATAATTGCACACATGAAGTGCTAAGCAGCTTCTTCAAAACGAAACATAGGGGCCAATGAAAATCTTAGTTGTTTAACATATTTTCACTCTTTTAAAACTTGAAAATCAAGTTATACTATATTTCTAAGTAATCAGAAGCAACTACAAATACATAAGTATATGGGCACATTCCTGATGCGAATGAAGAGGCTCCAAGTTGCTCTGAGTTTGTACTGTTAAGTCTCAGGCGAGGACTTCTGGCAAACATGAAGTTATTAGTCATGGATATCCTCATAGAAACAAAGAAAGTGGGTGTCACTTTTTTTTTCTAAAAATGGAAGGGAAAACAGAAACAAAGCTCAAAAACTAATTAAACTTGCTGCAACAGAAATGAAAGCATTTTGATGCAACTTATTAAAGGGAAAATGCTGTGAAATTAACAGTAATCAAAAGCTAATTAAGGTTGATGCAATAGGAACAGTGAAAGAATGCCTGATAACATTTATTGAACTAAAGAAACATGACTGTCAAAAAAAGGACACATGTAGAATAAAATTCAGTAATTACAGAAAAAAGCTAAAACATAGAAAGCACAGGTGTATTATAAACAAATAAAGAGAAATTTGAAACACACAATTTCTAGTAGAATCTTTTTTCTAATCTTGATTTTAGTTAATGAACACATCTCCATGAGTAATAAAAGATGGCAAGAAATGATGCTATCTTTTATTGTCCCCTTTTTACTAGTCATAATTACTTGTAACTCTCAAATGGCAATGATAAAATGGTTCTTTTTTGCTGGATGAACTATTTCATAATATCTGTAAAGACTACATAGCCATTTACTTAATGTAAGCGATAGTGACTAAATTCAATGTTTTTCCTGAGTGAGTAATGTAAGAAAATAAGATTTTGATGTTTTCTTCTCATTGTGTAATGAGAAACCCTGATCTCCACATTTGCTATTTTGAGATATGATCATCTTTACTCTTTCAGACTGACTTCCCTTTATCTTGGTTAATGTCAGTTAGATAGAAAGCTGAATTTTGTACATGAGGTAAGTATGCCAATCGCAATGTGCATTCAATGAGTCCAAAATAGAGGCACAGAATAGCTAATAGAATGAAATGGTCCCAAGACTAAGACAGAAAGAGGGCAAAGAACAATTAACAACTATGTGTTTTTATCACTTATTATTATTTATTAGCCTTTTTTTTAGTAAGACTGAATACAAAAGAGAAAAATATAGAGTCCAATACAATAATTATCACAAATATTACAAAAGGGACAGGATATATAAAAAAGCAATTTTGGTATAATCCATAACTGTCACCTTTAACTGAATAGAGAGGAAATAGTACTATTTCAATAACTAAAAAGAGGGTTGATGCAGCTACTCAAACAATAACAACAACAACAACAAAAATCAAACAAAAACGAATCATAGCTGAATTTTTATTCTTCCCAGGTACTATGCTACACAATGAGTTCTCTCTGCCAGATGAGCCACAATGCTAATTATGGTACCTCAATTTTGGCCGCTAGATTTGCTTCTAGAAATAATAGCTGGGAGGAGTAGGCTTGAGACACTAGACCATGGCTCTTAAACTTTCACACACACATATTGAAAAGATGAGTGTGGTGAAATGCATGTTTTGGGCTCTAGCCCCACAGATTCTGATTCAGTAGGTCAGGGTAAGTCCAAGACATCTGAAATTTTAGAAGTACCCCCAAGTGGATTTGCTGTAAGGGCCTTTCAATTCCATTTCAAGCTATAGGTTTTATGTCCCTTCAAGACAAGAACTGTTTATTTTCCTTTCTACCAAACAAGTCACCTTAGTCACCTTCAGAACCCCAATCCCCATTCTCTTATTGTAACTGGGCAAAAATAAATTTTTTTAAATCTGTGACTGGTGTTTTATATATTGCACAAATATAAAACTATTGTGTAGAGCCAATAGGAAGTAATTTAGTTAAATACCTGGTGATTTTCAATCTTGGCTGCACATCAAACTCACCAGGGGTATCTTTAAAATACTACTGCAGGAACCAGGCTCCAAACGAGTTGAATCAGACTCTCAGGGGGTAAGCTCTGTACCTCTCTATGTGTTAAATCTCCCCCAGGTGATACTGCGGTACAGCAGAGATTGAGAGTCACTGACAGTAGGCTAGTTAGAGTAATTAATCAACAATAATAAGTTCCTAATAAGAAACTTAGACATTTCTGATAAATGCTACTACTACAGTCTTGGTTTACCTAGTACTTTTCCCTCTTCTATGTTATGCTATGATGGCAAAACTCTGACTTATATTTTTTCCCAATTTATGTTCAATTGCTATTTTAAATCTCTCTGAATTTCTCTCCTCTACAGAGAAGATTTAGTTTTTCTTTGGAGCTTAATTAGTATGTCTGCCTTTACAATGTTGCCCTATTCTGATATCAGATACCTATCCATAGGCTTTGTGGGATTGCCCTATTTTGGACATGGGTTCAGCTCTCAGTGACCATCTCTGTAGGGACACCTGGGTGGCTCAGTCGGTTAAGCGGCTGCCTTTGGCTCAGGTCATGATCCCAGCGTCCTGGGATAGAGTCCCGCATCGGGCTCCTTGCTCAGCGGGGAGCCTGTTTCTCTCTCTGTCTCTGCCTGCCACTCTGCCAGCTTGTGTTCTCTCCCTCTGTCTCCGACAAATAAATAAATAAAACCTTAAAAAAAAAATGACCATCTCTGTATTTCATGAGCACTCATCCCCAACTCCACCATAATTTAGCAGCCTGGGATGCAGTGTTCAGTGATGGGATACGGTACATCATACTCTTCCATTGAACCTTTTCACAAACAAAAATAGGGGGAAAAAAAAGCTCCTCTCTGTCCTTGGAAGCTAAATGATGTTAACACCACAAGTTGTTGGAAGCCTTTTTTTTTTTTTTCCCCCATTTTTAACAAGTCAGTCACTATTTGGAGAACATGAAGGCAATAAGAAGAATAAAAAACAATGATATAAGAAAGAGACACTAGATGACATTCAAGATGAAGACTGCAATTGATTCTGAGACTTTATTCCAGTCCTTTTAACAGCTGAGTTACCAATATATCCCTATTTTGTGAACCTGTATCAACTTGGGTTTCCATCAACTACCCCAAACAGTTCTTTTCCTATAATCTAGCCTCCCATGATCATGTTGTGCTCCTCTAAATGTCTTCCAAAGGAAAATCATACACTGTTAGTGGTTTCTGTTCCATGTTTCACCACCCCTTACTCTGTGGCCTTTTTGGGGTGAATAACACCTTCATTTGACCACCTGGCTTTTCAGAGGCATCATTCTGTTACTATTTAAAATAGCTTTAGGTGGGGTGCCTGGGGGGCTCAGTGGGTTAAAGCCTCTGCCTTTGGCTCAGGTCCATGACCTCAGGGTTCTGGGATCGAGCCCAGCATCAAGCCCCGGGTTGGGCTCTCTGCTCAGCAGGGAGCCTGCGTCCCCCTCTCTCTCTGCCTGCCTCTCTGCCTACTTGTGATCTCTATATCAAATAAATAAATAAAATCTTAAAAAAAAAGCTTTAGAATTTCAAAATAAGAAGAAACTATATATTATTAACTTAAAGTTCTTATTTCAGAAAAACATAATATATTTTGTAGAAAATACTTCTTAATGTTATTTTTGAGTATTCAATGTGTGTTAGGATGTAGTCTATGTCTTTCTCACCACAAATTCATTTAATCTTTATGACAATTTCAAACTGGGTTTCTTAGGGCCCTGTGCTTATAAGGGTTCCATGCCTGGCTTGAAGCTCCACTGTGAATGATTTAGTTTAATGTTCTGCTGTTGCCAACTTGAAATTGATCATGCATTTTGAACAAGGGGGCACACATTTTATTGTCCACTGAAAGCTACATATTAAGCATCTGATCCCTATCCATGAGATAAGTTTGATTTCTGTTTCCATTTAAAAATGCAGAAACTCCACGTCCTTTGTTTAAATTCACATGGCTATTAGGTGGTACATTGAAATTCCCACACTGGCCATGTAACTCGGTTGACTACTTCCTCAGCCACTGTAAATGAGATAGCCCCTTGAAATTCACATTGAGCATGTGAATGAGTGATTATAAAATAGAGTTGTCAAAAAAAATACTTAAAAGTTCATCTAAATGACCAAACGTTCCATCTGATGGATGTGTGCCAATAACAATGCACCAGTGAACTGGTGTTCAGGTACCTTATACCAATAACATACATCTTATAAGGGCTATAGAGGAAGGAACTCTGTGAATAATTAGCTATCATAAAGATGACTTACTTCAGTCCTCTTTTATCATAGTATTTTGGTTAAATAATTTCCTAATATAACTTAAGACAAGGTGTCTGTATGTTTTGATTAAAATGATCATCTCTTAGCAGAGTCTAATTTCAGAAGTTATGTCTTAGGGTAAGAATATATTCTGAGGTAATGTGCCTGCAGAAGAACAACAGAGCAGAGTACTTTTTAAACAGTATATTGTTTATCAGAGTTCACATAGATATTTTTAAAGAAAGCTTCTTCTAGTCCAAGATTCTCATGTGTATAGAACCTCAAAAATGATTGCTGAACCACGTCAGTCAGTTCCAGAGAATGGTGATAAGACATAACCGACACACACTTGGCAAAACAGAAACAAAAACCACTGTGTGCAAAAGGTGTCTTTCCTTCCCATGCTCCCTTCACCCCGCCCCAGCTCTGAAACTTTACACCCACCATGATGAATTATTTTTCCTTGAGGTTGTGGAATTTCTCTGTCTCTGAGTTCCTTTTCCTAGTGGAATTTTAGGCAGAAGGAGAAAGACTATTATAAATGCCTAGACAGGTTTCTACTTCAAAGGCGGGAAAATATTACATAATTCAGTTAAACAGCATGCTATTTTCACTTTATTTTCATGGCCTTTGTTCACTCCACCGAATGAAGCAGAGATCCCCAAACTTAAGTCTATCAACGTAAAATTCTATAATGTACTTAGCTGTGTTAATTTTAATTTGTGTTGTTTGGAGCATGAGGAGTATTCTAAAGTGAGTGTGATTTGAACCGTATCTCAGAACATCAAACATCCCTTATTAATCAACCCAGGGAATAGTAGATTGTTACGTTTGCTTTTTTTTTTTTTTAAGTATGGAACTATTCCAGATGGAAACTGAGACCTTCATTTTTAGAGCTAGGAAGATAACAGTCTCTGATGACAACCATGAGCAGTCCAGTTTCTTCCACAAATGGTTAATTAGAAGTCACCTGAAATCATTTTACCTCTTAACTGAACTATGCTTTGGTGAGCCACTAACATGGCTTTATCAATGTTACTTTGCTCATATCAAAATCTTCAGAGATATCAACTCTGGAGTCAATAGATTGATATTTAGTTTCATGTAAAAGGAAGATAGCTTTGCAATGCCTATTCAGTTTTAGTCATGCTGGAGGGATTGTCTTTGAAGTTCCCCTGGCCATCTTCTTCAGGGCACAACATGAATTACTCCAATTCGGTTTCCATTACCCTCTATTCAATGCCCATTAAATCTTTCCAAACAGATATCCTTTATGTCACACACGTACAGTGGAATTCAAGGCCCTTTTTATCATATAGTTAAGGGGTGCCACATACTGCTCTCAAACACGGAGAGTAATTTCCACATTTTAAAGCAACAAATTAATTCTGACCTCCACTATTGACTCTTGAAGAAGAAGCCTGATCTTCTAGGCCTTGATCGGTTTGCCTCTAAAAATTTCTAATTATGGTTAGCAGTCAGCAGAAGGTAGAAAAAATCAGAACCTGAAGCCATATGTGACCACAATATTTTCTTTTCTTTCACTGGAATAAATTATCATCTAGACCAGTAGCAAACGGTCATTTTTACAATCATGCCTTCTGGGCCTTTTTCCTTTGACTATTTTCAGCTCACTAAACTAAGAGAAAATGCACTTCTCTAGAAAGTCACTATACTCTTTAAAGGGAATTTTCTCTTTTCCCCCTGAAAGCTCTTTAAATAAGTGATGACAAAAGGTCAGATGCTATCAGCATGCTTTAATCCCTTCATTACAAGTCAATAACATCATTTGTATTCCATTTGGTGTCTCAAAACTAAACTCATTTTCAAAACTGACAATTTGTGGGCAATTATGACATTTAAAATATCAGCCTATATGAGAGGTGTAGGGAAATATTTTCTTCATTGAGGGCTTTTAAACACATACAGCTCTTTAGAGCCAGAACTCAACTAGAAATGTGATGGCTTCCAGTAGAAAAAAGGGGAATACCATGAAAAGACTTAAGGGAAAACTGACCAGCTAGAGAATTTAATACCAGAGAAAAAATATGATAGAGTAGAATCCGTCTATACTGAGTCTGTCTTTTGTAAGCAAGGATATAGATATAGGTATAGATATATACCCCACACTTGTTGTAGGTACAAACAAGGTCTCTAAAATTCCCTTTGGGGAGTAAATTGGAAGTTCTTTTACTAAGAAAAGTAATAAAAGATAAAACACATAAGGTTCCTTAGGAAAAATACTAGCAATCAAAATAAACAAAAAAAGTTTACAATTCTCTAAAATACATTATTTACAGAGGAAGTCAGAATTCAAAGTAAGAGTTTCTGTGGCTCTACTTTGCCTACAGGTTTACAAACGCTAACACAGCTTCTTGAAGCTTCCAAAATGAAAAATGCCCCTGCGAGCTCAACTTCTAGGCAATCTTTGATTATTTCCCAACAGCTCAAAGTAAACAGTGATTAACAGGGTAAGGCTAACATGTCAGGAGAAAAAAAAAAAAAAGAAGAAGAAGATAGAAACTGTTCTCATAATAGCCACATCTCAGACATTTCAAATTTTAAAGTGTATCTTTTTAAAAGCTATCAAACTATGTCTATCAAAGCATTAATCACAAGTATATAAAGAAAACAAGGTAACACTAACAAAACTACAAGGGCTATCTGTGCAGGAAAGCTTTTATTTTTTGCTTTTTTCGTTTGTTTGTTTTTCGGTCCACTACAGTTTTGATGTCCTTCAAGCAGTTAAACATGCCGTTAATTTTCATTTTTATCATCTCAGCGGGATCAAGAGACCATCACACCCATAATTTCAACATTCATGCATAAGCACTCATGTGTGCAAGCACCCGCCCACACACCCACATTGTATGAGTATCCAATTAGCTCATTTTAATTCTTTGTCTAATATACAGTTGGCCCTTGAACATTGCGATTGTTAGGGGCACTGTCCCCAGGTCGATGAAAATCCACATATAATTCTGAGTCCCCCAAAACTTTACTAGTAACCTGCTGTCGATTAGAAACCTTACCAATAACATAAACAGTCAAGTAATATGTATTTTGTAAGTTACATGTTTTATACACTGTACTCTTATAATAAAGTAAGTTAGAGAAAAGAAAACATTAAGAAAATCTTAAGGAAGAGAAAATATATTTACAGCACTGTACTGTATTTATTGAATCAAGTGTGTAAAAGTAGACTTGCATGTTTCAAACCTGTGTAGTTCAAGGGTTAATGGTAGTTATATTTCAGCTGTGTCCATATGAGTTCTGTATCCCTTAATAACTTAACTTCTCTGGGATGCTGTATCCTCAAATTGAAGAGATTCAATAAGATGCTGCCTATGCAAAGTAAACACTGTGTATGAGATACAGAAATTACCTGGGGAAAATGTTAATCCCCTTACTACACATCCATGGCCAATCTTCTTTTCCCCTAAGAGGAATGGGGAATACTGAACAAGAAGTACTTAATCCTGCAAATGAAGCCACTTAGATTCATCATAGTCTATTGCCTCAGGGGATTTAACTACCACCCAAATTCAGAACATGGATCATATGACTGAAGTAGTACTGATAAGTAAAGTAAGTACTGATGAGAACTGATGAGTAAAAATATATCATCATTCCTAGAAAAAATAGTTGCTCAAATAGAGTGGGTCAGAAAGACTTTAATATGACAACAACACAAATCTAGGGGCACCCAGGGGGCTCAGATGGTTAAGCATCTACCTTTGGCTCAGGTCATGATCTCAGGGTCTTGGGATGGTGCCCCACATCGGGCTCCCTGCTCAGTGGGGAGTCTGCTTCTCCCTCTTCTTCTGCCTCTCCCCTTCCATTCATATTCTCTCTCCCTCACAAATGAATAAATATAATCTCTAATAAAACCCCTATAAATCTACTATATAAAATGTGATTAAGAACAAGAAAGTAGACTTTTTTATGTCCCCAAATCTTTCTTATTAGTTGATAATTTTTAATTTGCATATTTTTTGGCTGTGCTATAGCCAGTTTTCTTAAGACCATGTAAAAAGCCCCATGGCAATCTTTGATTTGCATAAAGGATAGTATATAGTTTGCTTTGCCTAGATTTATGACTCTTTTTTTTTTTTAAGATTTTATTTATTTATTTCACAGAGGGAGAGAGATCACAAGGAGGCAGAGAGGCAGAGAGAGAGGAGGAAGCAGGCTCCCTGCAGAGCAGAGAGCCCGATATGGGCCTCGATCCCAGGACCCTGAGATCATGACCTGAGCCGAAAGCAGAGGCTTTAACCCACTGAGCCACACAGGCGCCCGATTTATGACTCTTAAGGACAGATACTACAATATTTATGAACATTAAAAGACTTATGAGTATATAATAAAAATTCATCTCATTTTAAACAAAGTCAAATGGAAAAATATAAGTACTAAATGTATGATTTTTTTTCCCTTTCCTCTAAGAAATTTTTGGCAACCATAGTAATTCTATTTTTGGACTTTTGTTTTCTTAATAAAGTAGAAATCTTAGAGATGGCTGGTGCTCACATCGTACAAAATTCCCCAGTAGAAATGCATAGAGATTTCTTTACATGGTCAAATGTATTTGGGGAAAATATAGCACAGAACCATTCACTATTCTTTCTAAACACTTATATTAAAATAAGCCTCAGGAAGACTTTCCTTGTGAAACTATTTCAAGTGAAAAATCTCTGATCAATTGTCCCTTTTGTAGCCTCTGGTCTACTATTTATTTATTTATGCAATAAAACAAGTGGTATTTCCAAAGTGATAAAACAGGTTGAAAACAATTAAGCTTTCTATACATTGCCTTATTTACTGAGAATCACTTGAATTTCTAAAGTCAGACTTCTTGATCTAGAGAAAACTCAGCATTTTTATGAATCTACACAGCCCACTACACAATGCAGTATATATACATTACTGCATGCACCTGAAAAGTAATAAAAATGCATGTTTTATGAAATGTCTTAGAAATGAAATGTACTAGAAGTTAGACAGCCATTATAATTTTCTACTGAGTTACCACCCACTATAACATTTGTGAGAGATTGCAATTTCCACAAGCACTGCTGGAGAGCTATCAAATTTTTATGGTCATATATTTTCATATTATGTTGTCCAAAAATGATTATTCATTTACTTAAATGTTCAATTTTATTCAATAAAAAGAATGATCTCAATGAAACCTACTATGATTCCCTTAATACTCTCATTATAAGGTCATTGAAAGAGGCAGTATTAACAGTACTCTTTGGCATCCTTGATGCAATTTCTAGCCTGCTTATGTGACCTTCCATTTGGGGGTCAATTTGGGTAACTTAGTGAAATTAGAATTTTCTGCATAATCTTTGGACCACAAAGAATCCAACAGTTCCTGACTACATTTACCTTGCAATCAGAATATAACAATGCTATCTCAATTCTAATTTCCACTTGATTTGTAATTGCAGTGGTACTTCTTCAAAAGTTGTTGCTAATTTTCAAGTAGAGACCTATTCACCAAATGGGTTAAACAGAGCTCTGCGTTTAACAAAAATAAAATTTTTATTATACATTTTGAGGTGGGTTAATAGTCTTTTTCATTAGGATAAAAGAGTGCACACTGAGAATATCTTTCTGCCATCTGAGTAATCAATGAGCCAATATGGTTATAAATCTTCCAGAAATTCCCTATGGTTTAATTTTTTTAAAAGTGTTTATTCATTTCTGCCCCCTATCCTTTATTTCCTCACTATCATGTGGTAACTTTAGGAGGAATCTTTTAATTTTGAAATAAAGAGAAAAAACAAGTATTTCACGCTTTCTCTCAATTTCTGCATATTAAAACAATCCATATTATATGTATGTATGCTAGTCATGAAGGAATAAATAATAAAAAAATTCTTTGGGAAAAAATAAAACCTACAAACAGGGAAGCCATTAATTTTATTATTGTTTTTTAATGATTGAAATATGAACATGAAATTTGTCATTATTTTAATAGAAATAGTACAAATTAAAGATTAAATCTAAATGCATTTGTTAATTAAATAGTGCAGTGGGTAGCTTTATACAAAAAGTAGAGTCCAGCTTGCCAATAACTACACATATGCCATGATTAATTTGCTGGTTCTCTATAATTCTCCAAGAAAAGTAATTGACAATGTACTTAGAAAATTCACAATAAATGAGTCATATCAGAATGCAAGTTTTTTTGAATTATGTTATATTTCTATAAGAGTATGCAATAAAACAAAAGGCCAGTAATTATAATGTCCCTATATAGTTATAATACTAATGTCTTAGCTATATTATTTTACTTGCAAAAATATATTACTGGGATTGTGAAACACAGCAATTATTAATTAAAATAGTTGGTACTCTAAATCATTTTCAATACAATTCATATTTCTTATCAGTAAAGAAAACATCTAACAAACATTTATAACATTGAAAGTAAGCTTTAGGGCGCCTGGGTGGCTCAGTGGGTTAAAGCCTCGGCTTTCGGCTCAGGTCATGATCTCAGGGTCCTGGGATCGAGGCCCGCATCGGGCTCTCTGCTCAGCAGGGAGCCTGCTTCCCCTTCTCTCTCTGCCTGCCTCTCTGCCTCCTTGTGATCTCTCTCCCTCTGTGAAATAAATAAATAAAATCTTTAAAAAAAAAAAAAAGAAAGAAAGAAAGTAAGCTTTAATACCTGACCTCGTACTTCAAAATGTTTGCACATAGTGGCTCTAAAAGACATTGTTTAGAAAATGTTCATTTAGAAAACATTAGTAAGATGCATATTCTAAATCCTACAGATAGTCCTTTTTAAAGATGCTTCAGTGGGGGCGCCTGGGTGGCTCAGTGGGTTAAAGCCGCTGCCTTGGCTCAGGTCATGATCTCAGGGTCCTGGGATCGAGCCCCACATCGGGCTCTCTGCTCAGCAGGGAGCCTGCTTCCTCCTCTCTCTCTGTCTGCCTCTCTGCGTACTTGTAATCTCTCTCTCTGTCAAGTAAATAAATAAAATCTTAAAAATAAAGATGCTTCAGTGAACAATTTTGTTAGTCATTCTGCTTGTGTCTGATTTCACCATTTCACCCCTTGCACTCCATATAGCCTGAGCAGCTGACTCCTATGGAATGCATTTCCCCAGCACCACTGTTCTCCAGTGTACAGTTATATTCAGCCAAAGAGAGGCAAAGTCAGGAGACTTCAGGGTAGAAGGGAGAGGTAGGGTCTTTCTTTTGGTCTAGTAGTGGCTGCATGTTTGGTTACACCTTAGCTCATGTGTCACTTCAGGCTTGGGGGTTAGTTTCTCACATTGTTGGTCTTTGTTGGTTCCCTCAAACTTCAATCCTACACCTTTGTAAAAATACCTTTATTAAACCCTCTTAACTTGAACTTTTTGATTGTATCATGTGTTTTCTGCTGTGGTCTGACAAGGTAATTTTATTTTAAATGCTAATCTGTTTTACATTGTTCTCAAACATCCAAACCAAGTATACATGTTAATATGATACATGCATTCATGTATATGAATCATAATTATCAAAACAAATTACTCTTGCTTTTGAAAGTTTTCAAAAAACAATTATTCTCCCTATTTTCAACCAATTTGGCTCTTTCTCCTCACACTCATCTCCTTCTAAAGTCCCTATTTCTTCTTAGGGCCTCACATTCACAGAATTTTGAGACCCAAGTTATCAATGATCATTACTGACTCCTACCCATGCCTTCCAATTATACATCAAGCTAGTTTAGCACCAGTATAAGTTCAAAGATCTCAGTGTTTCTTATACTTGCTCTTCCTTTTCCTGGTTTGGGTCCTTTTTTTTTTTTTTTTTAAGATTTTGTTTATTTATTTGAGAGAGAGAGATTGAGAGAAAGAACATGAGTGGGGTATGGAGCAGAGGGAGAGGGAGAAGCAGACTCCTCGCTGAGCAAGAAGCACAACATGGGGCTTGATCCCAGGACCCTGGGATCACGACCTGAGCCGCAGGCGGATGCTTAACTGCCTGAGCCACCCAGGTGTCCCCCTGGTTTAGGTTCCTATTGCTTCTCAACTGAATTACCTGGCCCTCTTCAGTAAGGGAAAGACTGCTAGGCCATTTGGCAAGCCAATACCCAAAACCAGAAGTGAGATATGAAGGACGTGTAGCTGTCCTTTCCTTAGATGGTCTTTCTTCTCACATTCAAGGTGGGTTTTTAACGTACTTTCAAACAATTTAAATTTACAACTAATTTTCACCTTCTATGTACTCTTTAGACCTAACCAAGGAAAGAAATGAGACTGTACCCTGCTTTCTTCTTAGTTCCTCGCCCCATTTGTGGCTCTAATTCCTCATGTACAGCCTGCCAGCATCATCCTCCAGGGGACAGGGCAGTCCGTCCTCCTTCCTCCAATCACCCTTCACAGCTTATCTTGTGTTCACCTTGGGTTTCATTGGAAAGACCCTCTGTCCATTATGTTCCCCATATAAATTCACTCTAACCTTTCCCTTCTTAGCTCCCATTTATTCCCCAGGAGAGAGCAATGTAATCCAATGGTGAACAGAGGCTTTAAGTGAGGTCAGACCACCAAGAGTTACATCCGTGCATCATGGTCCACATTTCAAATTTGAGCAAGTTACTGAACTTGTTCCTGCTTCAGTATCCTTATGTGTAAAATGCACATAATAGTACCTCTGCTGTGGGTACTATACGAGTTCATGCTTTTCAAGCACTGTCAAGCCAAAATAGACTATCCATTCTTTCTCCAGTACATTCTATATGCAGAAAAATGTGCCAGGATAGGAGTACAACAGCAAAAACAAAACAAAACAAAACAAAAAACAAAAAAAAAACCAAAAAACAACAACAACAACAACATAGATTTCAGCACTGTCTTAAACCACACCAACTTGTTCTGCTACCTTTTTAAACCAATCTCAAAATCCATCTCCTAATTTCAGTTTTTTCTGATTTTCCTAATTTGATATAATTTTTCTGTCTATGTTCTCACCAGTCTCTAGCACCTTGTTAGTTTTTCTTGCAGGAGGTGTTCATAAGTATATATCCATACTTTTATGTATCTCTACATGTAGATGCATAGGTATAGATAGGCAAACACATTTCTCCATAAGAATGTTCATGTTTTGGGGGTACCTGGGTGACTCGGTTGAGCATTGGACTCTTGATTTTAGCTCAAGTCATAGTCTCAGGTTCATGGGATTGAGCCCCGCATTGGGCTCTACACTTGGCATGGAGTCTGCTTGAAATTCTCTCTTCCTCTCCCTCTGCCCCTTTCCCCAGCTCATGCATGCTCCTGCTCCAAATAAATAAATAAATAAATAGATAAATAAATAAACAAAATCGTCAAAAAAAAAGGATGTCCACATTTTAAGTTCACAGTTTTATTTATCCCCTCCTGCAACTATAGGTTTACTTAAAATAATGTGCAATTGTATAATGCCATTTAATAGTTCCTTTACGTCAAATGGCTACTATTTGATAGGAACTTTTCCAGGATTATTGGTAATCTTAACCACACCTCTGCAAAGTAGGCATTATCTCCATTTCATCCACAACAGGGCTTCTCGAAGTGCCAATTACAAACTATTTATTACCTACCTGAAAAGAGATAACTATAGAAGTTGAGAATAAATGCTTAGAAACTTCTGTAGTAATTTGACAGTGCCATAACTTCCAAATGTGTGATTTGTCTCAACAAATTTCATTTGTGGCTTAAGATTTTTGTAGAAGTAGCTGGCGAACCATAATGGCAGGGTAACATTTTTAAGTACTCTAAGGAGGTAATGGAGACCATAAACCAACATACTGCTCTCTTCATCAACAAAATCTTGCCTCCCAGGTGCCCCTTGTCTGATATATTTTGTATCTTCATCTCAATACTTCTTGCAAGGAAGGAATGCAACATGTTTTACAATGGCAGGTAAGATCGAAGAGCAAAGCAAAAAATTTAGAAGCTTGGAAGAACAGAGCTTCTTGTTAAAAACAATTATTAATGATATAATCTGTACATTATGTACAATTATTAGAAAAATATGTGATCATTTTGACATTTGCAAGAAGTTATTATAGACCATTTTACAATACTGATAGGACATTTTGAACTGTATATTCCATCAAAAAGACAGAAACTTATGGATCCTGAAATCAATATTTTTCATCAAAATACATTTAATTACAAGTTCATAGGATAAATACTGGAACTGGATACTGATGAAGGATTTAATATGAATTTTGAAAATGCAGAAAAATTGCCTTATTTGGATAAAGTTTAAAATGAATAACTTAAGATGGCTGAAATTGCTTCAAAATCTCTTTTTCCATCCTGTTAACATACTTGTCTGAGATTCATTTCTCTACTATGACTGCTATTAATATAAGACATGGAAATAGTTTAGATTATATATCATTCCCTGCAGGAAATGCTAGTCAATCCAAAGAGATTAGATAAATTAATGAGCAGGAAGCAAGCTCAAGTGACATTAAAATTTAAACAATTGTTATATATGATATTCATTCAAAGTATGCGTGTAGGTTTTTAATATGAACAGTTGCTATTTATTTCATAACTTTTTGTTTAATTCTGATTGTAGAAAAACAAAAAATTACAAGTATATTAGTAATTCTCAGTATTATTCCTAATATATCCATATTCAGTGAATGCATAGTTTTATAATTCTTCTCTTTTGAAAATAATAATAATAAAAAGTTGGGACTTGCATTTTGTACTTTTTCATTTTTATTTTATTTCATTTTTAATGAACCATTTTTATTATACTTTATAAAAGTGTCACTTACATTTGATTTAGGAAAAGACAAATGTCTCTCACTATAGATGGTTTCAGAAGTACTGACTGAACTCCATGAATAAGATTAGTTTGTTTGTTGTGATCACTATTGCAGCTCCACACTTAGAACCTTAGTCTGAAAGTTGCAGAAAGGACAATTCAACTCCCTGTGCATGCAATAGCAACAACAAAATCCAGCTTTCATTCTATCTACTACCTGTAGTTGTTTGATACATGTAGCATTAAACTGTAAAGATAGAGTAAATGAAACATCTACTAATTGTTTTGAATCTATAATTTGAGGATCCCCTCAGAAACTGAGAATTATAATTAAATCCTTTCGTCATGCCTTCTCTGGCATACACAGGTGGTAGTAGATTAATAATATAGTCAATTGTATGGCTACTCATAATCAGATTACTTTGCTCCTGGTTTAAAAACTAGAAATTGACTTTTGGTTGCCTGATTACATCACAAGCTCAGTCAATCAATTTCTTGCTCAAATATCTTCCAAATATATTCTTCCTCTCTATTTCCTTAGCTCTATTCTCTGTTAGGACAAGTAGATCTTCAAATACTGAACATTTTTTTATTCTTCTATTAAAAAATGTTTACCACAGCTCATGTGCTAAGGCTGCAAATTAAAGTAGAGCTATGGCTATTTAAAAACAGAATCACAATTATTTGTAGACAGTTCAGGGTAGTATAATGAGAAACCCAAAAGAAGTTTAAAACACTATTAGAATAAGAGTATTTTGTGAGGAGATAATAAAATAGAAATCAATGTACATTTGACTTAATAGATACTGAGTCAATATATAGAAGGGGAAAAATATAATAATTGGGTAAAGGAACTGTCCCTGCTGGGGAACTAGGTAGGACTGGCTTCCATTCTCACTCTATGCCCCTCTTTGTCACATAGTCTCAGTGGCAGTTCTTCAGGTGGGAAAGCCTTAACATCTTTTATGAAAATCTTGCACTGCAGAGCTTACACTCAACATAAAAGTTCTCTCTCCCTAATGTGGATCCCTTTCCCCAAAGTCCTTAGAATAGCAACTCAGCCTCCATATGAGAAACCTTCATTGAATTTCACCTTCAACATCATTATAGCACCCAGGAAAGAGTGAGGCTGGATATCATCATTTAGATACACTTTCTGCTTTATGAAAAGGCCTTTTTTAGGTATATACCCATTCATAGCCACTTTGGTCTAAAGAGAGTATGATCTCAAAATTCTCTTAGACTGAAATTGCTTAAGACTTCAATGGCAGACTTTTTTTTTTTTGATGTTGCATCATTTGATTTTCCAACATGTTGAAAATCTCAAATATACACTAAGAAGAGTTCTAGCCTGCAAACCTGGACAGAGAAGCACAGGGGCCTTCACAACACATTGGCCTCCAGAGGCATATTGGCTGGAACTGAAATTGCTTTATGTAATTGGTCAAGGTTGGTTCATGATCACATGCAAATCTGTGATGCAACTGGAATTTACACTCAGCTACCCTGACTATCAAGCCTATAAATCCCAACCAACCAACTCTTCTATAATGTTTGCAGAAGTTCATGAGGTAGGATTTTAACCTACAAAAAAATAAGAGAATAATAAACAATTATCATTTTCATAGGAGACCATGGTTACTGGCCCCCAGATGTTTTTATCACAATTTACTGTTAGGAAATAGGCCATTCAATCCTGTGGCATGCAATTTTTAGCATTGAAAGAAAGGTGGGCTTTATGTATTTGAAGGGGCTTTGAAAG
Source organism: Ailurus styani (assembly GCA_002007465.1). Taxonomy (NCBI): domain Eukaryota; kingdom Metazoa; phylum Chordata; class Mammalia; order Carnivora; family Ailuridae; genus Ailurus; species Ailurus styani. The sequence goes on along the minus strand of LNAC01000010.1, from coordinate 1,953,995 downwards.
GAAATGTAATAAAGTATGTCTGGATTGGTACTACTGCCATTCTTTCTAAAAAAGTCAATGTGAACACTACAGAACATATAGACCAATCATTCAGCATTTCCCCTTCCCACTTTCCATTTGTATTTCAGTCTACTCACTAATCTCAATATAGATAGGCATAACCAGGAGATTTAATTCTTACAAACACCCACACTTAGGCACTTAAATAACACTGCCTCCTACATTTCACAGTTCCGCAAAAATGCTCATTTACTGCTGTTTCCAAGGATTGCTACAAGAGCCTGCTGGGACTGGAGAAATAATAAGCTAAGGAAATTAGAGCACCTATACTAATTTATAACTCTTCACACTCACACATTATAAAACAATACATTAAAAATATTTAGTCAGGAAAAGCTGTGTCTAAATTGTATATATATATTTTTGATTGTGGAGAAATGTTACTTGAAGAGGTGTGGGGAGGAAAAACAGTCAGTTTTATAAATATAGGAAATATCCAAAATTAATTTAAACAAACACAAGGGAATAAATTGAAAGGTAGATCATATGGATTAACATTTTTAACTACAATAAATTGGACAACTTAGAAGAAATGGATAAATTTCTAGAAATATGTGACCTTCCAAAATTGTATCAGGAAGAAATAGCAAGTTTGAAGAGACCAATAACTAGCAATGAAATTGAATCAGTAATCAAAAATTCCCAGCAAACTAAAGTCCAAAACCAGATGGCTTCACAGGTGAATTCTACTAAATATTTAAGGAAGAGTTAAGGCCTATTCTCAAATTCTTCCAAAAAATAAAAAAGGAAGGAAAGCTTCCAAATTTATTCTATGAGGCCAGCACGGATACCCGGATACCAAAACCAAACAAAGACACAACAACAACAAAAAAAGAGAACTACAGACCAATATCTCTGATGAACATAGATGTAAGATCCTCAACAAAATATTAGCAAACCAAACTCAATAATATATTTACAAAGTCATTCACTAAGGTCAAGTGGGATTTATTCCAGGGATGCCAACGATTCGAAGGATTGTTCAATATTCACAAATCAATCAATGTGATCCATACACACTAATAAGAAAAAGGATAAAAACCACATGATCATCTCAGTAGATGTTAAAAAAATTGTCAAATACAATATTTATTCATGATAAAACCTCTCAACAAAGTAGGTTTACATGGCATACACCTCAACATAATAAAGGCCTTATATGAAAAATGCACAGCTAACGTCACACTCAATGGTGGAAAACTGAGAGCTTTTCCTCTAAGATCAGGAATAAGACAAGGATGTCCATTCTTTTTTTTTTTTTTTTTAAGATTTTATTTATTTATTTCACAGAGGGAGAGAGATCACAAGGAGGCAGAGAGGCAGGCAGAGAGAGAGAGAGGGAGAAGCAGGCTCCCCGCTGAGCAGGGAGCCCGATGCGGGCCTCGATCCCAGGACCCTGAGATCATGACCTGAGCCGAAAGCAGAGGCTTTAACCCACTGAGCCACCCAGGCGCCCAGGGATGTCCATTCTTAATGACTGTTATTCAACATAGTACTGAATGTCCTAGCATCAGCAATCAGATAAGAAAAAGAAATTTAAAAAATAAATATTGGTAAGAAAGAAGTAAAACTATCACTATTTGCAGATGACATGATACTATATACATATAGAGAATCCTAAAGATTCCACCAAAAAACTAATAATTTATTAGCTTTTAAATTAGTGCCACCATTAATGAATGACTGTGTGTTTTTATTTCTACTTTTTGGTACTTAGACCAACAATTCCAAGTTTACTTATAAAAAAGCTCATTGGGATTAACAAGAGGCTATACTCTTTTTAGGGGTATTCAATTTATAATATTTGAAAGAGAGGTCTTGGGGCACCTGGGTGGCTCAGTGGGTTAAGCCTCTGCCTTCGGCTCAGGTCATGATCTCAGGGTCCTGGGATCGAGCCCCACATAGGGCTCTCTGCTCAGTGGGGAGCCTGCTTCCTTCTCTCTCTCTGCCTGCCTCTCTGCCTACTTGTGATCTCTCTCTCTCTCTGTCAAATAAATAAATAAAATCTTAAAAAAAATTGAGGTCTCTTATTTATTTTATATTTCATGTTGAAATTATTTTCATAAAAGTATTCTTTTGAGAGAAAAGGACATTCCACATAGATTCCACACACTGGGCCAACTGAATGTGAGATTTACTCAGTGTACTAGGTGTAAATTAGAATGCTTGCCTGGCTCAGTGGCCACACCCTTAGTTATACTGCAAAGCAGAGTAGAGGCACCTAATGTAAGCCAATCCATTTCTCCCTTCTGAGATTTTGAAATGAGAAGAGAGAACAGTCGAGTAAGTTTTTGAGTAGAATAATCTTTATGTTAGAGTTCTAGGGCTAAGTTTTCACCAATATCAAACTGAAAAAAATTAGCACTATTTTTACAATGTAGATTCACTATAAGTGGGGATACTACTGTCTCAAAGTCTGTTATAAATTATTAAGAAAAACACAGAATGCATAAAAACATAAAAATTAAATGGCAACACTTTAAATACTATGTTTCATCTAAATAGAATTATATTGGTATAAGTCAAAATTATATTATTAAAAAGAGAATTAAATTTATATATTATGGACAGCATATTTTGATACTGCTATGATTTTCTTAGACTTACTGAGAACTATAATATCAATGTTATTTTGAAATTTACTTAAAAAACTTTAGGATATTTATATTCTCCATGGTCTGTGTTGGGATCCTGATTAAAAGGCCATTCAACATAGAGACCATCAGTATGCTGCCAGGAAATCAGGTCCTCATGCAGTATACTTTACATATTTGACAAATAATACATAATAATTTATTTTTAAATGTTTCTTTAAATTCATTTCATCCAAAAAAAGTATATTTTCAGTCATGTTTATCTCAAGTGAAGTTATTTTTTCTTCTTAGGCTCATGGAAGACATATTTACCAATTATTTGGGCATGTCACATCCTCTATGATGAGGTTAACTATGAAATAAATAGAATTACATTTACCTACCTGTAGAATATTTGACTCAATACTTTCCCCCTATATCATCCACCATCCCTATATATACATGATACATGACAACTTGCTACTTGATGTCAAAATTCATGTAGTATTTATTTTAGTAGTTCCAATGCCCGGCATAATTCCTGGGACACAGCAGTATTTCACATAAGTGAATTGAAACTGTCACTTGAGAATCTTTTAAATACTAAATCTGCTTGGGCATTTGTAGATTAACCATTTACTTTGTGAAAACTGCTTTCTTTAATGACTATTAGTTCTCCAAATTGAGGATCTATCTTTAATATTATAAAAAGAGAATTCCCCAAACCCTGGTTGGTCATTATTTGCACTTTTTAAATTGTTTTGGGAGATGGAAGGAGATGACGCAATACTGTTGACTATCCACCGAGGCTGACTCCAGCCATCATTCACTTTTACTGCCATGATAAGAAGTGTTTTTCCTCAGGTAGTTTAAAATCATTTTAACAATTTCTGACTATGTACTGACTGCATATCTTATCAACATACTGATATAAAATATATGCCCAAAAACATATATAATTAGAAGATAAGGGGAATCTAATTTTAACCAGGACAAGCTTTCTTCCAAGCAGCTCTATTCAACCTGGAAAAGACTACTCAAAAATCAAAGAGCTACTATAACTGGAAACAGCCTCACACTTTAGATAGTTGGCAAATATTTTTTCAATGAATGATTGGATAAACACAGAAGTTAATCATCAGAAGGTAAATTAAAATATTTCAAGTATTTTTTCTCCTTGTAGGGTTTTGCTAAAAAGACTTGTTAGTGAACAGCAATGTGCAATAACTAAGAGCAGTTAATTCAGGAACTTGCTCATTTTCAGAGACCTATCATTACTTGATTTTTTTGTATTATGTTTCACTTCTATTTTTTTAAAAAAGCATTATAAGATCCATCAAAAAAGCAGAAATATTAGTGAAACTTAATTTCCCTAAAATATCAAGTATGAAAATTATGCTGAACTCTAAAATATCCAAAAATTAATATTTGCTGAAAACATTCAGGCATACATATGTGGTTTTGAATGTCAAAGTTCCAAATCCAGATGCCGTTATAGATTTGCATATAAACACTAAAACCATATAACAAATAAAATTTATAGTGTAGGGCGCCTGGGTGGCTCAGTGGGTTAAAGCCTCTGCCTTCGGCTCAGGTCATGATCTCAGGGTCCTGGGATCGAGTCCCGCGTGGGGCTCCCTGCCTGGCAAGGAGCCTGCTTCCTCCTCTCTCTCTGCCTGCCTCTCTGCCTACATGTGATCTCTCTCTGTCAAATAAATAAATAAAATCTTTAAAAAAAATTTATAGTGTATATGGTTATTTATGTATTCCATGAAATTGCTGGACTTAAACTACACTAAAATAAACAGATTAAGAAAGTATATTATATATAATTAAAGATTTTGCAGATGCTTAATGAAAATTTCCCATAATGGCTTTATCATTAGAAGATCAAGTGAAAGGAAATTATTTCTTTACAAAATCTTTTAGCACACAGTTTAACATATATATTAAATTTAGGGAATATAACATTGAAAGATCAATATGTTTTAGAAACAGTGTTCTGACTTATGTCTCCCCAAAAGTTACAATTCTTCTAAAGGTAATTGTGAGCATACAGTGCTGTCAGGTTTTCCATAGAAATTACCTTCACTGAAAATAATTGGGTAGGGAGAAATTTTTGTATATGCATGTAAGTTGTGCTGGTTACTTTCTGCTTATCCTTCTAGATCCCCCCGCCCCCCCCTCTCTTTCCCCGGGGACAGTAAACTATCCAGAATCCTTTAACCTATGATTTCCATTTGGGCTCAGAGTGTGGAAAGTATTGTCAAGAAATCAGAAGGTAGGAGGAAAGAGAAGCCAACTGACATGGTTCCACAGGCACCCCCCCTTTTTTTTTTTTAAGATTTTATTTATTTATTTGTCAGATGGAGCACAAGCAGGCAGAGTGGCAGGTAGAGGCAGAGGGAGAAGCGGGCTTCCCGCCAAGCAAGGAGCCCGATGCGGGCCTCCATCCCAGGACCCCCAGATCATGACCTGAGCCAAAGGCAGAGGCTTAACCCACTGAGCCACCCAGGCGTCCCGCACAGGCACCCTCTTCCCAACCAGTCAGAGCTTCGAACCAGAAGCCTCCTCCCACAATTAGAACTTTTGCTCTTTCTGTCCCCTTTTCAGGGATGAGGGTAGGCTGGTTTCCTACTGTTGCTAGTTCCTAGGTACTGCATCACATTGACTAGTTCTTTAATTATGCCTGTATGTCTGTAAATACTGTGTTCATTCTTTATTAATTCGAGTATAATTTTTTTTAAAGATTTTATTTATTTACTTGACACAGAGAGAGAGATCATAAGTAGGCTGAGAGGCAGGCAGAGAGAAAGGAGGAAGCAGGCTCCCCGCTGAGCAGAGAGCCCAATGCGGGCCTCCATTCCAGGACCCCAAGATCATGACCTGAGCTGAAGGCAGAGGCTTTAACCCACTGAGCCACCCAGGCGCCCTCAAGAGTATAATTTTTAATGGTAACTTGATTCAGACTCATTTAATTTGCATGCATTTACTAAGAAATCTGCTGATACATATGAAAGGACTGCAGTATGATGGGAGTTGAAATAGGAAATAAAGTGTACTCAGATCTATTACTGAGAAGGCAACTTTGGAGTAAAGACCAAAAAGAAGTGAAAACTTTCACAGGAAAATTGAAAAACAAACAAACAAACATCCAAAACGCTGTAAAATGAAGTCCTTACCAGAATGATACAGCATAAAGTAAATTAGGTGCATTGTAAGAAAACTCAGTCTCATCACTGTTTTGTCATTTACTACTCAAGTTATTCAAATCTGCACACCTCGATTTCTTTATGTATAAAATGGGTCTGCCTATGGTACAAGGCTGCTGTGAATACAATGAGAAAATATAAACATGAAAGTTATTGAAAAATTGTATTGTGTAACTTTAAGCTGTCATCATTATTTCCATGTCTTTATTGACACATATATAATATTTTAAAAAATTTAAGAAAGCAAAAAGAAGGGTAATATTGGCCACCTTAAAAACTGCCTTACTGAGTTAATTTTTAATATTTTAAAGTCTGTCACATTGATTGAAAGTAGTCATGGGTAAGTAGACTGTCAGAAGGCACTGGTTGGCATGGAGTCAGGAAAACGTGTACCTTAATTTCAGGTTCATCTCATTTTTCTTCTCTTTATCACTCCTTGTTCTAGGACACCTTATGCATGTTCTTTCTCTCCCACTGCCCCCAGTAATAATGTAAAATTATTGGCAGAATAATTGGATAATTAACACCAGTGATTTTTGGTTCTGCCCTTAATAAAATTTTATTTTCATTCCTCCAGTAATGAAATTTCCTTCAGGAAATATTTAAAAGTCACTCAAACATAATTCAAAGAAAGCAAAACTACTGTAAAGAGAAATGTCACAAAAAGTTATGTATTTTGCATTTTTATATAAAAACAAATGCAAGCACATAGGGGTATCTTTGTTGAATGCATATGTTATGTATCCTTGGAGATGTTTGTCCAAAATATTTTTTGTCAATAATAGGAAGGAATTGAAGTGGTTTTTTTTCCTGAGCAGTAAGTGATCAGACTGAACTGCTTCAACTGTTTTTTTTCCCCACACCTGCAGAGAAACAGAGGCAATGATCTAATTGATTTTTTTATTTCTATTGCCAAATGCCACTCAACATTCCTGTGGTGTTTTAGTGAACTCTACTCCCTATTTTCTCTGTCTCCGTATACCCCCTTTATTCCAAATGCCTACCTACTACTATTTATAACAAGTGTGGTGAGATCTGTGTAAAAAGAAAGAGAAGAGAGACATAAGTGAATTAGTTATGTCTATTCTAGATCCCTCTGACCCATAAGAACCTGTAATGTCATCCTCTTAATTTTTATTTTCTATTTAGATTTGCAGGTTTTTAAGTGTCATGGAAAAAAGCTTCATACAGCAACTATGCAGAGATGAAATGGAATTGTAATTGAATATTTATGTCATAGGTTAATGAGTTTTGGTTTTCAGGTGCACAGAAAGTAGACAGAGAAATTGTTAAAAATGCAATTGTGATCTGACCACTGGAATATCTGATTTGGTCAGGTGTCGATGAGCTCCTTTTTTTACTCTGCTAGTTGGTGTCAGAGGCAGGAATAGAAGTTAGATCTGACTCCTGTCTCCAATGCTACAATGTCACCATTAAAGCCATGCAACTTAGGGGTGCCTGGGTGGCTTAGTCGGTTAAGCGCCTGCACACAAATCTCACCACATCTGTTATACATAGTAGTAGGTAAGCATTTGGAATAGAGTGGGTAGAGGGATCGAGCCCCGCATCTGGCTCCCTGCCCCCCAGGGAGCCTGCTTCTCCCTTTCCCTCTGCCTGCCACTCCCCCTGCTTGTGCTTTCTCTTTTTCTGTCAAATAAACAAAATCTTAAAAAAAAATCAAGCTATGCAACCTAAAAGGCAAAATTTCATTTATTTAATATTCAGTGCATATATTTATAGTAACCTTGGGTTTTTCCAGTTGGAAAATACATATCCTATTAGTCAAGAGTGGAAGGGGCACCTGGGTGGCTCAGTGGGTTAAAGCCTCTGCCTTCAGCTCAGGTCATGATCTGGGGGTCCTGGGATGGAGCCCCGCATCTGGCTCCCTGCCCAGTAGGGAGCCTGCTTCCTCCTCTCTTTCTCTCTCTCTCTCTCTCTCTCTCTCTCTCTCTCTCTCTGCCTGCCTCTCAGCCTACGTGTGATCTCTCTCTCTCTCTCTGTCAAATAAGTAAATAAAATCTTAAAAAAAAAAAAGAGTGGAATTGGGCAAGGTCTATTATGGCAGCTAAGGAGTTCACAGCATCGAGACCTGTGATTTACAAAATACTAACCACACATGCCACACATAGTCACACATGCCTATTGAGTATTTGAAATGCGGCCACTGTGACTGAGAAACTAAATTTTTATTTTATTTAAATTTTATGTAACTTTAATTTAAATGTTCACATGTGGCTGCTGGCTACAGAATTTTGTTCTGAACAGATATAGAACACTGTCATCATCATGGAAAATTCTCTTGGGCAGTGCTGACTGTAATGCAACCCCCTGTCTTACTCTATGTACGACTTCAACATTTTGAAAGGAGCTGCTGCTCTTTACCTAAAAGGCAGCTGCTGATATCAATGGCAGAGGCCACTTGGGGTACACTTAACCTGACCTGGTGCCAGATGCCTTTGTTCTCAGGGGCATTCTGGTTAAAACGAATGCAGAGACCACACCTGGATTCAAATTTCTTCATTACCCACATTAGCTGAATGTCTGTGGACAGTTTTCCTTGAGAGTTTGATCCTTAATTCTCCATTTGAGGAAGCTACGATCACACTGAGTGTGCTCACAGTAGCCAAAGCCTGGATTTTTATTGCCAAATTCATGCCTTCCTCTTTATTTTACTTGAATGAGAAATCTTACAATATCAGTTTCACTTTAGCGAGTCCCTGCGGGACACCTCTTTCCTTTTGAGAAGAGATTCCTGAATATTCACATTTAACTTCCCTGACAGAGACTCCTAGGAAAGGGCTGCAGCTTAATTCTCCTTCAGCTGATCATCAACTGCCCACTCACACCATGCTTTTCTTTAGCAAATAATTGCAAGTAAACAAGAAAGGTTTCTCCAATTCCAGCTGGACCAATGAGTCACCATCCTGAGTTCTTTTTCAACCCTCACAGGTAGGAAGGACCCTTGGAGACCTGTGTCTCCAGGTCATGAAAGCCTTCTCAGAATATGTCTTGAGACTCAGAGTGGCAGTGGCAATGTTGCTGAGAAGCACCTGTTCCATTCTTCTGAGAAACTGGCTCTCCTTCCTTTTCTCCTTTCCTTCTCAATAACTGATGTCAGTACAAAAACCTAAACTTAGGGATACAGAACTCTTGTGAAAATTGACTTGCTTAACCCAAAGCTTTTCAACCTCAGCTGCATTTTAAAATCATTTTGAGACACAAAACACTGGGATACTGTATACCCTTGAACAATTCTGTTTTGAAAGCTCCTGCAAACAAGAGGTAACACAATCTGAGGCAGACATAAGAACAGAATTAAGGACGGAGCCTTTATTTAAAGGTAGCAGCCACCTGTAGAGGCTGGCACAATCAGTGTTAAAATCACTCATTTTCTCTATTGTTCTCCTGAGCGGTTGTCACTTGCACAGCAAGTGTGTGTTACTCTAGTCATGCTAACTCGTGCTTAGCTTCTGCTAGGCTCTGGCACGATATAGCGTGTTTGTTTGCTTGAGATAAGCCTAGGATTGAGGCAAGGCTGGTAAAGGCAGACAAAAAGACCATGTGGGGGAAACAGTACTGTGCATCTTCAAAAAAATGCTTTTTCATTTTCAAACTCTTGCATTTGATGGACCTCACTGTAAAGGATCCCTTACACTAGGACATCACATAGGAACTGAACCAATGACTGGCGAAAGAATAGACATTGCCATTCATGAAAGATTTTTTTTTATTCAAAACTTCCTGTTATTCTGTTGCAACAGACTATTTTTTAAATATTTATTTATTTATTTGAGGAGGGAGGGGAGAGGGAGAGAGAGAATTTCTAGCAGACTCCCTGCTGAGCACAGAGACTGACTTGGGACTGGATCCCACAACCCTGAGATCATGATCTTAACAGAAACCAAGAATCGGACACTTAACCCACTGCACCACTCAGGAGCCCCTGTTGCAACGGACTATTAAGATCATAATAGAGTTAGGGCGCCTGGGTGGCTCAGTGGGTTAAAGCCTCTGCTTTCGGCTCAGGTCATGATCTCAGCGTCCTGGGATCGAGGCTTGCATTGGGCTCTCTGCTCGGCAGGGAGCCTGCTTCCTCCTCTCCCTGTCTCTCTGCCTGCCTCTCTGCCTGCTTGTAATCTCTCTCTCTGTGTCAAATAAATAAATGAAATCTGTAAAAACAAAAAAAAGATCATAATAGAGTTAGAAGCAGTCTAATATCAAAAGCAGAAACTGGCTATACTACACACACACACACACACACACACACACACTGGCTTTTTTCAACATAATCTAAGCTGTTATAACAGTTGGTAAAGAAAAACAAGAGGGCGCCTGGGTGGCTCAGTGGGTTAAAGCCGCTGCCTTCGGCTCAGGTCATGATCCCAGGGTCCTGGGATCGAGCCCCACATCAGGCTCTCTGCTCAGCAGGGAGCCTGCTTCCTCCTCTCTCCTCTCTCTGCCTGCCTCTCTGCCTACTTGTAATCTCTCTCTGTGTCAAATGAATAAATAAAATCTTTAAAAAAAAAAAAGAAAAACAAGAAATAACGTAAGTGCATATGATTGCAATTCATATTATCAGGTATTGCTATATTATAGCAGTAAGATGAAGGAATATGTCCCTAAATATCCCAAACATGACATGACAGATTTTTCCCACCATAATTATCCCACAGAAAAAAGGGGCTGCCTTATTTCAAAGTCTTTGCAAATCTTGTATTACAAGTTGCTATTTTTTTTTTTTTCAACAGGAACCTAAGACGCATTAGCTTGAAATACCCTGAATCAATTCTGGTTTTAGATGTTCTATAAGGGATAACTTATGGAATCACGGAAAGAGGAGGCAAAGACATTTTGTATAGATTTTGTTTTTGTGCCTGAGGACTTGACCTCACAATTGTAGATGTCACTGTAAACATGACTCTCAAAGTTCTGCTTGTAAAGCAGTACAATCAGTTGTTACAGAGTGGGGATCATTATTATACTCCTGCAGGATGAATGAACAACAAAAAATTGTTCTGCTGTCATAAAATTCATAGTTGTTACTTGGGACAATTTTCTCATCGATAATATCCTACACTTTGAAAAAGTACTGCTAAGCAAGATTATTTCATTAAATGCCAGGATGGAAAAGGAGTATCTCTAAATGATTATATGTTTTTGTACTAGTTTAAATATGCAAATATACTCAAATCAAGAAATTAAATAGTATAACTATATATTTAATTGTTCCATGAGCATCTCTAAATGATTTTGTCACCAAAATATTTTCTCTTGCTTTGCATCATTGGGAAAGTGAGAAATTTCCTTAAAATTGATGTCACCTTATATTTGGGCATATACATTTAAATATTTATTTTAAAATACTTGTAATGAATTAATACTGAAAGCAAAAAGAGATTGTTAAGTCTGTGTGTGTGACTCATGTATTTTTTTTAACTAATGGGACTTCATTCTTTCTTTTTTAAGATTTTTTAAGATTTTTTAAGATTTTTAATTTAGAGCATGAGAGCGAGAGGGCAATGGGGGCAGACAGATGAACAGAGAGAGACAGAACCTCAAGCAGACTCCCTATATAAGCTGTGATCATGACCTGAGTTGAAACCAAGATTAGAAAACTCAAAGGACTGAGTCACCCAAGTGCTCCAATGTGACTTCATTCTTTAGAAAGCAACGGAGATCACTTGATTCAAAAAACAACAAATTCCTCCAAATACCATAAAGGAGCAAAGAAAAGTAAACATTACCACATTTTTTAACTTTTAGGAGGTGTGCCTTCACTACCCCAAAAGCACTAGTAAATTTAAAGTCAAAATATAAAGCTTACAGAATATTAGCGTGATAAAACTTACATATATTTTTTACTAGGAACCAGTGAAATCAAAGGTAGGCTTCAAGCTTCATTTTTACTTATATAACTTTCATTCCTATTAATGAACTTGCAATACAAGCTAGTTTATGCGGCTATATTTATAAAATTTTAAAGTAACTAATTCATAAAACCAAATTTTTATTCTTGAATAACCTTTGTTTTAAAAAAGCTTTAAAATATCACATTAGATATTTCTTATATTTTTCAAACTGTGATATATTTTATAGTCTCACAAAATATGTTTAAAAATGTCTAAATGGGATAAAGAAGTCCTTAATCAGACGCATTACATAATCAACAATAGTAATAGGGATTAAAATTTCATTAATACTGCTATAGTGAATGTTTAGCAGATGAACATTTCAAAATTCATTTTCAGACTCTTTAAAATATTCTTCAAGTACAAAAAAAAAGAAATCTCTATGATTAAAAGTCCATGTTAAACATGAATGATTACACAACATTTGAATGAAAACATAATTAAGGAGTCACCACATTGGCTTTAAGCCTGGCCAATATTTGAGTCACAGGGTTTAAATCAGCATACTAGCTTTAGATCTCACATAACTGTGGGACCTTTAACCCCATCCTCCCATATGCTTCTATGACAATGTGGCCATTTGTGATACCTGCTGCATTGGTCTTCCAAATGGCAAAATAAAACAATAAATAAAAGCTCTTTCTAAGTAATACAGTTCTACAGAAATGCTAGCCTGACCCTCCGTGATACTTAAGTTTATATGGCAATCAATTAATTAGGCCACAGTACCCCAATATTTGGTCATATGTCAGTCTGGATGCTGCTGTGAAGGTATATTTAGATGAGATTAATTTAAGTCAGCACACTTTGAGTGAAGCCGATTATCCTGCTGTGACCTTGTTCAATCAATTGAAGCATTAAGGGACAACATTTGAGATCCCTGGAAGAGGGATTTTGTCTCCAGGCTGCCTTCAGACTTGAGCTGCAATACTGATTTTTCGCTGGGTCTCTAGTCAGCTGGCCTGCCTTGCATATTTCAGACTTGCTAGTGTCCACAATCACTTGAGTAAGTTTCTTAAAATCTCTCTCTCCTTCCCTCCCTCCATCTCTCTCTCTCTTTCTGTAACTATTTATCAACTATCTATGAATCTACTTATCTATTGAGATAGAGAACACTTGTCCCCTACCAATGTACTCTAAAATATATTTTATTCATGTGTTTATCTTCTGCTCCCTACTCGACTGTATGTCCTCTAAGGGCAGGGATTTTATCTGTTTGTTCACCAACTCTAACACCTTTTATGAAGGAAAACTTAAAGATTATTTGCTGAGTCAATAGATTCAATTTTTAATCAATCTTTCATTATATATTAAAATTTTAAATAAATTTAAAAATTTCATTTTAAATCTAGAGTGTACGAAAGAGGGAAAACTACAGCAAGGTAAAAAAAATACAGTGAATTCCTATTTTAGGGCAAATGGGCAGATTTATTGGACTAAATTAACTACACTTTAACCATTAAAATGGAACTGCTTTCAAATTATCTTACTGTTATCTAAACAGATTCATAAGAAATACAGCTATTGAGACCATGTTGAATAGCTAATATATAAATAAATATTTATATTCTATAAAATGTAAATTTATAAAGCAACAGCTCCCTATTTTTATTATAGTTCACGAACTATAATGAATTTGTAAATCTAAAGCAACAGCTCCCTATTTTTATTATAGTTCATGAACTCATTTTTCCTCCCAATGCTTATAATAATGGAAGAAGTCTTAGAAATTCAGTGCATACTTTTAGTTGTTTGCTCGAATTATATATTATAAATTTCATTACTTCTCTAAAAAAACTTTAATCAAAATCTATCATCCAATTAGGAGTCCAGTTAAATAAGGAAATGTAACTCAACTTGAAGTAAACACACCTTTTTAATTTCAGTTCTTTATTTTGAATCATGGAGTTACTTAAACTTGTTATGGGAATCATTTCTACAATTCTTACTTTCAAGCCCATTCATAAGAATAAAATCACAAAACTTTCCAAAGTCATACAGCATCTTCTAAATATATTAAGCTAAGATTAATTTAAAAAATATATATGTATTACCTGGAGTGAGGAAAAAAATAGTTAATCTACACACAAGGCAATTATAAGAATGAAGGAATATGATATCTGGAGAGAAGATAATGGTTAAGAGAAAGCATAGCATAAAATGATTTTTGAAACAGAATTGAAGCTGTTTATTTTATTAAAAAGTTGACATAGGTTATCTTTAGTGTTTATGACTTGCAAACTAGAGTATTTAATATTTAACATGTTTAAATACAAGCAGCAGCAGTTTGGTAATCAAAACGAATAATTTGAATCATCTCAGAAAAATAAATTCATTATAATTAGGTATTTCAGAATATGATTAAAACATTTAAAAGAAAATGTATTCACCTTTCTTGTCATCAAAGTACAGAGTCTGTTGAGCTGGATTTGACCACTGGAGGGAGGTGTTATCATTTTGATCAACCCTGCAGGTCAAAATCGCAGTTCCACCTTCAACAACCGTTACATTCTGTGTTAGTGGAAACTGCCCTTGGCTGCCTAAAAGGGGATTAAAGAAAATGTTGATTAAATGAAAGTTATAAAATGATTAACTTCCCAAGAGCTACATTGGACTTAACTTCTCACTCAAAATCAAAACCAAACAAAAAAACATTAAACCAAACAGACAACAACTATACTGTATTACAAAAAGACAGTAAAAATAATTGAAAATTCTTAATCGGGGACAACAGTTTTGCATACCATTAAGACGCCTTCATACTCCCTTATGTGTTCCAGAAAACCTTCTTTGCCTCCAGGCACACATGAAGATTTATATTCAAATAGTGACATGATTATCATTAATTTCCTTTAGCCTTGCATTAATTACATAGGGTGGATCTCATCATCTTTGAAAATAAGGCACTGGAATGATTCTGGCTGAATTGAACTCTCTAAAGCAGCAGAAGAAACCACATAAAGTACTTTCCTGGTAGCTTTTATAATCCTAAGTAAAGTCTATGAAATATGGATACTAGAACTTTAGATTCAATTTCTGATAAAAGAAACAAAAAAAAAATAATCCTATTTTACCAGAGCTTCTTATAGATGTAGCTGTTTTTAGAAACATGAAATGTGTTGGAGAAAACAATGTAAGTATTTTTCAAAAAGTGTTCATCTTGTAGAATATCTATCAAAATCTTAAAGAAATTAACCTAGGAGATAGAGATAATATTCTCCTCTGTTCCTTTCTCTACTTTCCTGATTTTCCCCAATGAATATATATTTCTTTTATAATCAAGAAAAAAACACATATTTTAAATGACCCTCATCAAATTGGATATCATTAGAATATAATCAAGTATTCCATCATCCTAAGTATCATACTGCTTTATTAAAATAATTCATATAATAACTTTACTTAATAAGAACAATTCTAGTGGTTAAAACAAAATCCATGCACATAGAAACATAATACATAAATTTCACTTCAGCAAGATGATCTGGAGATGAGCTCTGCCAAGTCTGGTAACAATTATCAACATGGGTAAAAAAATGACTTTCCAGAGCCAGGTTAAAATACTATTATGTGAGCAAGGTAGTTCATTAAGTCAAGGATAATTTACATATGCAAGAACATTATGATGACTTAATCACACCTATGAAATATATTTCCCTTTTCTTCTTTAGTTTTGTAATGATTCTATCATTACCACAAGCACCACTTGAGGTTAGGCGGGAGCTATTGGCATAAAGGATCTTATTACCAAGAAGCCTGTTGATTGGCACCATAAGAGACAGAAGAGTCTGAAGGGGAAAATTTCTTTCCAGATATAAATGACACAAGCGCAGAGGTTCATGACCATGTTATATAATTAAGCCTATCAAGTATAAAATCTGATATCAGTAGCTTTGTCTTCTCAATGCCAACCTCTTAGAGTCACTATGGCAACTCCCCAGGATATCTCCCTGTAATCTTTAGGGTGGAGTTTTTAAATTGAGGTTAGGAGATGTCTGGAATAAATTCTTTAATAGTTGACTTAAAAGTCAACAGGAACCAGAGTGGGATGTGTTTTGCCTTCAGCTCAGAGGTGACCTCTAGCAGGGAAACGTGGAAAACTATCAATCTTGTGAAGTGAGGTGAGGTGAAAAACCACATAAGAGAAAACATAAGCTAAAACAGAAAGAAGGACTAATTACCAGAGATACCAGATTACCAGTCCACAAATATGAAGCTCAGAATAATTTCAAGATCTTTTGCTCAGATTCCCAAGTATTGATGTAACACATAAACGACAATGTGAGGGAGGAGGGATTCTTTAAGTAATGAAAAGCACACAACTGCTAATAAGAATACACAGTCCATCCTGGGTGACAATTTGACTGTCAACTGGTACATAAATAATATTGTCTGTTTCTTTAAAGAAGTGGAAAAAGAGCAGTGATGCTTGCAACAATTTCATCCACTACATTTGCAAAATAATTTTCAAAACATCCCCGTAAGAAAATATCCTTCTCATTTCACAGATGGGTAAACTGACACTGGGAGGTTAAGTGATTTTCCATGGTGAAACAAAGTCAATGAACCATTTGGGGTTTGTTCTGAAAGTTCAATATTTTATTCTTATTTTTCCACAAAGGCTGCTAGGTCATAGTAACTCGATCACTATTTGCTTAAGTGTGAATTAGACAACAATAAAAAAATAAACAAGTAAATATTTTAATAATGAAATTTTAAGCTGCATACCTAGCTGAACTACTTCATCAATTTCAGTTGTAGCATTAAAATCAAATCAGAGAGGATGTCAATATCAACTGCCCTCAAATAGCCTATCCTATTCAGAACTTACTTTTGACAATTATTTTAATCTTTCCTTACTGGCCTAGAGAAGAAAGAAAGTGGTATTTGTTAGGGTCTTCTGCATGCCAGTTACTCTAGATACACTTGCACACCTATTCCTTATCCTTTTAGGTAGGAGATTAGGACAACTTCCCTCCATCTTGTCCCCAAGTGGATTCTGACTTTAAAGTATTATGACTTCAGTTCCCTGGGACTTGCAGCCTAAAATCCCTGCAGTCAAATAATTTAGTTTTTCCCAATAGAGAGCAAACTCATGTGGAGAATCTACTAATCTTAAATACCCTTAGGATATGTGGTTTCCAAAATCAATTCAAAAGCCAGTTTTGTAGACAGTCAAACTTCTTCTCAAGCTTTGAATTGCCTTTTACTTCTGGTTATAACCTGGAGAGAGCATCAGATTAACTGCTACTTTTCTCTTTTAACTCTTTGTGGCTCAAGGTTGTCATTTAATTCAATTTCAGAGAGTCTTTCCGAAGAAGTTACTATTTTTCCCAATTAGCAAAATCAGTATTTTACCAAAATTAAGGACTCATTTTTAATGCATTCATTAAACAAATATTTTGGGGGACCTACTACTTGCTTTGCCTTATATGAATCGACATCTGAAAGATGCACAGAGGAATTTGCTAAGGAGACTGCTGAGTAGGGAAACTTTGTGACACAGGTGTAAAGGCAGGGGAGAAGGCAGGCTGGGTGTGGTATATAACTCTTTCTCTATTCCCCCCATCTATAAAGATTTCTGAAATGCATTGGTCATATCATACTTTATTTTATTTTTTTTAAGATTTTATTTACTTATTTGACACAGAGAGAGATCAGATCACAAGTAGGCAGAGAGGCAGGCAGAGAGAGAGGAGGAAGCAGGCTCCCCGCTGAGCAGAGAGCCCGATGCGGGCCTCGGTCCCAGAACCCTGAGATCATGACCTGAGCCGAAGG
The DNA here is from genome assembly GCA_002007465.1 of Ailurus styani. NCBI lineage: Eukaryota > Metazoa > Chordata > Mammalia > Carnivora > Ailuridae > Ailurus > Ailurus styani. The sequence goes on along the minus strand of LNAC01000010.1, from coordinate 1,936,463 downwards.
CAGAGGCTTTAACCCACTGAGCCACCCAGGCGCCCGGCCATTTCATACTTTAAAAGGATCCTTCCTCTGGCTATGCTCAGCCCCATGCTAGATTTCAGAGGAGTTATTCTTATCAAACAAGTGTATGATCAAATGTAAAGAAAACGAAACTTCCAATTTGGAGTCGTAGAAGCTAGCTCTTTCTCCAGGCAGCCTATGTCCGTCATCTTCTCCTCCCCTCCCTGTGTTTATACCCTTTTATTATTTGCATAAATATCAGTCTCCTTGATTCCTTCTAAGATAATTAAAGGGCAAGTGATGAGATCATCTTACTTGTCTTTGAATCAGTTTCACTGCTTAACATTCTGTATTGTGAGGTGGAGGTTCCAGTGGGTGATCATTGTCCAAAATGAAAGCATCTCCTTAGAGTAGTGGCTGGCATTGTAGGGAACGTGTGACAATAGAATGACTACAGTAACTCAAGTCTGCTGGATTCGTTCAGGGTCAAAATAGAGGGGCAAGAGGAGAGACTAATTCTTTACCAAGAAAAAAATACAGAAGATTGAAATCATAAAATCCTTATTGGTATATTATCTTAAGACTTTTTTTTGAAGTTCTGATTGAAAATCATGAGTGTACATAAGATATCACAGGTGTAATCTAGAACAGACACATTCAATACTATTGTCAGAACCCAAAATGGACATAAGAAGACAGACTGTGCCAAATTTATGCTCCAGAAGGGGACAGTCATACAAGACAATAACTTTTCTTGAATATTGAGTATAATAAGTCCTATCTAGGCCCTCTTAGGTAGACAGGACACTGAGATGGAAAATATTTTACTTTCCCTTCCTGGTCCAATTTCTTTTGCATCAACAGTCATTTAAAGATTTATTTATTTATTTTGAGAAAGAGAGAGTGAGCGAGAGAGATGCCAGGAGAGACAGAGGGAGAGGGGAGGGGGAGAATCTCCAGAAGGCTCCCTGCATGGAGCCTGAGGAGGGACTTGGTCTCACAACCCTGAGATCATGACCTGAGTGGAAACCAAGAGTCAGCTGGTCAACTGACTGAGCCACCCAGGCGCCCCAACAGCCATTTTCATAGTACCCTTTCTCTGTTATCCCATCTTCCACAATCACTAAGCCCATGGTAAATATATGAAAAATACAGCCAAACTTATCTAAGCATTCACAATATTCTAGGCACTATTCTAAATGCATTTCTTTTATCAGTTATTTACTTTTCATGCCAACTTTGTCATCATCATTACCTCAAAGAAGTGGGAACTGATGCAAAGAGAGCTTAAATAATGTGCCCACAGTCACACAGCTAGAAAGTGCAGCATCCAGGTTCTGCACTTGCTATTCTGTCTTCAGACCTCACATGCTTAACCAAAAAACTGCTTGGAAAAGAAAATGAACTTAATTCTGACTGCGTAACTGTTATAAAATAAGCATAGAGTTTGGAGTTAAACATTTCAAAGATGCATTTAAACCTTTTACTTCTATTTTTTTTAAAGATTTTATTTATTTATTTGACAGAGAGATAGAGAGAGAGATCACAAGCAGGCCGAGACGCAGGCAGACAGAGAGAGGGGGAAGCAGGCTCCCCGCCGAGCAGGGAGCCCGACGCGGGCCTCGATCCCAGGACGCTGAGATCATGACCTGAGCCGAAGGCAGAGGCTTTAACCTACTGAGCCACCCAGGCGCCCCTTTTACTTCTATTTTTAATAAGTGAAGAAATATTGAAATTCAAGTAAAAGCTGTGATGTGCTAGAGCTGGCTCATACCAGCTCACAAGAGTCAACAAGAGTCACAAGAGTCAACCGAATGTAACTCTTCTCACTTCACACTCAATGACATACCCTACTGGCTTCAAATGGACCTCAGTGAGGTTTCACTATAGATATTGGCAAACAACTCGAGTTAGTGTTGTTGTTTTTTCCCTCACAGAGGCAGTTGTTAATCATTTATATAGCACACCACTGGAAAATTACCTTTGATGTCTCTTGTTGGGGCTCTTACGTATATATTTAGCATAAATAAAGTTTTTGGTTTTTTTCTGAAAACCGATGAACTCTTTTCAATGCAATAGAACCCTATTTTTGAAGTTCTCTTCATATTTTGAGTCCCTTCAGTCCTTTTTCCCCTTTTTTCTCAAATCATTTTCCAAGAGTCCTTTGCCCCTCCCACTTATCATTCTTCCAATAAAAGTCCTTTAAATAATCTTTCTTTTCCCTCTACTCTGCTGAACTGATACTTTTCTTAGGCTGCCCAGTTTATTTCTAACTAGCATCAGGGATTGAAAACCATTTAGGCTAGTTTCAGTAGTTATATGGAAACAATTTGCTAATTTATTGCTGTGAAAGACACTTTAATGAAGAGCAATTATTCAATAGTCTTCAAAGATGGCTTTCCTGACCCTGTCTTTAAATAGCAGACAGAGAAGCTGCCATTATTCCTTCAATGTTTCTATTTCTCATATACTTAGGGAAAAATGGTCCAAACCTTTTCTTGTCTGGATCAGGAATTACCAAATTCAAAATCAAGTGAGCTGAGTCTTGACTCCTGTTGACCTCAGCTAGTTAAGAGCTGTCCTTGTTTGCCACGTTTCAAGCATGCTTTCACTGACTGACCACCAAGAACCCAACACGCTTTCACACAGTACGTAAAGAAGCAAATTCTAAGATCATGGCCACCTCGACCTTGCTGACAAGCTGTGATGTGCCATTATTGCAGAGAAGCAATAAACAAAGCAGCGAAGAGAGATCTTCGAAGCCAGCAGTATTGTTGAAAGAGAGCAGACAGGCAAAAATGCATGTTTGCACACTGATACCAAAACATGGTTCTGCTTCCAAAAATGGCATCATTCAAGCCTTGCTATCTCCTGAATGGATGATGAGGGAAGGCAATTGTTTTCTCCATCTCTTTTCCTGCACTAAAGATTAAATGTGGACCACAACAGTGGATCAGTGCACACTGTGCATGAGTGCTTACTTACTAAGGGCAATAATCACCTGAGATAGATCTAGACAGACAGGCAGAGAGGGTGAGTCTTTGCACATCCGAGAGGTAGTGAGTTACAGTCAGTGGTTTTTTAGGGTAAATGAGCAACTTTTGTGGGGATTTAACAGGAACTGAGGACCCTCATTATTTTTCTTCCTGAAAATGAGCACAACTTTCTTTATTTTTTTTTTAAGATTTTATTTATTTATTTGACAGACAGAGAGAGAGAGATTACAAGTAGGCAGAGAGAGAGGAGGAAGCAGGCTCCCCGCCAAGCAGGGAGCCTGATGCGGGGCTCGATCCCAGGACCCTGAGATCATGACCTGAGACGAAGGCAGAGGCTTTAACCCACTGAGTCACCCAGGTGACCCTGAGCACAACTTTCTCAAAGGAAGAACTGGATTTAACAACAGTGAAGGGGAACAAATAAAAACAAGATGTGAAGAGAATTTAAGATGTAATCTTTCAACAAGAAAGAATAAACTTCTCATGAGATAAACAATGCCTCATATTTTGATTCTTCCTTGGGAATATATTTATGCTCAGTGAAAACTGTCAACTAAGTCTACAGAAGTATTTAATTCAACAGAGTTACTGGCATCTGAATCAAATGACATATGTAATGCTTGGATTTATTTTTAAATATTTTTTGTCCTCTCAAGAACCCCATTTTAAATGCAAAATATTGGTTTCATTAAGGTTCTCATATTTTGGTCATGAAAAGCACCAGTGCCAAATGGATCAGTCGATTCTTAAAGCAGGTTCTTAAATATAAGAAAGGACAGAAAGAGGCATTCACTTCTAAATGAAATACAAAGGAAGCTTACTATTCTCTAGGTCTTCCCCTAGCTTTGTGTCCTTCCCTCCGCCAATCTGTTCCATCAACAGGTTTGGGATTTGTACAAAGAACCTGAATCTTAGAAAGTTCAAGATCGTTCTTGTTGCTTGGAGTCTAAAAATATATCTAAATGCACACACAGCATGCTATTACTTCCACTAAATTACTGAAGGCATTCTAAACAAATAACTTTCTAATGTGAAAGTTGTGGCTCAGTAGTTGTGTGTACTGAAACACATATTGCATACTAAAGCCTATTGGATTGAAAAGCACAAATGCTATTAATGCAAGCTTAAAATTCTCAAGAGAAGTGCAATAAATGTTCTATCATGTGAGAAAGGAAATTGGAGGAAAAATTAAGACTGATAACTAAGTACAAAATGTTTCCACTTTTGGAATGCCCCTCTGTTCTTTCAAATATAGAATTCTCTAGCAATTTTCCTGTGATTTCATTCCAACTTTTAGGTTTGTCTGAACAACTTTAAGTATTCCATTTTCCTAGGTGACCACATATAATTTATTTTTCTTTGATTCTATCCTTTCAGGATTCAGCTTGTCTTATAGAGTAAAACACCTGGTATCCACCTTCTGTGCCACCCCTCTGCCCAGCCACTGTGGAGTATGGCCATCAGTCTGGTGCTCCTTGCCAGTTTCCATAGAGACAGGAAGCACTTTGGAGACCTGTGTTCCATTGCAACTGCCAGACCAAGGCAGGGAAGAAACAAAGCTGGCGGGCAGTGGGTCTTGCAAGGCCAGGAAGGTTGGAAGGGCTTTCTCCTCCTGATATCAGAGCGTAACAGTGCCAAACTGGCAGCTTCAGCAGTTAAAATCCCATAGACCAGATCCTGGTGTTCACTATGGCCATTGTGAGGGACCCATTTTGCATCCCAACTCCTGGAGCAGAATCTCTGTGTACTCAAAGCTTGGCCCAGGGCCTTTGTTGGCTTCTGATCCATGACAAAAGGCTCTTTCAGATTTACAGTGGCTCCCACAGCTCCTGACCTAGAGAATCATATTTCTACTGTAGAAATTTCACCTCTCTTTCCCTTTTCCAGAATGTGTAATAAGTTTTCCTGGATACCCATAGCAGACCAGGAAACCAATGGGATTACCATTGGGTTGTTTCCAATTAACCTACACTGTGACTGTGAGTAGGTGACCCAGTTAACTATGCAAAATCATATCAAAACTGTTACCATTTGCTGTGTCTATGATAGGATTTATAATTAGAGTCAATTCTTGATTATCAGGATCAGGGCTGGCCCTGAAGAAATTTGTAATATATGTGAAATATAACATCAATGCCTTCCCTTACATTTCAAAAATGTTTTTGTGAGATTGTATATGTCAGCCTTCTGTATGATAGATATGCCCAGCAGTTTTTCTTTCTACCTAAAGTAGATTTATCTGATTTCATACATTAATTTCATATTACTCAGCCATATAAAAAAGTTATATTTTCCTTAATTTATAAAATTCTAAGTTTCAGAGAATATTTATAAAATGCTAGGAAATGCTGTTCTATGATAGCTTTATGTTCTTGCCTGGTGATTGTATGTTTTAAAATATGTTAAAGTATCTTTTAAAATATTATCTGGTTTTTAAAAGAACGCCCAATATTTTAAAAACATATATTTGTACAAAACCAGTTATTTTCATTCTTTGCTTGTTTTTCTGCCTATTATTTTGTGAAAATACATGATAAATAAAAAGCTATTAAAATATCATGGACTCAGACTAAATGTAAATATATCTAGCTTTGCGGCTGAAATAGATTTTGAAATAAAAACATTTAAATATATTTGTTTTCATTAATTTATCTATATTTAATTTATTGCCTTAAATGTGTTGAATCGTCTCAAAAATTCAAACAATAATTTATTGAATGAGCATATATAATTTTTCAAGAAAAAAATGAACTTGATGAATTGCTCACATTCATATTCATAAAATTGTTTATTTTCCTATTAATATAGATCTTCAAGTATTGCAATGTGGGAAAATAAAAAGCAAAGGAAATAATTTTAAAATGAAAAGGAAACTACATGTCTTAAAAAGCATTATGAAAGAATAAGAGAATTTTAAAATTATTTTTATAACTTTGAAAAAGGCTACCATATAATTATCATGTGTGTATAAATTCATTTTATCTTTCTAGAATACTCCTTTCAGGGTGAGTGAGCAAGACCTAGATAGAACTGACTACCTTTACTTGCTAACTGATGAACATTTGAGAGGCAGCCTTCCAGAGAAAAGAAATTTATGACCACAATCACAGTCTGGTTCACAGTGAAGCTCAATCACGTAACTAAATTCTAAATTGAGATGTCAACCTGGAGGAAATATTCTGGAAAGGAACACACAGATGGTAGGACTCTTCTGAAGACAGGGTGAGGAATATAGTGCTGAATGTACAATAATCAATCTTCTGGAAGAAAAAAAAATGCACTGGGTGGGACATAACTATTTAAAATTGAAGTTCCTGGGGAAAACTTCAACCTGAGACTAAAAAGGGGAAAAAGTGCTCACTTTAGCAGCACATACACTAAAACTGGAATTATACAGAGAAGATTAGCATGGCCCCTGTGCAGGTATGACACATAAGAAGGGAGAAAATGAAACCTATATTTTCCATGTCACTCTGTAGGTCTTAGAATGTCCATATATTTAAAGAAAGTAACAAATAAAGTTGAATTATAATACATTTTAGAATATTTAATAATATCAAAGAAAATTAAAATTCCTAATAACATTTCTAGGAGCAAATTAAATGAAAAAGAAATGTAAGAAAATAAAGCAAGCATTATTAAATCCCAACTTCAAATACACTATTGCTTAAAAAATACAAAATACAGCTGGCAAAATAAGGTAAACATAGTAAGGAAAGGTATAAACTGAGAAGACGATTAGGACTTCAGTATGGTTTTTATACTAGTATTCCCTGATTCCAAATGAAAAAAATATATATACCAAATCAAAATAATTGTTGCCTAATATATTGTTGCTAATTAGTGTTTCACTTAGTTGTAGAAGACATATTTCGATAACATCTTTCTTTTGGATTGTGCCACATATTTGCCTACCCAGCAAGCATAAAATCATATTGTCTATTAGCCAAGTTGCCTATAGATTAATGTTCTTTTCATATTTTATTCTCTGCAGAAAATTTAAATAATTGCATTGGAACATTGAATAGAGATTTTCATGTAAAAGAGCAATAGAGATGTCTATTTGAATTTTAACTCTTTGGATTAAGGGATGTAATAAGAGCTTTTGAGATATCATAGCTATAAGATATATCTAAGAAAAAATATGATATCAAACATGCCACCCAATAATGTACAATCAGTTCACATTAGGCATATGAACTATACACATAAATGTATACAATGTTAAGGGTCTCTGAAAATTATCTTCACCTTTGTAGTGGATTTTGCCTATAAAATATACTTCATGATATTAATTTATTCAACAAATTCATTCTTTGTGCCAAGAATGTGCTTAAAATGGTAGGTGCTAGCGATAAAACTACGAACAGGCTAGAAATGATGTAAAGTTTTGTCTTTAGAACTTACAGCCTAGAGATAAGCAGTAAAACAAGAAAACAAATTTATCCAGCAAAGCCTGTTTAAGAAGGTGGTGAAATTTCCCTGAAACCTAAATGGAGAGAAAGTCCCAGCCATTTAAAAATTGCCAGAAGACAAAATGTTGGAGAGGGATGGCCAGTATTTGAAAAGGAAGTTACCTGATATAACAGATCCTAACCAAGAGGCAGGAAGGAGGTTGACTAGGGAAGGAACTGAGAACAAGACAAAACAAAGCAAAAAACCACTGAGTCTGGTGCATCTAAAACCATAGACAAACGGCCCAATACAAGGTAGGAAAGAACGTCAAGGCCAGGTGATGCAGCGCTTTTTATGTCTTAGTAAGGACCTTACATGTATTCTAACATGCAATGGCAAGACACTGAGGGAAGTGACTCAATATACATCCCCAGAAGACACTTTTTCTGATAATTAATCATTATTCTTAAATCAAGTATTTTTAGTCTTAAAAATGAATCACTGTAAAAATAGTGTTTATAATCAAGAACCTTATTGAGAAATGATCAAAGAATTCATTAAATCGTGGGATAATTTTTAAAGGTAACAGATTTTGGTATTTTTTTAAAATTTTACACTGTAAATAATATAATAAATGGAGACCCATCTTTCACCGACTTGAGTTTGTACCAAAACAGAATTGTTGCCCATATTTCCATATCCCTCCCCCACTCTTTGAGAGACAATTTATTCCTTACTCTCACTCTGAAATGTCATTGCTTTGGGAAGTGCCTTGTTATTAATAATGGAGAATTTCTGTTTTATTGCTTGTTTTAAAGGCTGTAGTAGTATCTGGGAGAAAGGAAAGTATTGCTGGTAAACTATCTATGGATGTACACATTATTTTTAAAACAGTGTGCTTTTTCAAAAGATATATTTCCCTGAATGGATAACAACACCATGCTTTCAAATAAATAATGAGTTCCCAAAGGACTGCAAAGTGAGGTAATAAAATATTTGAATTTTTCTCCTGTATAAGAGTATCTTTTATAAACTTTATAAAACAATTCTTCCTTTGATTAATATAATAGAAATGAGTACTTTTTGTTCTAATAATAGCATTTTTATGCCCGAGGAAGTTATTAGTATGTGAACTTGAGACATGTAGAAGATTCTTGATAGCAGAAGCAGAAACACATGTTACTTTTCATTCTCTAAGAGGCATATGATATTGCCATGGACTCAGTGGGCACATATTTTTGAACACATAAAACATGTGTTCAAAATGATAACACCTGAATTATCTAAGTGTTGATCAATATGTGGTAACATATAAATCAACTTGGACTGTTCCCTAAGGAACAAGCTCTCTTTTGAAAAAAAAAAAACAGTAATAACACAGTGGTTAATAGGATGTGTTTTTCACTGTTTGATCATTTCTGAATGCACAAAGATTTCATTAATGTTGATTTCACCCATCTTGTCCATGTTTACGTGCTTTGATGTTCAAGTCCTTTGTAGTGCCACATTAGATCTAGGGGAACACTGCCCTATAAGAGCAAGTGGAAACTGCTGTGGGAAATATTAAAATGAAACTTGATACTTTGTATAGATTTGTACAGATACGTTAGCTCAAAGAATTCTACTTCTGATGAGCAGAAAAAGAATTAATACCATCTTCTCATATCTCTTTTTGGGGTTACTACACTTGTAATATGTCAATAGAAAATTATAATGAATTGGAATGTTTCAAATGGAAATTATTAAAATTAAACTTCAATAAAATAAATTGAGATGGAATTGAAAATAGCTCAACTGATTCCTTATATTTTAAGAATGCATTTTCTGGAAAGATGGTTGAAAAATGATAACTGAAAAAAAATTGATAGCAACACCAGTGATCTCTTCACTACAATATTGGAAAGAAAGTGTTAACAGCTGGTACTTGGTCTTTCCTTTAGTTTCAGGGAAATCCTATGAAGTCGGCTCTTGGTTGAAAGATCCTTGCAGTTCAAGGAGTTCATAGGTGTATACTGGATCCAAAATAAATGAGAACTGGGAAGGTGACTGTGTACTAGACTAAGCACCTACATTCATCATTGGGAATATTTATTGAATAATAAATGAGGACTGACTAAATGACCTTGTACCAGAGAATGGGAACTGGTGACATAATCTTGTGAAGGCTGCGTGCCCACCGAGGCATCAAAACTGTATAGACTCCAGGGATGCCTGAGCTGCTCAGTGAGCTAAGTGTCCAGCCTCTCCTCAGGTCATGATCCTGGTGGAGTCCTGGGATCAAGCCCAGCATTGGGCTCCCTGCTCAGCGGGGAGCCTGCTTCTCTCTCTCCCTCTGCACTCCTCCTGCTTGCGTTCTCTCTCACTCTCTCTCAAATAAATAAATAAGATCTTAAAAAAAAAAAAAAGAAAAGAAAAGAAAAGAAAAGAAAATTAAACAGACGCCAGAGCTGGAGGCTTCTCTGAGTGTGGTACCTAAATTGACTCAGTCTAGTCTCGGATAAGGAGTAACTGTGCACACTCAGAAGCATTTCAGGAAGTCACGAAGCTTCGCTAGTTCTTGACATCCTTGCTGTATCACTTGTCCTGAGACCTTCGGATACATCTGTTGTTGGATATAGCCTATTGTGTCTCATAGATATTATCATATACATGAAGCCAAGAATTGTGCTGCTGCTCTAGTAAATTGGGCCCTACAACCATAATATCAGATTAACAAAAAGTATCATTTCTGCATAGTCTATCTGGTGAGGTAAATGTTTGTCCAGTAAGAATAGAGTAGTCACATTATTCATGCTCAAAACTGTTCCTATTTGCCCTGTTTCCTTTCCAGATCAGATTGAAACTAAACAGACTGCCATAGTTCATGAATTCTACTTATAAATTTGTGCAACAACTGATTTTCATTTCAAATTCCTAGTCTTATATGCTTTGACAGATCTGAAACCAAAGATGTATGCTGTGTTAGATAAATATAAATAGAAAGATAAATATAAAATATATCTTTTCTCTATATAAAATATATAACTAAAATATATATTACATGATGCATATTATTAGTAATAGCTGATACCTCTCATTGCTTAAATTTAGATATCCATTAAATACTGTTTTACAAAAATTTTAACACATCCTTAGAAGGTACAGATTTTTCAAAGTTAGGGCACTGCATAGGATAAGCCACAGACTCAGAGAGCAATCGTAAAAACAAAACAAAACAAACAAAAATTGCAAGTGTATGGGGTATTGGGAGCAACACGGCAATAATTTTACACTATTTCTGAAATAGCAAATGTGTGTGTGTTAAAAATCAATGATTATATTTAGCAATGATTTATTAAGTTTATGTTCAGGACTATAATCCCAAATATCACCATTTAAATAAGTGACCAGCTAAATTAAAGGTACCTACAAAGATGACCACGAAAAAAATGTGGTAGATAATTTTTTGACAAATTTTTTCTTACCAAGAACAACCAGCTCTCCACATTAAAGGGTCAAATCTCTGTGAGCAAAGTTCTAAATGCAAGGAATCCATCATTACTCAAAGTTGAATAATGAATGATAAAATTCAATAAAATCTGCTATTTGTTACAATTTGAATTTCATTAGTACTAAACTCATAATTTATAATGCCATGATAGTTACTTTAAAAATATATAATGCTTATTTAATGAGGTAATTTTGATATGCAATGTGTTTCCTTATTTTTTCTTGATTAAGCTTGTGTAGCCCTAGGGCACAGGAAATATCGACTCATATGACAGGGTTGATAAGCATCAACTCTCCCTGCTGACTTGGGCCAGCAAGCTGCTGATGAATCCAGCAGATGTTTCTACTATCTGGGCCAATGGAAACCTTATGGACCTTTTTTCCTTCATCTCCTCCCAGGAGCAAATGTTAACACAGCAGAAATTTGGATGCATGCCAAATAGAAAACAGAAGTGTTGGTGAGAAGATAGGGTACACTCTTATCCATAAATAGTGGTCATCGGTGGTTTGAATTGGGTATTAAGCCATTTTAATGGCTTATTTTTGTGCATTTGCTACTTCATTTAACCAAATCCCTATAAACACTGCTGTTTATAACATAATACAACAGCATTTGTCCAAACACATAGATCTAATCCTTCAATGTGCTAAGTGTTTTAAGATATAAACCAGAAAAAAAAAAAGAATCTGAATGTAAAATGTAGGACTGTTGTTTATTTCTAATAATATTTTTCTTGTATGAATGGGAAAACTACCTAATTGTCAACTTGCAGATTATTAAACTTAATTTACATTTTGTTGATGTCATATTAAAAAAGTACCAATAGCAGGCTCAGTTTTGATAAAAATTTCCAAGAAAAAAACAAAACCAAAGGATTAATTTTAGCACTCTTTATTGTATATCATTCTTATTTAGCTGAATTTTAAATATATACTCTTAAGAACCCAATCTGATTAAATTCATGTAGCTGTCCCTTATCTGTCTCTCCATCGGCCCATCCTCACTCACACTGACCCAGTGATGTGCCCATCAGTCTTGTAAGATTTAGATTTTTATCACCTGTATTCAAATTCTGTATTTTAGAATTCTTTCTTGCCTCCGTGTAAGTTTTCTCCTCTAACCAAAATGTTAATTTAAAGGGAAAGTTTGTAAGAGGTGGCACATGTTACTTAGACCCCAAAACTATGTATTTCCCCCATTTATTATAGTTTAACAGGATACACTTCCTGACAACACAGGGGTAAAAAGTTAGGAAAGAAATCTGGATAGAGAAATAATTTACTATTCGTTAATTTTTTCTAATTCTAACATTATTTACTGAACACCTACTAAGAGTAAGTCACTTTAAATAACAAAGTGTAGAAGCATACTACATACTATAATACTTGATAGGAGCTGTTTCAATAAGGTCAACACTGACAATGTCCTATGATCTACTCCATCCACTCACAAAGCTATGTTGAGTAGGTGCTTGACAGAAGACTTGTTTTCGTTTGTTTCCATGATTACTTTAGAAAGGGCATGTCTTTCTGAGTGAAGTAGCAAGGCGTAAGTAGATAAGAAATATTGGCAATATTTTAAAATGCTTCCTGTGCGTACCACTTATGGTAGGTATAATAAGAAAAGACATTCACTCATATAACTATCCAATGCCAAACGTTTAATTGTTTTCCTCCTTGTACTCTAATTGTCAGAAATGTAATTTTAAATTCCTTCAAGGATTTTGTGGGTATTACTTAGCTTTGCAAATGAGAATAGAAATTCTGGTCTAGAAAGCTGGCAAATGTAGCCATGAGAAAGAGGCACTATAGAGATTTAATTGCCTACAAAAGTATCCTTTTCAAGCGGTGCAAACGCTCTTTGGTTAAATAAGGAATGAAGATGATGGAGATTCTACATCTTGGTGAAACAACCACAGACACAATTCCTGGTTTTTATAATGAAAAAAGCCTCACCAAATAGACTATCTTTTCATTATCTATATTATTCTTGAGAAAGAAGACTTTAAAAATCTTTCAGGAGGCTCCTAATTCATGATAACATAAAATAAAAGGATCAATTATAGGCTCATACTTACACCATATAAGACAATCAAAATATTGTGTTATGAAAGAGATAATGGAATATAGAACCTAAGGGTGGAGAGAGGCACTTAAATCCATATCTCCAATTAATAAATCATTCTAATTCTAGTTATTGCCTTAATAATTCTAACATATATCAAGTAATCAAAAATATATATTATGACTACAAAATATTCAATTATTTAATTATTACAATAATTTGAGGTTTAAAAATAATAGCAAGATAAAAAGAATAAGACCAAGAATAAAAAGAATTAAAGACCAACTGATGAAAGAGAATGGAAAGAAGACAATTGAGAATGACTTTGGTTTTCCAGCTAGATGATAGAATAGATGGTGGTGTCACTAATTAAGATCTAGGCACAAAAGGAAAAGTAGTGTATTTGTTAATTTTTTTCATTTTAGCAAACCACCCCAAAACAGTGGCATACATCTATTACCATTTTTGTAATACACAGTTCTGTGAAGTGCCAATTTGTAGTGGGCTTCACTGGGCAGTTCTTATAATCTTGGCTGTGCTCCCTCACAAATCTATGGTCAATTACTAGTCATCTGCTTTTGGGGGCTCTGCTTCTGGGGATAGGCTGGCTGTCATCTGGGATGACAGGTGGTGACTGGGCTTGATATCATGGCTCCTAGCTCCCAAGAGTATAGCCCAATGAAAGAGCAGTTTCCAAGTCTCTTTTTGTTTCAAATTTGTTTCAAGCCCATTGGCCAAAACTAGTCACAGGGTCAAGCCCAGAGTCAATGTAGAAAGTGACTAACAAAGAGAACAAATGTATGGGGGTAATGTGAACAAAACAGCAGCTATTGGACAAGACTAAAGTAGTTGAATATTGAAAAGAGAGTGGTACATCTAAAGACAGGGGAAAAATTAAGAATGAAAGATTTTCATACTTTAAATATTGCAGTAAAAACCAAGTGTATGAAAGATCAGAGTCATGTCCATGGAGAGTGACCACCAATATGCCTTAAGGGCTTTGCCATGAAAAGATTAATTTAAAAAAATGAGAGGAGAAAGCAGAATGAAATCTTTTAGAAAATGAGAGGTGATCAAATGAAGATACTAAGTGTAATGAACACTTTCGAAGAAACTTGAGATTAAACAAAAGAGATTGAAGAGAGAACACAGAATTTGAAGGAGATTTTTGTTGTTTTGTTGTTTACTTCTTTATACAACTTAGTAGCAATTATGCTGTATAATCTTCATTCGGACTTGGATGACTTCTGTCTGTTCTATGGAAAATTATTTCATAAATGCTCACTTTGATCCACCAAGCAGACTGAGAAGAGTAAGAATAACCAGTACCAGTACTTTCCCACTTCAGGAAAGGCACCTCAAAACAGGTGCCTATTTTTAGATCAGTAGTTATTGTTATTTGTTGGTCAGCACAGTCTTTTTTTTGAATAAACATGTTGGACTAATGTTCACACTCTTTTTTTTTCCCTAATGGCAATATTAACAAAACTTAAATGAAAATAAAAATATATTATAAAGCTAAATAAGAGTACACCTCACCTCACATTGCAGATTTCTCTTAAATAGTCTTTATCTTTATTTTGAAAATGTTATTCATTTTTAAGTGCTGTGGAAGCCCAAGAAATACTTCTTTTTTTCTTTATGGTATGTTGATAAAAGTGCTACTGAGCCACTAGATATTTCTCAGTCTCTCCACATCTTTACCAGGATAATCATCGTTAACCTACCTGTTGTACTATTTACTTCTGTTCTTAAATAATTAAGGAACTCTAATAAAAAACATAAGGAAATAAATGCAGTTTCTCACTGACTAATAATCTTCATGAATGTATATCTGTTCAATTTTCTTTACACATATGGTAAGAACACACTATCTACAGATGTGTAGTAGCATATAGAGAATAATAAAAAAGATGCCCAGGCTGACCAAGGTAGAATTTAGGCATGGTATGATTGTTTCTGAGAGTTGCTTTACAAATATGAAGTCATATAAAAATAAATTTTATGTTTAAAAGGAAACATTGACTGCAAAAAAACATCAAGTTATACAAAAGAATTCACATTCTCCTTTGACCAAAAATATGACCCATACAGACCTGTGGTCATGAAATACCTAGAATCTCTCTAAGTATTCTATTCATAATCTTGTAAGAGGACAATGGCTTAGAGCAAAATTCCATCTTAGACTTAACAGTGATGAAATCTAATCAAGTCATAAGTCCTCTTGTGCTAAAGGAAAGTATGAACTATCATGTGCATTTGGCAAGAGGGTTTTATTTGTGTATTACACAATGCAAATAAAGTATATGAAGAGAGTGTCCTTAGAATGACATGCAAAGGTTTCTGCTCAGATAGCTCTCCATCCAGATAGTTAAATGGACAAGTAAAAATGAACCACAAAGCAATTTTAGGAGGAAGGGAACCTAGGGTTAAGTGAGTAGAGTGCCAAGTTAGAAAAACAATAGGAGGTAAATGACATCATATATATATATAAAATATACATATATATCATATATATATATAAAACATGAGTTATAGTAATAATAAAACAATTGTTTTTATTTAGAATTGTGTATATATACATATTGATGCTGAAATATTTCTTCAATGGGAAATAGAAATGGCACACTTTCTAAATGATGATTTTCAATTAAGTGCATTTTTAACCACCAAATTAATAAAAACACATTAACAATTCTATTTTCATCTTCTTCTTCCTCCTAAACATTTCCAATTTTTTTTTCTTGCTAGAATTAGGCAAGCAAAGTAGGTCCCATCCAAATAGATATCCTAGATCCTCCCCCTTTCCTTCACACAGAAATCAATAAGAATTTTCCTACTGTTCCCTGGCTGAGGTGTCGAAGAGGATAGAATCCGTACCTACTCATACCTTGCCAAACGCATATGAGATGGGATGAAACAATAGTGAGTTCATCCACTTTGATTTTAAAGTTTGCTTCCTGAAGATTGTTCATCATTTCTTTGTGGTCCTGACTAGCTTCTATTGCTGTTCTAAATTGGGACACTTGAAAAGGTATTCTATAAATTGGTTTGGCTATAAGTTTGCCAATTTAAGGTAAGGTTCTTACTGAGCCCTGATTTTATACATTTTTATTGAATGATGTAAATTGTCAGGAAACTATAAATGAAACTTTATTTTAAATCAGAAATATTGGAGTAGGAGGATAAGACATTAAAAAGAATAGCAAAGAAACATGGGAAAAGGTGAGAAGAGAAGAACCAACCATGAAAACATTAGTTTAAAATACAGTAAATACGCTCCATGCAACTAGATACATTAGAATGTCATGAGAAGAATGTCATAAGGAATTTATTTATGAAAATTATAATGCTGAAATACAAAATGAAAAATTTGCATAAGTAGATGAAAGTTAGAGAAAGAAATGTATGCATATTTATGTACACTTTGGAAATATAATAAGCAATGAATTTGAGATGGTTTAAAAGGAAACATGAATAAATAATGTATAACCTGATTTATACTAGAGGAACAAATAAACAGGAATGAATTAAATTGTGATTCAAAGACCATATCAAATCAAGTCATATTATTTAGCAGAACTTTCAGGCATACAAAAGATATATCCTGTTTTTCAAACAGTTAGCATATAACAAAAGTTATATGGGATTCATATTTCTCTTTCAACATGGGAATCTTTGAGTAAATAGATATAATCAACATAATTGGGAAGTAAAAACAATTACCCTTGGGCATTTATTTATGAAAGATATTAGAAATAAAAAATTTGTTAAAAATGCTTTACCACTTATGTTGAAATAATTACATTTCCCTGAAGCACAAAAGGATAGTCTCCTCTAAGTAAAGAGCAGAAATAACTTCAAGATGTATATTATTGTTATCAACAGCATGAATAACAGTAAGTCATAAATTTTAAAGTAAATACGTAGGGGATAGCAAAATGGGAATTTCAAACTAGATCTCATATTAAATACTTTTCTATTCAACTATCCATCTAGAAACAATTTATTCAGTGTCCACTGTATGCCAAACATTATAACTGGGATGGAGTTTTAAAATAATATTAAAAATGAAAATGATGATTTGAGTTCAGTAATGCACATGAATTTGAGACATCCATGTAGTGGTATTTAGTAAAACAATATTCTCTCTCTTTCATATTCTTAAGACGAATGTCCTTTTTTTCAAATCTTAAATTAAGTGCCATCAGGTCTCTTTTGTCATAAACAACTTAAAGATGCATTTTCTATCGATACATTTAATTTTCTCAATACAGAAGGACTACACTAAACCTAGAATGAATGATGCCTTCCCATTTTATACTTGTTATTAATTTTAATTAATCAAATAAAAACTTATCAATTAAAACTTCATTTTCCTGGAGTAACAGTGATAAAGGCAAAATTATGATTTTACTATGAAAATTGTTTATATATTTTCATTACACACAAAAAATGAATTCATAGATTTTTTTTAAATTGCTGAAATATAAGCAACTGGCTTGTATATTGATATGTGCATTAAGGTAATTTTCTAGATCAGCGAATTCATGTTAGAATTGGTTGCCTGTACTAAAAATCCTTTAATAAAAACCTTCTACTTTTTAAAGTACTGAATTATTTTAAAGGTAATTTAGTACCTAATAACATGTAGGCATGAATGAATTTATTTCAATAGCAACTGTGCACTGGAACATGGTTTTCTCATAAGTAAGAGTGTAATTCATTTGGCATGTCAGTGAGTAAGTTTATTGTATCAGATTGTATATAACTGAAATAATAGAAGATCAACCTCTAGTAATCTTGTAATACACGAATTCACCTAGTGTAACATCAAATCTGTTTTATAGAGTATGATTTGAAGTAATCAAAAATATCTAAGAGCTGAAGAACAGAAGTCTGCATAGACAGAAAACTCAGTTTACACAATTCTGAAGGAAAATGATTATCTTAAGGCATTCTGAATGGATTTTATTTTTCAGGCTTATATAGCTATAGGATAGTCATCATAAGCTATTAAATGCTATGCAAGGGCGCCTGGGTGGCTCAGTGGGTTAAAGCCGCTGCCTTCGGCTCAGGTCATGATCCCAGGATCCTGGGATCGAGGCCCACGTCGGGCTCTCTGCTCAGCAGGGAGCCTGCTTCCTCCTCTCTCCTCTCTCTCTGCCTGCCTCTCTGCCTACTTGTGATCTCTCTCTCTGTGTCAAATGAATAAATTAAAAAAAAAATCTTTAAAAAAAAAATTAAAAAAAAAATGCTATGCAAATCTCTTCAACTACATATGTAAGGCCTGAGCCAGGTACTAGCATATTATTAATTCCTGCAGTAATAGAATCAATGCTAACAGTAGTAATGCCATTATATTATTATAGAGCAAAAACCTTTTAAAGTAGCATAATTTTAATTGTCTTGCAGAAATGCAAATGCTCTCCTTTTTAAGATTTGAAATAATTGTAAAGTTTACAAAATAATTCTGGTAAATGAGAATTTAAAGGTTTAGGTCTTAATTCGTTATTTGATACTTCAGTTCTTTAGATGCCTTTTTAAGTACATGTCTATTAAACATTATATTTATTTTTAAGTTTGACTTTGCTTACACCTATTTTTCTTGGAGGTTTATTAAAATTACATGATGAAATTGCTATAGTGAAGGACTTATTTTCATCATATGGGTGTATGTGTATGTGTGTATGTGTATACATATATATGTGGAGAGAGAGAATTAAGTACTATGTGTGTCTTTGTATGTGTATTTTCTAGATCGAACTGATTGGTAATAATTTAGCTACATACACACACACAGAAAAATTGAATGAAAAAATCTTCAATCATTTTTTAATATTATGAAGATTTATCACCACGAGCCTAGTGGACATACTGACTATTAACTATAAACTATTCAACTTTGCTGCTTTCCCAGTATTTTCATGGTCTTCTGAATGCTAGGAACAGTTACCAATGTTATCCCAAATAACTATAGCATATGACGTTATGTCTGACTTGAATAAGATGATCTATTAGGATGGAAGACTTCATAATCCTTTGGGAAAATAAAGACTAAAAATGAAGCCTTAAAGAAAACTTTAATTTTTCTAGTTCCAGAGCTTTTCTCAGTATTAAAAAGTAGTAATCTGTCTGGTTGCATAAGACTGATAAAAATGTCCATGAGGATAATATTTTTGCAAATGAAAGTAATAAAGAATGAGCATTAAATAAAATATACCATGAAATTGTTTTTAAAAATGAAAACTTTTCAATACCTTTATGTTAAAATGCATCTTTGTTTATGCTGTTTTGCATATGGTGACTGTACTACCACATATAAATATTTCATTAAATCTTCCTCTTTAAACTGCTGAAAATAATTGCCTTTCTTTTATTAATTGCTCCTTTCTCATGACAAGAAATTCCACCATGAATAACGCCATTTAAAATGTCTTTAAGCTATTCATATTAAATTTAAAACATCCATATGCTTACGAAGTCAAGTGAATAATATTTTTGCCTTGTCCATCTAAACTAAGAGGCTTTGCATATGTTTGTTGATAGACAACATCTATCATGTCTGTCCTTAGACTCTTTGGTAAATTTTCAGCTAGAGCTAAAATTCATATTCTTTGGAGAAAGTGAAAGGATGTAGAGGAAATGTGGTGTGAGATTAAAAAAATGCAGGCAAAGAATTCAGTGAAAGTGCTAAAGCTATGTATCAAGGGTAATCAAGGACAAGTTCCTCAAATATAAGATAATTTTCAAAGCTAGAAGCATATGCCTCAAAAATGAAATTCATGTTTTTCTTCCTAGAAATAATATCTTCTCTTTAAAAAGGAAATATCTCATCTATTGGAGTTAATGTAATTATTATTTAAAATAAATTATACCATCTCATCAACTTTCAGTCTTTTTCATTCATTAAGTACACATTTATACATAGTACTTTAATACTTACCATAAAAAATGCATTGATCTTACTACTACATATCAGGAATGATCAATATTGAAATGGACCCTAGCCTTCATGAAAGTTTTTTTTTTCTTTTTTGGAGATTTTTATTTATTTGAGAGAGAGAGAGAGAGACCTAGTAATGGAGAGGGCAGAGGGAGAGAGAAAGAGAGAGACAAGGAGACCTCCTGCTGAGCAGGAAGCCTAATGCAGGTCCTGGGATCATGACCTGAGCCCAAGGCAGAAGCTTAACCCACTTAGCCACCCAGGAAACCCCTTCATCAAACTTTAAGCACAGAAAAATCAAGGACATTAAACCAGTGAGCAGCAATCTCCAGTCTTTCTCTGAAAGATATTGTACGTGATTGAGCAAATCTCAGATAAAAATGTGCCGGCAAGCTTTACCATTGCATAGAAAAGTGCTAAGTCAATGAAGTAAATACTCAGTAAGGGATTAATACTTACGCATATTTGACCAGTAAAAGACTGTTTAAGTGACCATTTCTCTCATCTGAAAATAGAGATTGGAAGATACAGGTGCTTTTGTGGCAGGGTTAAATCCACTAAAGTTTCACTTAGCGTCAAGTTCTTGTGCAGTGTCAGCTAAACTATTCATTAAAATGCTTTCTTCACCTTCCTCTCTGTCTTTACAGCTGGATTGCGTTGTCTATCTTACTTTTTTAATTAAGTGTGACCATATTGTTAAATGACAATGGATTGTGAGAAGAAGAGATTGTTTTTGTAGGCTTGACCCACTAAGACATCCCAAACACTCTGCTATGTTCTCCTCCCCTTCTGGCTGACTGTGTGACTGGCAGATGGGCAATGAAATCCAAGACGTTTGTGTGTTTCTTCATTTTTTTCCTTAAAGAAGATGACAAAGCCCTTGCTAGCCTGTTTCTGAAGGAGAAGGACCATGCCTCAGATCAAGGACACTCATATCTGGTTAATAAGTGAACAAGGGGAAAAAAATATCTTGAATAGATTTCAACCATCACACAATATGTGGTCTTTTTGTTATAGCAGCTATCACTACCTAACTAATATACTTATTAAGGGACTCACCCAATAAAAACAGCGTATTTTTAGCTAGCAATGAAAATGAAGATGAGGATTTGGAGTGAAAGAAAATGAAGAAAACTAGAGATTAAAATAGACCAAAAAGAGAACTGAATTGCTAAACACTAAAAACTATGCTCAGCAGTGGTGAGAGATAACCCAAAATTTGGCTTCTAGATGAGACCAAGAAATATAAGCACATGCTTGCTGATCCTCAATAACATTTTGTATTCTGACGGCTGCATAAATATCTCTTCCCCTAAACTGAACTTCTTAGTTAATCCCTGGCTGCCAGTACCTTGGAGGCTGGGGGGCAGGGGTGGGGAAGTTACTATTCCCGAACAATAGCTAATTATTAACTGGCAGTTTGGAATTCTGTAGTAAACTATGTTATTAATGACTGCACCAAAGGAAGTAAAATTGAGTTAGAAATATAGAAATGTATTTCGTTTCTGAGAAGCAGTCTCTATCCTCATTCAAGGTTTTATTGAAGAACTGAGGTATTCCATGAATTCCGCTTAGACAAACACATACACATAGGAGACTGAAACAACGTGCACATACACATTTAAATATAGACTTAAGTAAGTGAAGGCGAATTTCAATATTAAAATGCAACAACTTTGAAGCTAAAAATCACTGAAAAGAGCTTAATGATAAAAAAAAATCTGTTAACACTATGATGGTTCTCTCTCTTTTTTTTTTTCATATAAATGCATGTGAGTGTCTTGTCTCGCACAGTTTTAAAACGGGTCCAACTTGTTTTATGTTTTATAAATTCTTTGGTTGGGAACGATCCTGCTAACCTCATCTTTGTTCTCTCCCCATGATATTTTCATTTGCCTCCAAAAGTGTCAGAGGTGCACAGATTCTTTTATCAATACATTTTACACACACACACCAAAAAAAAAAAAAAAGAAAACTACAATACTATACCAACTTGTAAAGGTTCAGTGCATTTACTACCCCTTTTGCTGTAAAACTTCACCTTTCTTCATTTATGGCATTCTAGTTCAACTTGGAAAAAAAAATGAAACCAGTTCTTTCTGATCATTGACAAAACACTCTTAGGAAAGATCAAAATCTCTTCTTCAGCTCATTATAGATCAGCTATCTAGACAGATAGGACATGAAGAAAGACAGATCTTGCATTTTGGAAAAAAAATTCTTTTCAGAAATAATTCTATCAGCACACCATAAATTTCTAGACTGTTCTCCATTTCTTTTTGAATATTTACCTGCAAAGCAGAAGCTCTTTTTGAATTCTTCATTCTTACCTAGCTCTCTTCTTCATTTCTCCTAAATATGTCCTTCAAATATATCTATGATGTTTAAAACCATGTAACACATAAGTATAAACTCAAAACCTGAGGGCAGATTAAAATTATTAAGGACAGTATGAATAATATCAGGCAGATATATATATTTTACTCAAATAACATATGGGGCTTGTTAAGCAAGTTAGGTTTCCCCCCATCCAGACAATACAAAAATACTGAAGTCTAGAATGTTCCTTGAGAAACTTTTCAGTTCTTTCCAATTTAAGGTAGTACATGCATATTCTGTTAATGCACCCATAAGAACATTAATTTTTATTCCACTTCTCTGAAGAGAGATATTGATTGATTCGTGGACTGACCAATGAATTTAAGAAGTTCAGGAAATGCTGTTATTCTAACATGATAATTACTTAATGTTACTGAATCAATGAACTGTAGCCTACACTCCACTGAACAAAATGCTTCTGGTCTAATTTAGATTGATAAAGTGCTCACTTCCAGGGCTCACACACCTTTGCTAGACGAATTATTGTTTTCCGATTCATAAATATAAGAGGGTTATCTTATTCCCTATGATAAAGGGGTTAGAGAGCCATAGAGGAGCGCCTTATAAATGACATCTATCATGGGACACACTGTGGATGACATTTAGTGCAGACCACGAAGCCTCAGCAGTACATCACTGCATTGCTAAACACAAAAGTTAAAAACATCGTATGTCTGCCCTTGCTGCGAAGTCAGTTATCGAAGTGTGTGGAAAAACATGTCCGGATTTAGAAGAGGGGAAAATCATTTGCTGGCCTGGAATGAGGGCATCAACAAGAAGAAAATGACCACATTTAGTGGAAAATGAAGTATTAGAAGGGACACTCCAGATACCACAGTTCAGTGTCTTTATATTTCCCATTATGTCATCCCCTGGCCCCTTTTTATCTGGTTTGGACTTGCACATATTTCCAGAATGGCAATCTGTTTTCACATTTCACCCTACTACCACATAAAATAATTATATTTGGATATGTTGTTAGTGGTGCTTCATTTTTAGAGGTTTGTACAACAGTGTGAAGATACTTAAAATTCTAGCATCCTTCTCAAATAAGCACATAGCACTGGGTTTTCTCCTAGAAGTGACATTAAAGATTGTGCAATTTTACTTTGCCATGTTCCAAATGAGAACACCGAGGCCTCCAGAGGTGAAGTAATTGCCACCATGGCACAATTTGTTACTGGTAGTGTTGGCCAAGAAACCGAGTTTCCTGCTTCCTAGTCCGGTATCCTGTTTCTACAACGTCCCATTGAAAGAGACTGCAGAATAGCTGTTTTTTTTTTAATGAACTGCATATAAATTTGCAATGAGCAAGTACATTTCATTTGAACTCATATTTTTAATTGAGCTATCAATATTTTATGTTCTAGCGGCAAAATACCAAATAAAGTTATTTTTTTCTTCTTTTTTTTTCATTGAAGTCACAGCATTGCAATGTAGATGTCACAAAATGCTGCATTTTTTACTTACAGGAGACAATTGGACAAAACCAAGGACCGCTATTTACTAAAATGAAATAAAGTGGCAGTTCTTGTTAACATGTGAAATATCAAATTAGTATATAAAACACATAGAAGAACAAACTAAGCCTGGAAAGGACAGCATTTCTCTAATGAAGTATTTTTATATAACTTTTATAAGATAACTAATTGTATGACATAGGATTATCTGAACATGAAAAATTTATGTATGTACATGTATACATATATAAATGGGAAGATTACACATATATTTGAATATATATATATATATTTTAGGCCCTATGTTTATTTATTTTATTTATTTTTTTTTTTAGATTTTTTTAAATTTTTTTTTGACACAGAGAGAGAGATTACAAGTAGGCAGAGAGGCAGGCAGAGAGACAAGGAGAGAAGGAAGCAGGCTCCCCACTGAGCAGGGAGCCCGATGCAGGCCTCGATCCCAGGACCCTGAGATCATGACCTGAACCAAAAGCAGAGGCTTTAACCCACTGAGCCACCCAGGCACCCTAGGCCATATGTTTAATTGAGCTATCAACATTTTATACTCTCGCAGCAAAATACCAAACAAAAGTAATTGTTACATTTTTTCTCTTTTCACTTTTTCTTTTCTTCTTATTGAAGTCTCAGTGATATATACATATATACACATATATGTAGATAAGTATATTTATAAATATATATTTTTATTTTAATTATATATACATACTTTTCTCCCCCTCTATATATGCAACAAGACATATATATATGTATATATATATCTTCATATATATGTATATATATATCTTCATATATATATCTTCATATATATATGTGTATATATATATCTTCATATATATGTGTATATATATATATGGCATGTGGACATTTAGAAATAATTTCCAATCTAGGAATAAAATTATAACTTATAATATGCATATTAGATTTTAATAGTGATTGCTATTGTAAATGTTTATGAACTTAGCTGACAAGTTTTGCTATATAGTGATTGCTCCCAGTTGGAAAAAAAAGAAAAGGAAAAATGCAAGCTACAAATTCAATTATTCTCTTATGACCCTGAATGAAACCAGGTAATGTGGTATATTGGTAAGATACTTAAAAAACTCTCATCCTATGTTCCAGTTCTCAATAATGACGTTTTAATGGTTTAAATGACATATGAAGGGATTTATTTACCTCAGTGGTAAGGTATATTTTAAATAATTACCCACATTACCTGAAAAATACTTGTTAATGAGCTAGCTTATGGCAAAGATTAAACATGAGATTTAGTTGATAAATTGTCGTAGAAGCTATAATAAAGAAGAATTGAAAACAAGACACGTGATAGTCGGGGCAGTAATAAATTATAATAAAAGCAACAAAATCAACAAATGCTCGAATTTACTTCTCATGTTATATAAAGCTGTTAAAGGAACCAGATGTGAAAGACTAGATAATGTACGTTAGTTTTGTATGCTAAAAATACCATCTGTTTTGATCACTTATCAAACAGCATAGATCTTCTATTGACATCCCAAATGCTTTATTTTTGGTGAAATTTCTGGAGGTAATAGTGATGAAGAGAGAAAGGCACATGGGACTGTCTTCCTTGAACCTGCTTCAAAATTTGGCCAGAGGCTTTTTGTGCATGGGAAATTTTGAGAAATTCAAACTGTTTCTGTAAAGCCTCACACGGTTTTCAGGGACACGGAAGTGCTACAAGGTCACGGTTAGAGGTGACACCACTCTCCTGGGTGGAATTGACAACTGCACAGAAGAGGAGACATCAGGCAATAGAATAAGAGATCACAATGGTCCAGAGAGCCACAAGAAATTTAAAGACAAAATTGCATGGATTAAATTTGCACTAATATTGTGGCAACTCTGCAACTTTTATTTCTTCTTATCAACAAAAATAGGCCTAGTTGCATATAGTATCCAACCAAGCATATTAATTAGAGCTAGATTATGAGCATGAAGACACAATTTTAAATTTTGAAGTCTCTTTTGCTTAAGTAGACTTTATCTTTTCACTAAATACCTTCAGCCCTCAAGTTTATTTGTACATAGGGAGCAGTGCCCCTTTGGCTCATGTTCACTATTAGCAGTCACCCGTTAAGGAGTTAAGTGTACACCTAGGTAAATCAGATAATATACTTGAATCACTAGATTAAGCTTTAAGATGGTTACTAACAGGGCTAAATAATGATAATTAGAAATTTTTCAATTTATGACACATACTTCGTTACTAGCAGTAAAATACCTGACACTCATTGGTATAGTGTTGAATATATTTCGAGCCAGTTAAAGCATATGACACATTAATAGATATTCAATATAAATATTAAATCCACTTGTTCCATGCTCTGTAGGAGTTGCTAATCTATGCAAAGATGATGGAAAAAATTGAACACATATTTATTAAATGTTATACTTAAAGAAGGAATGTGGTGCAGAGATTAACACCTGATTAAGGGCACATATTGTCAGATTGAATGAAATACAAAGTCATGTGAAATCTTGCTCACACATCCTAACTTACCTTCCCCCAGTACTCAGTAAAATAATTACAGAGACACACACACAAAAGAAAATTCATGACATAGTAGACAATGAAACTCATCAATATATCACAAGCATTTCAGGAAAATACCTACAAACTACAAGGCCAAGAGAACTGAACTGCGACGATGAATTTTTGGTTTCCTCTCGCATGCAATTACAAGAGCAAAATTCCCAGAATGACAGAACTGAAACTTCTGCAGGAATCTCTTCTTTGATCCAAAAGCGAAAGGTTTGTGTAACTCCAAAAACTTAATGCCCATCCTTCTACTATGTGGCGGCTTCCATTTCAAAAAGCAAAACACTAGCAGAACTCCAGCTAACTTATTTTTGGATTAGTACCTTATCTTCTATACCCATCTGAACACCTTAGAACTTGGGTGACCATACTTCCCAGTTGCCTAGGATAATTCTAATGCATGCTGGTACCCTGGCATGGTTATCACTCAGATTTTCTTCTTTTGGACAATAACTTGCATGTTTACCACAATGACAACTTATATGCTCTAGGTATATTATACAACTGGTTATATGGGGAATTGACAATTGCTTGCAGAATTAGGAAAGAAATGCCAACATTTTAAAGTAAATTTGACACAACTAATTCAGGAATTGCCCCTGTGAATATTTAGTATTATCACTGTTATGCAATTCCTCTGTTCAGAGTATCAGGTCAAATGTGGTAAGAACTGAGGAAAATTACCTCTTAACCTAGTAAGTCTAGAGTAGTTACATGCTGGCTAGATACCATGAATTCATTCAGAAACTATGCACATCTTTTCTGCTCTTGTTTGGAATATAAGGAGTATTCATCCAATATTTATGCTGAAAGAAAATGGAAGCAAAAGCAATCTTAGTACTCTGTGGAAAGCACAAATATTGGATAAAATTTTCTCATTCATTGATGAGTGAACAAAACAAAAACATAGGTGGGGCCTTGGCATGCATAGTAATTCTTAGAGTTGACACATTCTTAGTAATATACTCAATCAGATTCAAAGAAGACAACCTCAGTGAGACAGGATAAGAATGATCGGTGGAAAGAATAGGATAATATGAAAAATCAAAAACACACAGTGAAAGGCAAATGTATAAAATAAGAAAGAAATGCAAGATGCAAGAAAAAAATTAAAAAAAAAACAACTGAAGAACTAAAATCTGACATGGAGGTAATCGAGAGTACCTTGATACCGAAAGCAAAATAAAGAAATTAGAGGAAAGCTCCAATGATGTAGAGATAACATGACAGGGCGCCTGGGTGGCTCAGTGTGTTAAAGCCTCTGCTTTCGGCTCAGGTCATGATCTCAGGGTCCTGGGATCGAGGCCCGCATCGGGCTGTCTGCTCAGCAGGGAGCCTGCTTCCCCCTCTCTCTCTGCCTGCCTCTCTGCCTCCTTGTGATCTCTCTCCCTCTGTGAAATAAATAAATAAAATATTAAAAAAAAAGAGAGAGATAACATGACAGCTGAATTAAAATAGTGGGGAAGGGCGCCTGGGTGGCTCAGTGGGTTAAAGCCGCTGCCTTCGGCTCAGGTCATGATCCCAGGGTCCTGGGATCGAGGCCCGCATCAGGCTCTCTGCTCGGCAGGGAGCCTGCTTCCTCCTCTCTCCTCTCTCTCTCTGCCTGCCTCTCTGCCTACTTGTAATCTCTCTCTCTCTCTCTGTGTCAAATGAATAAATAAAATCTTTAAAAAATAAAATAAAATAAAATAAAATAAAATAGTGGGGAAAAAAGATGATAGATCTGGTGGAAGGNTCTCTCTCTCTCTGTGTCAAATGAATAAATAAAATCTTTAAAAAATAAAATAAAATAAAATAGTGGGGAAAAAAGATGATAGATCTGGTGGAAGGGGTTGGGACTCAACCTCAGGAACATTTGAGGGAGAATTAAGCATAATTGGGACTGTGATGATTAAAAATAAATCTTGAAATAAGATATGCACTTTATATGAAGATTGAATGTCCTTACCATCTCATAGACAATATTAATGAACTCTCAATTAGGCAGATGCTAGAAATGTTTAATATTTCAACAATATATTTTAAAATCCTAGCAGCGTCCAAGTAGGTAACCGTCAAAAAATAGGAGGATTATGACTTATTTTCAGGAGTAATTGCCAGAAGACAGCACAATAATAGCTATAAGTCAGAGAAGATGTTTTATATCCACTAAAGTTGTTCCTGTGTGAAAGCTTAGAAAACATATTATTTCCTACATGCTGGGACATATAACAAGCAACGAAGAAGGGAATGAATATGAAGAATTTAAAGTCGAAGTCTCTGTGTTAAAAATAAACCCTACATTCTCTGTCATTCTTACCAAAGCCCACCTTTCTAACAGTATTAGAAAAAGAGAGCCAGAAACAACAACAACCTCATGCAAAATAGATTGAACCAGAATGTTGGATTTGGATACCCTTTACTAACAGTACCATCTGTGGTAAATCACTTAACTTCTCTGACCTTGGTTTATCCATTTATAAATAGAATAATTATAATACCTGCTTCACAGCTTTGTTGTGAGCATAAAAGGAGATAATTAATATGAAGGTGATCTTATAACACTTTTGTTATACAAATGTAAGAAATTATTATTAATCATTTAGGGGCTTGCAAATTCTTTAGGAAGAACAACTGTCATTTTCACATTCCTTTCTGGAAATGACCCTGCTCTTGGTGCATTGATACTTCTCTCAATGAATAAAGAACTTGGAACTGAATAAGCATGTCACATACGAAAACATACCTTGTTAAGTCTTTCAAATGCTAATATTAGATTTGATTTTATAACAACAAATACTTCCTGGTACTAAAGACTTACCTTGGACATGAAGTGTCTGTCTCAATACTATGTATATAAACTTATTCCCTTTTAGTCCTATTTAGTTCCAAACTAGCTCCTTACCAAATTCTTTATCTACTTGTTCCTTAAACAGGTCATGCTCATTCATGATCTTTTCCTATTTATAGATTTAAACTTCCTCAATGACTCCATCTATCACTAATAATCAGTAATTCTTTTTTAACAAATTATCTGAATTTTGTTTCTTATTTCAATTTTAATGAAATAAGAGGACTGAAATGGAGGACTCTCCAGGGGATCTCTATGTACTTTTACTTTCTTCTGGAAAGATTCTGTTCACAAAGAATTTTTAGGGTATGGAATATGCATAAAATATAGTATTTAGCAAAAAAGAGGTAGAGGTTTATAGGTACAGGTATACAAATAGGGCCGAATTTTGTAAGGTAATACAGAAAGGAGGAAAGAAACATACTAATATGATGATAGGAGATAACCACTAGATGGTAAGACATTTTCCTTCTTTTTCTTATTTCCCTCTATTCATCTTATAAATTACATAATTATAGAAAATGCCTATTAAAAATATAATAAAGGATGACAGTGTTCTTACAAGCCAGTCAGGGAATTCATCAATGAAAAATGGAGGCCAAGTAGGATGGTTGTAAAGAGGGATGTGATAAGATTGCCAAGAAATCTGGGGCAAGAGGATAGTGGTGTATACAGAGAAAACAAATGTAAAGCTCTTTGATGAAAAGCTTTGGGATGGAAGCTGCTATTCTCCAGCCTGATGTCTAGATTATGAAGCTATAGGAAGAAAGAAATGAGAACGAAGTCACAGTCAAAGCAATGGGAGGAAAGGATCATTTTGGCAGCTGCAGATTGGCCATTGATTAGAGGAAGACAGTGTTTAAAGTGGGCAGACAAGGAAGACAAGGGAAGAGTTGTGCTGTGGTCAAAATGAGAGATGGCCATATCGCTGACCTACTTAAATTGCTGTAAGAAATGTTCCTAAGAAGGCACAGTTGACTCACTCGGAATAAATTGGCAAGGTGGCAATAAATCATGTGCTTCTACAAGAGAGCCACTGGAGAGGAAATTAATATAAAGCTACCTTGTACAGGTGAAGATGACATTTCCAAACAACTTTAGTGGCGTGAATATATCAGTAAGTGGACATGGGGAAGTTAAATGAAATGACTCAGGGTAAGTCTCACATAAATAAAGAAGAATGCAACACAACCCTAGTTCATAGAACCTATATTATGGGTAGTTAGTATGCAATAGCAAATAAGCATAGCATAGCAGCCTGCCTACTCGTCCCGTTTTACTTATAGGACAGAAGCTTTTGTTTCTGGATTCGAAGTCACCATTCTGTAACCAGTCTGCCAGCAGGAAGGAAGGAGACATGCTAACATGATTACAAGTCAGCTCTGTGCTAAAATCATAGGGGATCAGAGGTATTCCTTTCTTGAAGGAACTCAGATTCTTGTCAGGAAACACTAATAAATACATGTCCATAATGTCCAAGGATATGTATTATAGCTTGGTTATAGCGATGAAACATTAGAAACAACCCAAAGAACTATCATTATATATATTGGTAAGTAAAAGCTGGCTTTTTCATATAAAAAAAATGCTAACCTTCAGTTAAAACGATCGAATGACTAAATGTATTGATATCAATAAATCTTATAAGATGCCACGATAAGTGGAAGAGAAATAAATACTAAAGTATAAGAATAGCTTACTATTCTTATATGTATTCTCTATATAGAATAGAGTATATTATATATGTACTATATGATTACTGTCTACATTTATACATTATGCATAGTGTGCATATGTACATATAGAGAGAGTATAAATATGTATAACATTAATGCTTTTATTGTAAAAAGAAAAAGAACAGACACATGAATGAGAAAGTTAAAGCAAGGGAGGTGGGGAGAGAAGGAAAGGGGAACATGAAAGGAATTACCAGATCAACGTAAGAAAGAGTTTCAGGTATGTGTAGGAAAGAAGGTAGGGACCTGGGGTAGGCTTAGGAGGAAATGGGGGGACAGGACCTTAAGGATCAGAGGACTTGAAATGAAGAAAGCTCAAAGTTGGGAAATTAGTCATGTCAAAAGAAGTAACACTGGAGAAGACAGGTTGGTGCTAAATGGTGAAGGACCTCGAGGGTGGCTGCAACATCGCCATTAACAGGTTTCTGTAGTTTGTCTGTCACATACCTTGCTCTCATCTTTAACAACGGGGGTTTCCTCCTGCACTGGAACTTCTCCATCTAGTCCTCATTCACTCCTTCACTTCATTGTATAAAGGACTGCTGGTGTAACTTTATTTTTCTAAAGATTTTATTTATTTATTTGACACAGAGAGAGAGAGAAAGAAAGAGTGCAGCCAGAGAGCCGGAAAGAGGGACAGCAGAGGGGAGGGGTAGGGAGAATCAGACTCTCCACTGAGCAGGGAGCCTGATGTGGAGACTCGATCCTAGGACCCTGAGATCATGACCTGAGCCAAACAAAGGCATAGCCACCCAGGGGCGTGTCCCCTCTCCCCATTATTTTAACCGATGCCCTAGCTATTTGAACAATCTTTCCAGAGTAAATCAAGAAGTCTTCCTCCTTTTCATTTGGTAATTCTTCAACACCCAGGTTCTTCATTCATAGCTCACTATCCAAAGGTAAATCAGGGAGAGTTGGTGCTGAAGGGCACCACGCCCAGGCCACTTCAGACCTGAGGCTGTCCTTCCTCAGCAGTCAGGTGACTCTGAGCACAGCCATTCTTTTGGAATTGTCTTCAGTATAGGAAAGCTAACTCAACACTGTCACACTCCCACTGCAAGAACAACGTGGCACTTCAGGAGGGACAACTTTTAAAAGCCACTGTAGCTTCATACCCCTGGAGGGGCCAGTTGAGACCTTTGCTATGACTGTATTGCGACTTTGACTTCTGACCAGTCCCGTTTCCTATGAATGCAAATCTCTGTCTCAGTGTTTTCCTGGGGAATCTCACCCCCAAGACGATGGGCAGATTGTCTTGATTCTATCTGCAGAGATAACTCTGTAATTCTTATTGCATTGCTTTTATCTAATATTTACTTAATGAATAACCATTCCTAGATTCTTCTCTGGTTATATAAAACAGGTTAACATGCATGTTCATTGGGTGACTTACATTTAGGTTTTCATCAAAAAGCCAGTAAAGATGGTAAGCTCCTTGAGAGCAGAACTGATAAATAATAGAAGCCTGACCTGTATGGAGGACAGCACAATGATGCTACCAAATAGACAAAAATGAGACCATGTTTTCTTTCTTTCTTTACACGTTTGAGCTCATTATGCTGTTACTCATATAATGTCCGTCTACAAGTTTTTATTTTATAGGATTAACAACTTTAATTCATGGGATTAATTGTGTTTACCTCTGTTGTTTCCCTATCAGAATATGGAGGATAATTATATATTTTTTTCCTTTGAAGGAACTGTAATTATTTTTTAATATGGAAGACGTTAATGTGTTTTAAAGTTTTTAGGAAAAAAACTCTTGTCACCACTTATGCCCCAAGCAGAAAAACACAAAAAGTCCAATCAATGGTAGTAACTTGTGACTTAGTAAGGCACAGTTTGGAGAGATGGGGGGGGGCAGGGTATGTTTTGCAAACGTTTCTGCAGATGATCTTATACTTCTCCTGCCTTGTGGAGACTCAAATTAAAGGAAATGGCCAAAGGCATTAGCTCTGCTAATATAAAATACTGCCAGCAGGACTTGTGCATGATATAAATCAATTTTCTATTTCTTATGAAGAAACAAGTCTGTGTGGTGTAAGTAAAGGGTGATAAGATAAAAATCATGTTAACCATTTTTAAAGGGTATATAACCTTTTACAATTTTGTTTTTTGAATCATGTGAATATATTACCTATTTTAAAAAATTTAGAAATCTAGATTTAATCACTACTATCTTTCAAAGAAACATACACAAAACAGAAAATTAAAAAATGCTGAGAAAATTGGTTTTAGTATAATTCCTCTTAATGTGTTACTTTTGAGACATTTCTGAACAACTCTAAAGGGATCGAAATAAATCTATTATGAATTATAAAACTTATCAGCTGCTTCGTGTAAATTATGTATAGAAAAGGCAGATTTCCTTGCGCTGCTAATACTGCAGCGTATCCCTGAATGAACACCGACTTCTGAATGCTTCATGTTCTTTTATAATGAATTATGCAGAAGTTCCATACCAGAACTGTGCTAAGGTGCTAAAGTTCATGTCAGTGAGTTGTTTGTGACTCATACAGATGTAGTGGACAAATACCTTATTTTTTCCTTACACAGAAGTCCAACATTTTGTGTAGAGTAAATGCCATCAACACACAAATGAATTGAAAAGCGACTGCTCTGATAAAATGATTTTCTTAAAAAAATTAAAAAAAAGAATAAGTATCCATCTTTCAAGGACACGGCTGGGAAAAATTTCAGAGTAACTTGCTGTGCAAGTTACGCCTGCAAATCTCATTAACAGTAATGGAATTTTGAACGTAACAACTAGCACATTGATTTGAACATTTTCCCAACATGTACATTTTATTTGTAGAAAAGCATTTCTTTCAGAGCAGTGAGAGTTCAGAAAACTTTGTATTTCTACCAAGCCTGACATTATATATGGATGTTTCTCTCATTAAAATGAAATTATTAAAACACTCAAATAGAGACCATGAAAGGTCTTTCTAATATTTTATGGAACAGTAAAACATTAAAACAAGATGTACTGGGGTCTCTTTCTCATAAACTTATGTATTAATTTTTTAAATCTGTGCATGTACCAGGTGCATTTATTACCAAAATAAATCTTTAAATCTCAGAAAATATTTATAATCGAATAAGAAAGTGCATGGGGGGGGAAGTTTGCAATTCTGCTGTTTAAAAACTAGCAAACATCAAGTAGAGGAGGACATAGCTTAATATCCCCAATGTACGAAGTGTAGTAAAATCTGTTCATCATCTCCCAATATCTGTTCTTCCTTCCCCGATTTTATCCGGGCATGTGACTTCTAAGATACAGACTGTATTTATACATTGGCTGGCAGTCAGGTGTAGCCATCGAAGTCATGGCAAATGAAAATGAAGCACTCAGTGTTATGTGGCAACTAACGAATCAACAGTATAAACCTCTCCTCCAGGCCACTCCTAAAAGAAAAGATGTTGCCATCTCCAATGATGGTATTGAGACTAGAGAAATTTTAGAGAAAAGTATTTTTAAATGCCCAGGTGGGCATGATTATTACTGCTTATAAAACAGCATAAGCTATTGTGTTGTGTAGTATTGTGTTATATTGCATTGCATTCTAAGTAAAAGCATTTTAATTTTGTGTTGTATTTCTTTCCCTGCTTGAAGTTTAAATGCTTCAAATTAACATATATCAGGAAAATTGGGACAGCACAGGAAAGAATTAGGCAGAAATGAACAACTCTAGCAGAGGAATTCAGACAGTGCTCTATTTTCAGGGAAAATAGCATAACAATACAAAAAAGAAATCAGCATCCGAGCATTTATGGTATGTTGACGTAATTATTTTTTAAAACTTTAAAAAATGAAATCAGCTTCTGTTTGAATTTCAACTCAAAGTCTGAAGAGTAAAGGAGAATTTCTCCTAAATTATAGCCTGAGCTACATATGCAATGGTGGTCTTTATTTCCTATTATTGAAGTAATATTATTAAGTTTGAGTATAAAGTATGTGGATTAATTATCATAGGTTTTGTTCCATCCTCACTTCACCTCTTCTCATGCTAAGGACCATTTTTATTTATTTATTTATTTTTTAAGATTTTATTTATTTATTTGACACAGAGAGAGAGATTACAAGTAGGCAGAGAGGCAGGCAGAGAGACAGGGAGAGGAGGAAGCAGGCTCCCTGCTGAGCAGAGAGCCCGATGCGATGCGGGCCTCGATCCCAGGACGCTGAGATCATGACCTGAGCCGAAAGCAGAGGCTTTAACCCACTGAGCCACCCAGGCGCCCAGGACCATTTCTAAAATTTTTTTATTTAAATTCAATTAGCTTACATAGTACATCATTAGTTTCAGATGTAGTGTTCAATAATTTATCAATTGTGTAGGATCATGTTTAAATAAAACTCATATTTATAATTTTTTCTCTTTTTGACAAAATAAAGAAATGTGGGCAAGGTTTTCAACAGTCAAGCAAGAACGCTGAGACTTTTAGTGCATAAAAAATGGGGAATTAATGTGAGATTGACAAGTTCAAGAAAAATTAGCAGTATAATAGTCAAAGGATTAATCCTGGGTGAGATAACTGCTACATTGAAAATCTTAGTCATACTTAATAATATTTGCCTTTAAATTTAATGGATTACATACTTAAACCTGTGTTTCAAATAAAACCAAACTAAATATTGAATCATCAGAAACATGCACAGATGAGACATTCTACTGGAAACAATACTGTGTGTAAATAAATTACCTCTGCTTTAGAAAGATAAACATAATATTTAAAAGTATCTTAAAGTCCAGATAATGGTCAAAATATTTTTCCACAGGATATCTTTTACTAATTGTGATGAACATCTAAGTGTTTTCTGGACAAGGATGGCCTAAATGGGGGGAAAATGCTGGTCATGTTTCTTTTTTGAGTTTGTAATTACCATCAACAAATATTTTTTGAGTCTCCTCTGTGCATGGCAGTATGGTAATAATGATCAGCTCACTGACCGCCATCTAGATGTCCAATGCTAAATTAAGTTTCTCTGATTTATGTTCATTGCTTTATTTGTGGCCTGGCTCATCTGTTCTTACAAGCTGCTCTTGTGGTTCTCTACCAGCAAATTATGTGACAGTACCAACCTGGTGCTAATTTACTGAACTCTGCGCTACCAACAAAACACTTCCCAGTTTATATATATCTCTCCCCATTATTGTTTTTCTACCTCCCTTTGTCTCTTAAGTGAGCACTGCCAAGTCAATAATATATCCGGAGTAATTAAAAAACAAATAAAGCAACTCAACTTTACACTTTTCCATCTGTTGGTCTGTGGTACTTTACATCCTTTCCACACCCTGGTGAAATCTATAAAGCCTTCATTTAGTTACTAAATTCAGTTGGCCTAGGATAAAGAGATCCTCTATACTACTACCTAGAAAATCTTTTAAAACATCAATTTGAAGAGGTCACTTACTAATTAAACATTCTTTAATGGATCATAAAGATTAAATTCAAAATCCTCCTTTACATCCGAATCATCCTTTACCCCATGGGCTCATTTCCTATCGCTCCATTCCATGTACCACACACTTAGGTCATACGAACTGCAGTCCCCTGAACCTGTCACACCACAGCCCTTCCCAATGCATGTGTGTGCATTAGTCTTCCCTTCAGCATCTGGCTCAACTTCTATTAAGCTTTTGAAACTTAGCCTTTGTCACTCCTCTTATTCAAGTCCTTACTCCAGTTTATGAAAAAATGCTCTACTTATTCTCCTATCATACCTAGTGGCTATGAATAAAATGTATCACATTTGCTTTGAATTATCTATTTACTTCTCTATCTCCCTGACCAGACTATATGCTTCATGAGGCCAGGAACAAGTCTTTGTGACTTTTCAGCTATAAGCTCCTGAAATATGTGAACTCTGTTTCTCTACTTTTATAACCCAAGAACTTAACACAACTGGCCTTTCATGCAGCTATGCTCAATAAAAATATTTGGATGTATGAATAAATAAAAGGATGAGCAAATAATATATCTCCAAGCCAAACTTTTATCTTTAGTTCTTATAATCTTTTCAACATATTACAAATGCTAATTTCTTCTCCTAATTGTTTTTGTGGTATTTAAGTCCAAGTACATGGCAAATTTTATTAATGGAGACTTTCCTTTACTTAATATTTTATAAGGCCATAAACAGCTAATATTCAGTAATTTCTACTTAAGATAATCTTCCTCTTCTAAGCTCAGACAACCCAAATGGAGATCGATGAATTATCTGAAATGTCCACATCTCTGTGCCAAATTCAAATGATATTTTTATTAAAACCATGATGTTCTACTCTTCAACTGTTCAGGAGATTAAATTATATAAAATCTCTCTGTATATTACATTTTTAACTTTTGTAAATAACTCTATCAAGAGTTCTCAAGATCAGAGTTAAGGAAGTTGAAAACAAAACAGCCATCCATTTTTCATCACAGAGAACTATTCAGCATTGTTCAGTTGGCTCAAAATAAGAGAAGACTAAAAAATTAGTAATATAATCCTAATATCTCTGCTGGGATAATTCAAAAGCATACCAACTCTTTGCTTTCAGCCAGACAAGTAGTTCTCACACTTTATATGCTGTCCTTAAACAGTTTCAAAGGGGCTAGCCCAGTGATTAGAGAATTGGAACTTTCTTCCCCACTCCACAACCTCTAGTGGGGAGAGGGGAGCATGATATGGAGTTCAGTCATGTGGCTATGATCTAATCAATCATGCCTCCATCATCAAGTCTCAGTAAAAACTTTTGAATAATGATGTTCAGGAGTCTCCTGGTTGGTGAATACATCAAAGAGCAGGGAGGTGGGCATGTCAGAAGATGTCATGGAAGCGCTGTGCCCCTCTCCCCCACCATACTTATTTTTATGCATCTCTTTCATTTGGCTCTTCTTGAGTCGTAACCTTTATAATATAGCTGCAGTCACAGCGTAGAGCTTTCCTGAGTTCTATGATGCATTCTAGCCAAGTTTCTAACCTGCAGGGGATCTTGGGAATTCCCATATTTATAGCTAGCTAGGCCAAAGTATGGGTTACTTGGGGATCCCTGAGGTTTTAGGTTGGCTTCTGAAGTGGTGACAGTCTTAGGAAGCTGAGCCCTACCTTGTGGGTCTGTGCAAACTCCAGAGATTTAGCGTCAGAATTGGATGAAATTGTAGGACACCCAGTTGGTGTCAGAAAGTTGGTGATGAAAATGTCACTTATAGTTAGGTTTTTAGAGGTGACTTTCTGTCACTTGTAACTAAAAAGAATCTGACTCTTGATCCTTCATAATTTACTGTTCATTTAAACCCATTTATTTTATTTTCTAAGGGTATTTCTATTTCATCCTTCTGTAAGCCAAGATCCCTTTTGACTTGCATACAATTAAAAAAATGTTAATGCTCTGTCATGATGTTTTAAAAACATTTGCTAGACTGTTAGGTTTTTTTTTTTTGAAAACATATAAAAGACATGACGATAGTAATGTTTGTTGAGAACAATAGACAGCCATCAGCAATGTTTTTTGTTGTAGCTTGTTTTTGTGTTTACATTCTCACAGAACTTGTTTGGGACAACAAAAATTCTCTCCTTGACCAAACTCAGTCAAGCTTGGCTATACTCTTTTTGGTTCCAGTGCTGTTCTCTGTATTGCCCAATGTTAGCAAGAATCTTGTCCAGTCTATTTTTTCAGAATCCCCCACCTCCATATCTGATCACACCTTGATATCTAATCAGATTCCTCATCCTCCACCTTCCCTCCAGGTGATGTCTGATCATTCCGGACTACCTTCGATAAGAGTCCTGCTAAGCTGACTTAACCAGAGTACCTTCTTACCTCTAATGCTTCCTTTTAGTCATTTTCCATTCACCCTACTCCTTGGCTTTAATTTCTACTTGCCAATGTTATATTTGGAGTTGAGTCCAGTCTCTCTCCCCCAGTGACAGACTTCACTCCAGTGGTTTCTACACATATTGCTCTGCCCACTCTTGAATAAAGTCTGTTTTACTGCCTTGAACAAGTATCATGAAAATTTTTGTCTTTAACAGGGGAACTTGACTTACATGACTTAATGATAAGTGGAATAAATGTTCAGACTGGCAAATCTATCAAAGTGCGGTATCATGGCTGCTTGGTTAATATGGATAATGACCTACATGAAAAACATACCAATATGTCTAAGAGGTATCATAGATCAGAGACTGTTAACAAACCTTACAGGATTGTGATGAGTCCCACGTGAGGTAGTGGCTCATAAAGCACTGATCTATATGTCACACACTCATGCATAGACCTTGATTTTCACTGCCTTCACCACATACTTCTGGACTCACCTGTTCTAGTTCCTACCTTCTCTCTTTGTCAGAACCAGATTACCCCTCCCAAAGTGGCAGACAGCAATACTTGGGAAGGTAATTGGGAAAAAAGACTGAACTTTTGACGACATACTAATAAGTATGCAGATTGCCTCTGAATGTTGAGTGTGTGTGTTTTAACCTGTTGGCACTGTGTAAGGAAAAATGCAACTCTCTCGTTAGAATTAATATGTATCATTTCAGCGATCCCGGGTTTTTTTTTTTTCCTATTTCTCCTTTAATTACAATTATCTTTCTGTTTCTACTTTTCTTTTCTCTTTCTCAAAATCTTTCTCATAATTATTGTCTTACATTCCCTCTCCCTTTCTCTTTCTTACTTTTGTCTCCTCCAGCATCTCTTTATAAAGTGCTCTCTTTCTTGCATCATCAAAGCCAGGACTGTCTTACTGCTTTTCTAATAATGCTGCGGCATTGGAAAAGTATTTGATGTGTTTGACGACTGTGTACAAACCATACATCTGCTGTGTACAGCACAGTTCCCAATATCCCTGAGAGCACAGTTGTTTTATTTTTTCCAAGAAATTCTGTCATATTAAAAGGAAAAACAATATCATCAATCATAGGAAGCAGATCTGCCTACCTTTGCAGCTGTATGACAAAAATATCTCTGCACACATCTTTTATTTGTACCTACCCAGCAAGGAAAGAATTCACCATATGCAATCCTGGAAAGTCTACTTTCTGTTATTTTAAGTTGATTTGTTTTTTAGCCTCTCTGCTTTAGGGATCTTTTTCTCTTATCCACCTTAGTTGTACAGTGATTTCCAGAGTATTAGTCACATTCGGGGACTGAATAATTAAATTCTCTCTACAAATTATTTTTGGTAACTCTACATTTACGTGATGAAACTTGTATATTTACTTACAGAATAAAAACGCAGGGCTCTTTCTCTTTCTACAGGTGGGCATACTGGGTATTAGTGTGTAGGGTAGAGCAGTGATACTTCAGAGTGGCTTACTAGACAAGAGACATTAGAATGGATATTACTCTCCCCAGAGAGTTTTTTGCCTTCCCTTTTTCTGGATAACAGTTCAAAAGTTTAACCCTTTAGCATAGTTTGAATCCAAATCCCACATGTTGATGGATTTGGAAAAACAAGTTAATTTGTTATCTTTCTATTTTTGCCTCTCTCTCCCTCTCTCTCTCTCTCACACACACACACACACATTCACACATACACACACAGAAGAGGGATTCAAGTTTTCCCTGTATAGGGTATCTTTCATTTGCCTCTGCAGATCCACCCCCCACACTTTTCCTTCTCCTGCTCTTTCTACCTAAGAAGGTTGATCTACACAAAAGGCTTTCTTGGTCTAGCTTCTGCTTAATTTAAGCAAGTGAAGAACCCTTTTAGAAGATCAGAGGAAGGAAGGACGAAGAGAGAGATTACAATCTCACTTCCTATAAGGTCGAGCTGGGTAAATCTCACTCTTGAAGGTGGACCTCTCTACTCTGTTCTCCCTTTCTTATCTTAGAAATCATTTATCTTCCTGTGACTGAGGGTTGGTAATAACTTCCCTATTACCAACCATGGGACAATGCCCTGTCCCCTGTGATTTTCCAACCCTCTGCCACACCTTTGTTAATAGTCTCTTTGTTAAATTCTCGTCAGTTGACTATTTCTGGAATCTTGACTGATACATTCCATCTAAAAATTATTTCTAAGAAAAGTTACCATAGATATTACGAGTCCTTATAAAGGCTCTGTACATTTACCAAATGATCTCATTTAGTGCTAGCTCTGAACACTTAACAGAAGTTACTAACACACTCTTTACAAACAGAATAATAAAAGCCAACAGACTTTAACATGGACTTAAGCATAAGCATATTTTGCTTATTGCAAGGTTTGTCAAGCTTTTAAAAGATCCCTTAAGAAATATATTAAATAGTTACCTGCTGTAGATTATGAATAGCAAATGGACACTTTAGGCTTGCATTAAAATTTCCAGAGCCAAAATCAAATCAAAAAGGGCTATAATACCTCAAACAACTTAAATAGATGTGAAGATGTGCTCTGGGAAAATCATGTTAAATGATTCAAGTGGCTTTGGTTACAGCAAGACTCTGATGTCAAAGATATATGTGAGTACTTTGAATAAAACTTCCATTGAAATACGAGAATAGAAATCAAGTATCAATTCTCAATAAATGGATTTTATAAAATACACTATATTGGTATAAAATATACTTTATTAAATTGATGAATAAATATTGTAAGATGACATTTTAAGAGTTAAGACTTTTAACTATTCAAAATCTTGAAAACATTTGAAAAATATTTTTCATTGGAAAAATGAAGCAATTTACAACCACTTTACAATCAGGCATATCAGGGAGCCTGGGTGGCTCAGTGGGTTAAGGCCTCTGCCTTCAGCTCAGGTCATGATCTCTGGGTCCTGGGATCGAGCCCTGCATCGGGCTCCCTGCTCAGCAAGGAGCCTGCTTCCTCCTCTTTGCCTGCCTCTCTGCCTACTTGTGATCTCTCTCTCTCTCTGTGTCAAATAAATAAAATCTTAAAAAACAAAACAATCAGGTATACCAATTATTTTCCTCCCAAACATACTTCCTCAATGAATTTTAGACTTA
Organism: Ailurus styani; assembly: GCA_002007465.1. Taxonomy (NCBI): domain Eukaryota; kingdom Metazoa; phylum Chordata; class Mammalia; order Carnivora; family Ailuridae; genus Ailurus; species Ailurus styani. Next base: position 1,894,652 of record LNAC01000010.1, on the reverse strand, counting down.
TTACTAGGGTTAGGGTTAGGATTAGGGTTAAAGGTTAGGTTTAGGGCTAGGGTTAGGGTCAGGGTTAGAAGTTAGTTTTTGTTTGTTTATTTTCTTTCCTTTGATTCCCCATCTCTAATAAAGGGCTTGTAGCCATGGCCCTTCGGGGGCTGGGGGGGGCGGTGGCAGTTATACTGCATCAGTTATACTGCATCAACCAAAGGCACAAAAATATGTTAAGTGCTGTTCCCAGCAGAACAACTGCCTGAGCCCTGGACAATCCATGCTTTAATACTGGGATGCCGGTTAAAGCCTGCTAAGGTTGGTGGTTAGAGTTAAAAGGTAGGAGGAGGATTGTGTATCTTCTTAGACCTCTACTTCTACCCCCTTCTTGTCTCAGCTCTTTATTTTCCCCTTCATTGACTGACTTCCCATGCTTTACCATCTCTAACTTTAACTTATATTAACTTTAACTTACATTGTTTCAGTTCTGTTCTCAATATTCTTGGTTATTTACTTTTAAAAAGATGTATTGTGCTTATTTTAGCTAATATTGAATTCTTCTCTTCTCTGAATTTCAAATCCAATACTTATATCTAATTTCGTAATGAGTCTTCTGAGGAAGAGAGTTATGAGTGTTTACTTTTCATGAATCAAGTTTTTACTAAGCTTGTTAAATTATAAGATGTGGTAAATAGTGTCACATTTGAAGTTCTGTTTGTGTCCCTGTGGATTTGCAGATGGATAGCATGGAGGAGCTTAACTTATTAGTAAATTGGTGAAGAAAATAATACTCTAATTTTTTTGTCTTACTGTGAAAGCAACATCAGACATCATGCTCAAAATTCTAATTATCTGGGGCAACTGGGTGGCTCAGTAGTTAAGTGTCAGCCTTTGGCTCAGGTCATGATCCCAGCATCCTGGGATCAACCCCCTCATTGTGCTCCCTGCTCTGAGGGAAGCCTGCTTCTCCCTTTCCCACTCCCCCTGCTTGTGTTCCCTCTCTTGCTGTGTCTCTCTCTATCAAATAAATAAAATCTTTTTAAAAAGTTCTAATTATCTTATATCACATTATCTGACATTTTCAACTTTATTTTATTTTTTTAAGATTTCATTTATTTATTTGACAGAGAGAGGTTACAAGTAGGCAGAGAGAGAGGAGGAGAGCCTGCTTCCTCCCCCTGCTGAGCAGAGAGCCCGATGCAGGCCTCGATCCCGGGACCCTGAGATCATGACCCGAGCTGAAGGCAGAGGCTTTAACCCACTGAGCCACCCAGGTGCCCGACATTTTCAACTTTAAAGTAGGTTTCTATACCCTTAAAATATATTTATTAAAATAGGTTTATTATGTTACTGTCTAGTGAAAAAAAATCTAGTTTGTTCTCTTACCACGGGAAATAGTAAAATGAAAACACTTATCTCATCCTATTTTTCATATTCATAACATGCGTATTTGAAGAACATAAATATTGATATTAAATATATTTGCAATAGCACCTGATGCCAGTACTGGGAGAGGTCTTCAGGAAATCACAGAATGTTTCAAATATGGCAAGAAATCAAAAGGAAGAGTGTTTGTGTGTTCCAGTCCTGGGAGCTCTAATCATTCATCTCTGTTCCCACATTTTCCAATGTAGGATTCAAGACTAAAGGATAAGTGGGAAATTTTAGAAAGGTTGGGGGATGACCTCAGAAGATTAAGTAGTAGAGTGAAATCATTCACATTTCAGTAAATGCTAACCTGGGCATCAAAGCCCACTCCTTTAAGAGGAAAACACCTTCCAAATGATGTGGAGTTGGGGAGAAAATTACTAGACATTTTCAGCAGAATGAAAATATATGATCGAGGTTGATCTTTTGCTATTCAATGGAAGTGCAAAAGAAAAAGTGTCTTAAGATAGTTCAACAGACTTCTCAGTGTATAGTTTTAATAGTGCTGATAATTTCATATGTAATGAAGAATGGCAAGGGTGATACGTGGGAAAAAATTGTATCATTTTACAGGAACAGGTTTGCACTTTATTCCTGATCGCTAGTAAACAAACACACAGTTATATATTACTAAAACAAAAGGCACTAATACCATAAGCAAAGAAAACAAACAAAATAGCAACAACAATTAAAAAACCAAAACACTGATCTCACTGTATTTCTAAATCCTCCTAACCGAACAAACAAAAATGATTCAAGTAGAAATAAATATTAGCACTTGAACCTGAGAAAAAGGAATGGTAGAGTCATGATGCGTTTATTTTAATTCCAAGTGGATTCCTGAACATCTGTCTATAAAAATATTTTGCTGCTACACATGTCTTCTCTCCCCTGTGCATTGTCACACAATATAAATACACAAGTCATGTCTGTGCTTTTAACTTACTGCATAGACTTCCCTACCAGCACTTTTCCTACGTAACGTTCCACAAAATGTTCTAAGATACAGATATATCGTAAATTGTATCTATTTTAGAGCAGGTAATGCTCTCTTTATAGATTGGCAATTTGTAACAAAATTGATCTGCACTTCATTAAAGCATTTAATAATGTGAAGATAAGTAGGGAAAAATAGGTTATGCCAGGAAAGTGGAGATATCAGAAGAATAATTATCATGTAAATTATTTTCATGACAATGAAGCCCATAATAATTCTTTCTAGGGTTGTAATAAAGATGAAATAAGATAATGGACAAAAGCACTTAGAAAAGCATTTGCACTTAGTAAGTGCTCAATAAGTGTTAGCTATTACCATTCTCATTACTGGTATTGTTAGTCTCATATTTACAGCATATCTTGGGCTGCCTTCACCCATTTATTCAGAAGACATACATTGGATAACTATCAATTACCAGGTGCTATATTAGGGACTAGTAAAGTTCCTTAGTTTATGAAGATAAAGGGACATGTATAAGACAACGAAGTATGGGTAAGTGCTCTCAGAGAAGTAGTACAGGGCACCATGAGAGCACCAAGGAAAGCCACCCAGATGGGATGAGGGATGAGGACAGCTGTGGAATGGGTAAGTAAGCCAGGCAGAGAATGTTTTTCACATCAAGTGAAACTGAGCCATGTGCCCTATGACTAACACAATCTCTCTCTCTCCCCTAGTTTCCCCATCCTATTTGAATCTAGAGCCTTGATGCCATTAGACTCAGATAAGTGAGCATTCTGCTGGGGTAGATACAGAGTTCTCGCACAAACACAGATACCCATCAGAAACTGGGTAGAGAAGTAAATTGACTAGCGAGAAGATCCAAGGACAATTTAGGCTCCTTTGCCTCCTTCAATTTCTTTCAGCAATGCTGGAAGCTTATTTTTTTTTTTAATGGCAGTCTAGACAGAAATGAGATAAACTGGATCATAAGAAGAATATAAATGAACTTTTCAGTGCTTTTATTTTAAAAGCTAGCAATATTGAGACCTATTAAGGGCAGTGTGACAAGAGAAAGGCTTTGATGTATGGAAGAGGAATGTTCCTGAAGAGTTTGATAGAGAAAAAAATCTACATAAAGTATCTTCATTTTCCACTAATGGAGTTATGCTTCAACAGAAAATAAAAGAAAAAGTTACCACCTTACAAAGCAATTTAATGCACATGAATTTTTGAAGACACATTGAAAAGATATTTGATATTATAGTAAAATGTTCACTATTAATCATATCCCTTTGATTCAAATGCCATTACAGCTTATGGAACAAATTCATTTATATCAAAGTTTTTAAATATATCAATTGTTATGCCTTCTTATATTAGACCCACACTAGTCATGCTTTCCATAGAATATCATCCGATAGCACATAATCTGTTAGAAAACTTTTCCTCATAATATGGAATAATTAAAACAAACAAGAAAATAATTATTCTAGCAATTTTGATGATCTCATCAAGATAATATTTAAATATTTATGAGCTAACAAGGTCCAACGTTAAAGTTTTCATTCTATTTCAAACAGTGTAACATTCTGCATATCACATCTGGGACCATTGATTTATATTTTCTTATTGCACCGCTGCTACCATATGTACTTAATCTTTTTTTTCCCCTTCCCTTCCCTTCCTTTTTCATTTCTTTCTTTCTTTTTCCCTTCCTCCCTTCTTCTTTCTTCCTTTCTTTTTTCTTCTTTCTTTCTGCCTCTCCTCTTTCCTTCCTTCCATCCTTTCTTTTTTTTTCTTTTCCTTTCTTTTCGTCTCTTTTCTTTTCCTTTACCTTTCCTTTCCTTTCTTCTTTTTCCCCTTCCCTTTCTTTTCCTTTTTCTTCCTCTTTTTCTTTTCTTTTTTCTTTTTCTTTTCCAGTCATAAGACACTGGAACATTACAGAAGACTGAAGGTTTTCAGTTGATTCTATGCTCCTTATCTTCTTGCCATTGACATTTCCTTCACTTCCTCCAGCACTAACCAATTTCTCATTATTTATTACAAATGTCTTTTTCACCTTTTCTTTTATACTTTTTTTGTTTTGTTTTGTTTGTTTAAGATTATTTATTTAGGGGCACCTGGGTGGCTCAGTGGGTTAAAGCTTCTGCCTTCCGCTCAGGTCATGATCTCAGGGTCCTGGGATCGAGGCCTGCATCAGGCTCTCTGCTCAGCGGGGAGCCTGCTTCCTCCTCTCTCTCTCTCTGCCTCTCTGCCTACTTGTGATCTCTCTCTTTCTGCCAAATAAATAAATTTTTTAAAAAAGATTATTTATTTATTTATTTATTTGAGAGAGAGAGAGAGAGAGAGAGAGAGGAAGAACAGAAGGAGAGGGACAAGCAGACACCCCGCTAATTGCAGAGCCCTAGGACACCAATGTTGGGCTGGATTTCACGATCCTGAGATCATGACCAGAGCTGAGATCAAGTGGAAGCTTAAGGGACTGAGCCACCCAGGCTCCCCTCACCCTTCCTTTTAAATGGAAGGAGAACAATGTATTTCTACCAATATACAAGCAGTTAAAGAAATATGAAGTAGAAAATTATTTGTCATGAAATATGAAAATCCACGTTTCATTTAATACATTAATTATTCATAGATAATGCTAAAAGAAATTAATGTTTTCAGTCACACATTCCTCATCTATAAAGCTACTATCTCACAAGGTTGATCATTTTTTAAAATGCAAGTGAAAGTACTTAAAGATCAAACTATGGGATGTTGTTTACTTATGGTATGGCAGCATAGTTTTGAAATATTATAATATTTCTTTCTTGTATTTCCTGTCCCACTTCCTCTTCACCCTCCTGAATTCTCCTAAATCAGGCAGTATTTAGGCTGTTCAGTATCATGATGGAAAATACGCACTCAGAAATGAGAAAAAATGAAGTTTTCTCAAGTTTCAGATTTTAAAAGCCTGGTCTCAGGAGAAAAAAAAAGAGGCAGGGGCTGAAGCAAAAGATTTAGAAAGAAACATGAGGGGGTGTAGTGGGGAATTATGACACAACCACAAGAAGAAAAATCCATGCGTAGGAAAGAGAAAGGAAATTGAGGGGCTAGTCATCTCCTGAATCACAAGAAAAAAAGAGAAGCTCCAAGGATCTTTGAGCAACTCTGCCTGAGTAGCTCCTGCGGCTAGGAGAAGCCTGTATCACAGACATGGCAACATACTCAGTCTAGGAAGAGAGAGTATTAGGTGGCGCCTCAGAGATTCTGTGGTTCCCAGCCTGGCTCAAGAGCTGCAGAATGGTACCACAGGCCTGAATTATCTGTATTATGGAATATTAGGTAGTTTTATAATATGAATGTTATATACATATACATAAATATCTACAAAAAAATGTAATATACATCAGCAATTAACCTCAGCTGTGGAGATAGAATAGAAGCTATTAACTTTTCCATACATATTTGTACATTATTTCTTGCAGTCTTCCCCATCTCACTTAATGCCCTCCGGCAGCACAGGCCAACGCCTTGTAGAAGTCCTTGATGCTTTTCTTTCTCTTTTCCTTCTGCCTCCAAACTATGAAAAAATTCCACTGGCTATCCTTGGAAATCAAATGCAATTTCTTCTTACGAACTCTATGCCAGCACATAATAAAAGCCACCATTATCTCTTTCCTATAATATAGCATTAACTTCTCTACCTCCCAAAAGAGTAACTAGAATTATCTTTTAAGCGCATAAAGCAGATCATGTCAGCCCTCTGCTGGAAACCTGCCAAAGCTTTCCCAACTGAACTCATTGTAAAAGCCGAATCTATAAACTAGCCTCCTAGGCTCCATGCAACCAGGTCATGTTTTCCCCTTGCTTTCATCTACTTCTTTCCATATCTTACACCCTCTCTTTCTACCCGCACCAGATATCCTTACTCTTTCTTAAGCAGCAAGTACATTCGTGACTCGAAGACTTTGCACTGGTCTTACTCTTCACTCTGTGCTCTTCTGCCAGTATCCTCCTCACCTGTTCCCTTGACATCTTCAGTGTGTCCAAATGTCACTATAGCAATAAGGTCTTACCCTATTTCATTAAAAATAGCAATACCTCCACCTACAGGTATGTCTTGACCTCATTTCCTGTGTTGTTTTCATGGTACTAATCACCTTCAAGTGTAACTATATTGTCTCCTCATTTTGCTGTGTTGTTGTCTGTCTTCCTGTGATCGGATATATGTTCAGAGCATACGGATTTTGTCTCTTTTGTTCATCGTATATACCAATAAAACAGAAGCACCCGAAACCGCTTGGCCTATAGTAGGTGCCTAACAATTTTTTTTACAAGTTAATGAATATAGAGTCTTAATATTCTTTTAAAATTATGTCTTGTGACTTAAAGCATCTCTTCCTTTCTTAAAATCATGCCTGGAATGTTTCAATAAATGCTTTTAAATCTTTTTTCAGGTGATTTTAATCTTTTTGTTTAAATTGCTTCTGCCCTCAAGCCGCCTTGTTATGCTATTCAGTGTACGAATTCCTGTGTCTGAGTTTGTAAGGATAAGACTTGTAGAATATTCCACCAAATACAAGGAAGGTTGTGAATTCCTTTTATACCAGGATCAATAACCATCTGAATTGGACAGATTAAATTAGCCACAGGCTGGTTTGGAGGCAGGAGGGTAGATGGACAGCTTATGCGAGTCTCTTATAGTTCTATACAAAGTGTTTGTTAAAGTTTCAATGAGAAAAAAGGCACTAAAATGCAAAGGTAAACATTCTGCTCTAAAGTGATAGAGACAAATGGCCTTCCACAGCACAAACCTTTTCAGAGATGGTATAGATCATCTGCATTATGTTTTTGTGTTGCCTGTGAAAAGGATATGTGGAGAAAGGCACTACTTGAAATTCAGTTTCAATATCATGTTGGTTGAAAAGCTGCGCTTCTTAGTAAATCCAACCAAATACACTGACATTTTCAGAGTGCATCTGATACATTTCAATAATTAATTCTTTAAGTCAAGAAAGAGTCAAGAAATCAGATGAAGAAGCACAGTAGTCTGAAAATTGCCAGTGGGAAGGAAAAAAAAAAAATCAGCCACAGATAGAACCTTTTCAAGCTGAAAAGAGGTTAGTGGGATACCACTGGGAACAGGGATGAAGCCTCGGGGTTTTTATTATTGTTATTTACATAAACCACCCAGAGAGTAACGTGAGCTATTCAGGCCATAACTTTGCAGAAATTGGTAGACTTGGAAAAAGAAAAATGTAATCACATAGTAGAAAGAACTAAATCAATGAAGGGTGTATATAACAAGCAGTCAGAGGAAAAAAATCTCAGACGAAAATGTATTCTCCTTTAAGGAAAACAGATTGGTGCTGGATAGGAACTTGAGAAGTACTCCAACATGCCTCCACCAGAAAGTGTAATCTGTATTCTGTAGATGACCTTTGTCTTCGGATCAGAGTGCCACTGGGTTGCCAAATGGAACACTGGAATTATATTTGTAGTTAAATATTTTTTAATGTGGAAAAGATAAATTTCAGATAGATTTCAGACATGCTATAATTGCTACTGAGAAAAACTAACATAAATATCAAAGGTTCCATTTTACAAAAATATGTTTCATGATGTCTCAGGTTATGTTTCCTTTCTGCTCCTAAATTATTACTCCCTTAAATACTATCAACAAAAAGCACAATGGAAATAAAATTTATAATTTATGTCACTGACAGTTAACTTAAAAATATCAGTTCAACTTAATTTATCATCTATTTTTTAAGGTTTTATCATGTGTTTTTTAGAATGGAGAGACAGACAAAACTAGATCACTATATTCAGTGATCTATTGAGAATATTTTTTTTATAGTGGATTTCAACACAAGGTCTCAGGAAAGGTTAACATACATAGGAAGATATGCATGCATAGTATCTACAGCATGCTTTATCAGGTATAATTCACACACCGAAAATAAAAGAATACCTCTATAGGTAAATGCCCAAGAATTGGTATAGGAACCGCTAGATGACACTATCATAATGCTGGTTCTGATCAATGGTCAGAGTCTCTAACAAGGAAAATAAAATAAAAATATACTTATTTTAAAATTCATGAAAATGTCAGTGTGGGCTCTTGTATTCTATAATCCGGTAATAGGAAACAAAAGAATGTTAGATACTGCTAGACAAAGCCCTTTATATTCCTAGCTGCTAGACCAGTTCTTAACACATAATAGGTAGTCAACTTACTGGAAAAACATATCTTATATCCCTGAAGAATTTTTAACAAGTAATAATTTGTAAAAAGAACTGTTTTCGATTTAGAAATTCACCACATGCTTTCTTATAATTCAAATGATTTATGAAATAGTGGTATCCAATTGTCTCTGTTGTCTACGGGACAACTTTTTAAGAAAAGTAAATTATATGTACTTTACTTCCAATTTCATTTTCTAACTGAGTGAAAGAGTAAAATATACAAGTCACATGGGTGGAGTAACAAGTATATTAGATATTTAAATCTCAGCTTGAATAATATAAGGTGATAGTGGCATAGATAGGGAATTTTCCCTGTGTGAGATAATTTGTTATTTAGCAATGAAATACCAAGTAGTCACTCTATTTTTTTTCTCCTGGGGAACATAAATTATCTAAGAGAGGAGCAACTTACTTTGCACTAATGCACTTACCAATTACATGGAGAGATTTCAAAAATATAAACAGGGCAACAATTGGCCGAATTCGTATCTCCTTATGCTAAAATAGATGATGATATTGAAACATCTTAGTGTAAGGTTTTTCTGGTCGCGCACAGGAATAAAGACCGCTAAGGCAAATTATAGTCCAAAGACAGAGCTTTATTGCAAGCACCCTCGGGCGAGGTTCCGCGACTCTGAGAGAAGGGAGTCGGGGAAGTCGTGCGCAAGGCAGAGTGACGGGGGCTTTTATTGGGTAAAGCAGGGGAGGGGCTAGGCATCAGCCATCTTGATGAGTTTTGGCGGGAAGGTCCGCCATCTTGGACGGGCTTTGGCGGGAAGGTCCGCCATCTTGGACGGGCTTTGGCGGGAAGGTCCGCCATCTTGGACGGGTTTTCATTTTGTATAGCTTCCATCTCCTGCCAGCCCAACACTTAGATGCTCACTCAGATCAAGCGGTTGAAGATTTTCAACTTTTTCTTTGCTTAGGGATATTAATTCCTATAATGGGACTGAACAAAGCACATAGCATGATCTAATTAAATCCTAGAACTCATACTCATAAGTATCTCAGTAACTGTTTGGGAGGTACCTGGAAACATAAAAGTGTCTCTCAATTTGTAGAAAGGGAAGGAGACCTCCTTCCTGGGCAAGAATTACTGATGGGTTATTTGTATTATTCTGGAAAAAGCTGCTAGATCAGATGAGTATAGAGTCGAGCTCTGAATATAAAGAATATGATTAAAAAGGGAACATAGAAATTCACATCAGATGTAAGGAATTAATCAGTGCTGGGAAAATGCCAAACTGCTTTAGAGAGCCAGAAGGGGGTGGACTCCATGTACTTTGTGGTAGGGCTGTGGGGCAAATTCCTTGTGCAGGAAAAGAACAATTCACTAAGGGAGTCAACTAATGTTGTAGGGACTTGAAACTCCTAACTAGGGATGTGAATTGTTATGGTAATTTGAAAAAACAAACAAACAACTAGGTAAACTGGTATACTGATACAAGAAGAGCAGTAGGGTTTCATACTGCTGACCCAAGCAAGAAGAAAAAAGAGGGAAGAAGTAAAAAAAGTATAAAAAGATAGTGTAAATGGTAATGATAATACACGTATCAAAGTGAAGCAAAAATTAAAGTATGTTAGATCACAAACCTGAAGAATAGTCACTGTAGATTGAAACAATGGTGACTTGAAGCAAACATTTAGAATTAGTGTGGGAAAATGTTAGTTATTTGATCCTTACACTGTCAGGAAGAGTTCATTATACCTGATTTATCACTGAAGCTATTGGATCAGATGCTCTTTTAGCTTTCCTTGGGACAGGCATGCAAAAAGGGCATATTGTTTAACTATTAGAAGAGTAAAACAGTCCATAATATAAAGTGAGTAGGAATAACACTTTTTATCTAAAGCTATCAAAAAGATACACAGACTAGTTTACCAGATTTCTTAGAAAATGAAATTAATCTGGTTATCCATTCCAACTAAATTCCAACTGGAATGTGTATATAATTAATTATTTTCCTTTAAGTTGTTTGGCCTTAATGTTAATTGCATTTGGCTATTCTTTCACATCTAATAATGTTATTCAGAGCAGACCTGTTTCTAAGGTAAAACTAGCTGATCAAACTGACTCCATTTGCAAGAGTAAGAATTACATTTTTTTCATCTCATATCAGAGATCACATCTGTCCTTTGGATATGACTCTCAATAACTGAAAAAAAAATAGTTTTGAATGCAGGCTTGGGTGTCACATATCACAGAATCTGATAGTAAGAACTTAAATTTTTTTTTTTTTTTTTTTAAAGATTTTATTTATTTCACAGAGGGAGAGAGATCACAAGGAGGCAGAGAGGCAGGCAGAGAGAGGAGGAAGCAGGCTCCCTGCTGAGCAGAGAGCCCAACGTGGGCCTCGATCCCAGGACCCTGAGATCATGACCTGAGCCGAAAGCAGAGGCTTTAACCCACTGAGCCACCCAGGCGCCCAAGAACTTAAATTTAATAAGAACTTAAGCTTTTATTTTCTGACATGTCTTTGTTTTCTTTAATTACCAATAACAGGTTGTTTCAAGAGGTAGATAATATTTTTTTAAAATATTTAATTTATTTATTTAAGAGAGAGAGCACAAGTCAGGGGAGGGGGCAGGGAGAGAGCTCCCTGATAAGCAGGGAGATCATGCAGGACTCAATCCCAGGGTCCTGGGATCATGACCTCAGCTGAACCCAGCCTCTTAACCGACCGAGCCATGCAGGTGCCCAAGAGGTAAATAATATTTTTTAGTCATACTTAGAAATTATTTAAGTTTTATCTATTCTAGTGCTTCCTCACCTGTAACTATAAATCCTTTGATATTTAAAATTAAAATAGTTTTATTATCTTTCAAAATAAAAGTGCTTTCTGACATTGTATTCCCTACAATGAATGCAACTGCATTTTATATGTATTTCCAATAATTTTATTGTTACCTTATTCATTTCCCAACCACTTTATTATTTCCCTTCAAATTACTTTTTTCTCTTCCTCAATTATATGCCCAAGTTAATTTCAGATCTGTCATTTATATTTGCACAAACTATTGATGAAGCTGAAGCAGTTATATAATTTTAAAAGAAAACAAATCTCATCTAATTTGTTTAAAACTCAGTAACAGAAAATATATCTTAGTATGTTCATCTTTCTACCAGTTTTAGAAGTAATGTAATGATTGACATCTTAAAATTTACTGCCCATACTCCAATTCATTTTAAGGTGACAGTTTCCTTTAACACTACAGAGAATTTTTAACAACAAAAGCAGCATGACTCCATTTCCTCAAAATTTGTTTTGGTATGTAAATCACTACTAGTCAAAGTTTAATAACAGAATAAAGAAACTGATAATGTAACCTTCTATTCCATTTTGCTATAAGGAAGTCAATGATAAATGGGATAATCTAGGGCAAAACTGTAATGTTTATTTTCTTTGGGAAAGTTTTTGCAAAAATCATATGTAGTTTTTTTAAATTAGATTATAAAAACACTCATTTTTGCTGCTACATAGTTTAGTTTAAATCATTGAGAGTGATATGTGTGTTAAGATTTTAGATTGGATTCCAAAATATAAAATATGCTATCACTATTTTTGACTAGCAACTTATATCCGAATTCAGTAGGTATTTTGGAAATGAATGTGCAAATTATTAAATGTGAATGAATTAATGTGTCGCTAAATGTATTTCTAGGTGCAAGATTTTAAAATAGAACAGTTGCAGTTTATAAGGACAGCTTTCTTTCTGTATATCTCTTATTAGGCCGTGGATGTATGTGTTTCCTTTTGTTTTATTTTAAGAAATCTCCTGAAAATGACTAAGATTTTTTTTGTTGTTGACTAAGACTTTTAAAGTCTTATGATTATTGAGATAGCTATAGAAGAAATGCTCATTAAATACTTATTTTGCTCTAATAAATACAGAGTCAAATTATCATGCTGAAATGACTTCTTGGCCATGGCAGATACATTAAATAAGATTTGAGTGAAAAAATCCCAAAGTATTTGCTAACTCTCCAAAAAGCTTGCAAGGAATTTAAAAATCTATGTTTCTGTCTTCAGCTACATTTCATCTAAATCTAAATTTGTTCCTCACATTTATGACGAAGAAACTATTTAATGCAGGAAGAATAACTTTTTATTTGCAGAGAAACAAATTCAAAGTTTTTAATGAGTCAAACATCAGATTGCATAGAAACTTCTATCTCTATTTCTGTGGGAAGCTATACATCCTAATATACACAAATAGTAGCTCTCTGATCCCTCAGCTTCCATTGGAATACACTACCACAAACTAGTTGCACCTGCATTGTGAATACATATTTTTGGGATTTCCAAACTCTGGTTAAGCAGCCAAGAGATTTGACAGCCCTTCCCAAGCTGACTTCTGGTTGAGCTGGAAAATAATTACTTCATGGACTATCTGGTGATTGTTCAGTACTGTCCAAACAGTATTCCTGCCTTGTATCTAGACAGCGTATTTAAATGAACTCAGTGCCTATCAGGTGATTGTCCCATTTTGGAGAAAAGATTATATGGAAAAAAAACTGGTATCCTACTTTGCCATTAGGTGGCTTTTGTTTGGCCAGCATGGGAAAACACCTAAGTAGTAAATTAAATTAATAAACCTTTTGAAGCTTATGCCACACATATTATTACCACTTTGATGTCACTAAAGTAACCTCAAATTGAATTCTAGTAAAAAATCAAATTTATAAGTAAACTTTAATCTTCTATGTCCAAAATAGAGCCGACTAGTATATACAATTAAGATGTGCATTTTTTATAGGACTTTTAGTGTGTTTTTCTTGATTTTTTTTTCTTTTTTAATATAAAGTTTACTGGGTTGCCTGTGTAGCTCAGTCAGTTAAGTGTCTGACTCTTGATTTTGGCTCAGGTCATGATCTCAGGGTTTTTTAGATCAAGCCCTCCATTGGGCTCCATGCTCAGCAGGGAGTCTGCTTGGGATCCTCTTCCTCCTCCTCCCATTGCCCCTCCCCATGCCCCTTCCCCTGCTTGCTCTAATGCTCTCTCTCTTTCTCTCAAATAAATAAATAAATAAATAAATCTTTAAATTTTCTTCCCCCCTGAAGTATTTAGGCATATGAAACTGTCCAATTATTTCAAATATAGGAATCAATAGTATACATGAGTATTATTTTAGGGAAAAGAAAATATTATCTATTTTTTTCCTGGTATTATAATTTGCAGTTTTCCTTTACTTTTACTTCTGTTCCATGATATAACATAAATATACTTTTCTGTGGGCTGACATACCGACAATATCAGAACTGTCATTCTAGGTTTCTGTTTTTTGGTCTGCAGTGTTGATGATAATGAAGAGAAATGAAGAATAATAAAGTATTTTAAACCCTTTATAAATATTTAGAGGCGCTGATTTAACTCATGGATAAAGGTTCTTGTTTTTGTTTTTGCTTTTCTGCTCAATGTTTCAAACGTGTTCTTGAAAGGATTTCCTATTCTGTCAAATCTACTTTTCCCTGATGTTACCCCTAAATATTCTAGGCCAAACTACCTTGATTTTCCCATAAACTGTTGTAACTTTCCAGATAATTCAACTTGTCTCTTTGTCATATACATAGTAATCTCATCTAATTGTTCTTCATGAGCATTTAGTAATTCATTCAAATTATAAATGTGAGACTATCCCATCATCTCTGTCCCTCTTTTTTAAAAATGCCTGAGTGGATTTTCATTGTTTTTAGAATGGAGAAAGACCTCTATAACAGACACTACAAGGCATTGTGTGAGATTTCAGTAAAGTTGCAGGATACAAAATTAATATAAGAATTCAGCTGTGTTTCTGTATACCAACAAACTATCAGAAAGAGAAATTAAGAATTAACTGCATCAAAAATAATAAAATACTTAGGAATAAATTTAACCAAGGAAGTAAAATATCTGTATACTGAATACTATAAGACATTGATGAAAGAAACTGAAGACAACATAAATAAATGAAAGATATTCATGGTCATGGATTTGAAGAATTAATTGTGTTAAAAAGTCCCCATTACCTTAAGCAATTTACAGATTCAAAGCAAACCCTCCAAAAGTCCAATGGCATATTTCACAGAAATAGAATAAACAATCCTAAAAGTTGTACAGAACCACAGAAGACTTCAAATAGCCAAAGCCATCTTGAGAAAGAATAACAAAACTGGAGGCATCATGCTCCCTGATTTTAAACTATGTTACAAAGCTATTGTAATCAGAAAAGTATGGCATTGGTATAAAACAGATGCATTCATCAATGGAGCAGAATAGAGACCCCAAAAATAAACCCATACATATGTGGTCAATTAATTTTTCACAAAGGAGACAAGAAAATACAATGGGGAAAAGATAGTCTCTTTAATAAGTAGTGTTAGGAAAAGTGGATGACCATGTGCAAAACAATGAAACTGGACCACTAATGTACACCATGCACAAAAATCAACATGAAATGTATTGAAGACTTGGACATAAGACCTAAAGCCATAAAACTCCTAGATGAAAACATAGGATGTAAGCTTCTTGGTATTGGTCTTGGCAAAGATATTTTGTATTTGATATCCACTGCTATTTGACCCACGCTCTTATGGATTCCTCCACAGAAACTATAATTGGCTTTTAGTCTCCTGCTACCATTCCCTGGACTTGGAAATTTCCTTCCTATCTTCTTCACCTACTTAGCTCTGATTAGCTCTTTAGTTTTCTTCTGATCATCACTTTTTCCAAGAAATTTGCCTTCTTCTACTAAAGTAAATGTCTCTGTAATCAGATCTCATTGTACTACTATTCCGTTGTTTTGCAGTAGCAACTTTGCATTTCTTCAGGTGAATATTTGATTAATCTCTATATTTTATACTAACTGGCAATTACCAAGGTTCCCAGTGATTCCACATTGATAAACCCAATGGTACATTCTCAGTTCTCATCTATCAAGAACATTTAATTCAGTTGGTGATTCCTTATCTTGTATCTCACCGTCCATTTGTTCTTGAGTTTTGAGCACCTAAGAACTCAGTCTTCTGGTTTTTGTTTCCTTCTCGAAATACATTTATGTCTTAGGTAAATCCATCCAATCTCACAGCTTTATATACTATCCATAGACAACAATTTCCAGATTTTCTTTCTCCTGAATTTCATATTCATACCTGTCATTGTCACTTGGATCTCCAACTTCATGTATTCAGACAGTTTCCACTATTTTACTCTGAGCCTCCCAAAGTCTTCTCCATCTTGTAAATGAAATTGTGTTCTTCCAGTTTTTCAGGCAAAAAAATATAACCAAATAAAACACTGAAATCATCCTACTTCATCCTTTATATCCTGTTACACTTCCAGTCAGCAGATTCTATTAGGTATGACTTCAAATGATCACTTCATACCACCTCCATTCCTATGACTCCAATCCTACTGCTGTCATCTGTCCCCTGGTTTCCTGGAAAAGTGTGGCTTTCATTGTAGCCTCCTTTCAAAGGGACATCCAAACTGATCTTATAAAAACTAAATCAGCGTATGTCCCTCCTCTGCTCAAACTTCAGTGGCTTTTCATCTTACTTAGACCAAAACAAAAATCCCTACATGATTTGGGTCCTCATTCTCTCTTATTTACTCTTCTTGCTCACACTTCTCTAACTTCACCCAGTCTCTTGATCAACTAGGTTTATTCACTGCCTTACAGCCTCACTCTTTCAGATCACCTCAGCTTGGTTTCTCAGCATCAATTTTTGCTTTAAGTTCCTGCTTGCCTCATCTCCCTGTTCTACTCCCTTCTCTACTCTACCTGCATATTCTTACTCCTCTGCTTTGTTTTATTTCATCATAATGTCTATAATATTGCAATACACTACAGTATATAATTCATTCTTTTTACCTCATTGATATTTTGGCAACTGTCCCTGAAAATGTTGAATGAATAAATGAGAGCATAAATGGATGAAAGCCTCATGAAGTCAAAACTAAGCAATATTTTTTCTCCCAGTTATATCTTGGCATAGTATAGACATTCAATAAAAATGCATTAAATTAAGAAACATTTGTTCACTCCTTTTCCAAGGATGTCCAGTAAGAAAAAACATAAAATGGATATCATTATTACAAAGTCTTTCCATGCACATGAATCATCTGCATGGGCTCAGAACAAAGGCCACATTTTATTTACTACTAAGTATTAAGTTCCTGGCTATCTGATTATGCCTTATTTAATTAACTATTTACATCTGGATATCAATTAGCTATTTTGAAAGTGTTTTCACATATTCTTTTTGTATATCATTATAAAATCATCACTTTATGGGCGCCTGGGTGGCTCAGTCATTAAGCATCTGCTTTCAGCTCAGGTCATGATCCCAGGGTCCTGGGATCGAGCCCCGCATCAGGCTCCCTACTCTGAGGGAAAGCCTGTTTCTCCCTCTCCCACTCCCCCTGCTGGTATTCCCTCTCTCACTGTGTTCTCTCTCTGTCAAATAAATAAATAAAATCTTTAGAATAATAATAATAAAAATAAAATCATCATTTTATTTATCATTATAATTCCATCAGGTAGGTAGTACTTATATTTTTATCCTTACCTTACTGATGTGAAAAAAACAAATAGTAGAGCAATTACTAAAACCCAGGTACTTTGATAACCCATTTCTAAAGCTGTTAATAGAACACTTTGCTAGTGATAAATATTTTACATTATAATTTCAAGTCAAATGATTCTCTTCCACTAAAAACACAAAAACATCACTCCATCTAATTTGAAATATAAATTAGAATTTATTTTTATGTAATTTAACTGTTGGCTTTGTAGCACTTATCTTGAAACTGCCCTGAAATGCCCAACTATTAAACACTGATCACTGTATTTCTCCTTGTAATAGACTTTTTTTGTGCTTAGAAACCTGAAAGAAGCCACAAACCTTGGGATTTTAATTACAGGCTTTCGAAACTCCACATAGCAGCTGTAGAATAAGCAAATACCAATTTTATTAACATAATAGAATGACATGAACCAGCTGAATGAATTGAGTCCCCAAAGATCCTGTCCTTTGGATGAGATGTGTTTAGATAGAATAAAAAACATTGCAATGATTTATTTATGATGGAAATGAGGACATAAACTTAAAGTGGCAACACAAACTAATTTCTAATTGCTGTACAAAGTTGTACCCCGCAAATGATCTGTTTACCCACATGTCCACAGGAAAGCTCAAATCTTTTTATATCAAGAAAAAAGGAGAGACAAGGGAAAATGAAACTTCATTAAATCAAGTGAAAAATAATATTCTTTTAGATTTGTGAATGGAGTATCTAAAGGGGTCTTTCCATTCTGACCCACACTAATTTGTACTATGCAACATGAAGAGGGACAGTTGTCCAACGGTAAGTAATAAGATACTCCACAGAGCAAATACATGTCAAAACCCCTATCCAGTGAGAAATAAAAACCAGAAACTACATTAAGTGAGGCTGTAGTTTAAAAACAAGAAAAGTTATCTACATTTTGACCCACTGAATCATCTTTCAATAAAATTTTCATGAACACACTCTTTAACCCTGTTACTTTCTTCTGATTTCAGCATTTCACATTAGTTATGCCTAAAGCTTTTCTAGAACACTACTCCTCTTATTGAGAAACTAATTACCGCCTCACTCTCCCAAAGAGAGAATAAGTGAGGAATGAGGTTAACATTAAGTGAATGAGAGACCCAAAGAAAAAGAATTAAAAAGAATGAAAAACAAGAAATCTACCGGGAGAATATTTCCCTTGCCACTAGGTAAGTCCCACTAGGTAGGTCCAATTAATTTCTTCCTAATAACAACTGATTATCATTCTACTTTACCCCCATTCACAGCCCCAGTCCTACCTGGGTGAATGGGACCTAGATAAATATATTTAAATAAGTAAATAACATTAAGGTGAATCATAATGTTGATTAATTTGCTCTGAAACCTTTAAAGCCTTTAATTGATTAAAAGCTAGAACTCAGGAGTAACTCTGATTTGGAATTGTTGGCTTCCCTCTTAACTGATTTTGTGAACTTAAATTTCTTAACTCTGCTTCATCGTCCTCATTTAAAAAAAATCAAGGTAAAAATTGTATCTAAAAGAGTTTTGTGAGGATCAAATTAGAAAACACATAAATGTTTAATGTCTCACACATAGTAAACATTGAAAATGTTAACTATATAATTGTTATCCACATTTTTAAAAGTTAGAAAAGGCTGCAGTGATAAATTACATATTTTAAAGCATCATTGCATTATCATATATATCAGTATCTTTGTCGATTTTCCTGGACAAGTGAGATGAAGTAGAAGGTGGATTAAGAAAGAAACCTTCTAGGGGCACCTGGGTGGCTCAGTGGGTTAAGCCTCTGCTTTCAGCTCAGGTCATGATCTTGGGGTCCTGGGATCAAGCTCTCATCGGGCTCTCCAGTCATCAGAGAGCCTGTTTCCTCCTCTCTCTCTACCTGCCTATCTGCCTACTTGTGATCTCTCTCTCTGTCAAAATAAAATTAAAAAAAAAAGAAAAGAAACCAACCTTCTAAAAATTAGGGCCTTCCACCTGAATCCCTTAGTGAATACATTATAGAGACATAATATGCTTAAATTCCTTTACATGTAATCCCCTATTATCTTTAAGAAATACATTCCAAGACCCCCCCAGTGGATTACTGAAACCACAGATAATACTGAATCCTATATTTACTATGATTTTCCCATACCTACATCTCTATGATAAAGTTTAATTTATCAATTAGACACAGAAATTAAAAAAAATAATAAAATAATATTTATAATAGAACTTATAACAATATACTGTAATAAAAATTATGTGAATGTGGCCTCTCCCTCTCTCATAACATCTTATTATGCTGTGCTCACTCTTCTTCTTGTGATGATGTGAGATGATAAAATGCCTACATGATGAGAAGAAATTAAATGAATGACACAGACACTGTGATGCAGCATTAGGCCACTACTGACCTGACAATAGTCAGGAGGAAGATCATCTGTTTCCCAATATATTTCCTTAGATCAGCTTTGTGTGGGGTAAATAAACATAAGTTTCAATAATTGTTTCTTGAAGAGTTACTTTTGCTGAAGATTTTGTAGCTGTTATGCAAGAGTGAATAATTCCTTACGCTTAAAATCTAAACATAACTTCAACAAAAGGAGTTGACTGATGTTTTCAAATTATATATAATCTTATTCCTCAGTTTCTTTACTGATAATAAAAGCAATTAATTTTCATATTTTAAGTATTATGTAAATCTTTCTGTAACATAATTTTCTTAATTTTTTTCCTTTTCTTTTGCTATTGGGTTGAACATCTTTAATTATATCATTTATACACTTTGGATAGTAATATTTAAATGTGAATAAAAAATACATATACCTAAATGGATCATTCATGTTATATTTTATGTGTTTATTTTAATGTTATAATGAATATAAACATATGAATGCCATCATGATGATGAAATATTGTAGATACTTGGAAAATTTTAGATTTTGGATTTCTCTTTGATTATATGTTTATTTTCTTTCCACACACATCATTTAAATAATAATAGTATTGATGATTATACTAATGATAGATAAAATTTACTGAGAGGTTATTATGTGCCATTTTCTAGGTTAATCTTTTTTTAGACATTATCCCATATAATTTTCAAAACAACTGAATATTGAGTGAAGTTAGTCACATCAGGTAAGTTGAAAAACTAGGATTGGATTTATGTCTGACTACAAAATGTCTGACTACAGAATGGAAGTTCTTAATATATAGTGCATATTACATAGTTAAAACTGAAATATTGGCGCTCCACTTAAGACAAACTACAGATTGAAGCAGTGTCTCAATTTCAACTTTTTTTGTGCCATTCAATTCACCCTTAAAAGGTGTAATATGATGGGAAAACTGGGATACTAAATGTTATATTTTGATTGAGTAGAAGACTTTATATTTACACCTGAATAAATCATTTATTTAATAATATTATGTATGACTAGCACTTAAACCCAGTAAATTGAAATGCTGATTTTTCTCTAGACCATATATGTATCTCAATTTCGATTGCTGAGTACCCTTCATTATCTTTTAATTCTTATGCAAAGTCAGAATAATTATGTTAATTTTTATTTGAACACTGAATAATGATTATATGATTAAAGGTAATAGCAAGAAATGGCATAAAATGTTATCTCCACTATTATTGCCAAATTCTGAATAAAAAATAAAGCCTAAAAATCAGATTGAAGACTAAAAATATATTAAATGGATTAAAACTATTTAAAAATTTTGTAATATTCTGGAACAATATTAATCACATGATATGTATAGTCTATAGGTTTATAATAGGGTGAAATGAAATCATTTCATGCAAAGAAATTTAGGAACACCAAGATACCTTTTTTCATTATCTCTACATTGCAAAGCATTGATGATCTTAACTAAAATATGAGAGTAGGGTATATGAATGCAAGTTAGATTGATATATGAATTCTGATATATGAATTCACTGTGATATATGAATACAGGATAGATTGTATAATGTTGAGAATTGAAGCAGGAGACAAGTTAGAAACTATTCCAGGAAAGCTCTGAGAAATGAATGATTTGAAGAAGAGAGATCCATGTAAAAGGTACTATTCCCATACTAAAATAAGGACACAATTAGGACAGTAATTTTATCCCCATAAAATTAGAACCATTTGGTAATCAACTAATTATGGAGGCCATTAGGGTGGAAGAATTACACATTTCAGAATAGTAAATCAAGTCTAGAAAAGTGTTAACTAAAATCAACTAAGAACATTTTAGAGGAAGAAGGTGATTATATTAATCTATTCTCTTTCAGTGTAAGCAAGAGAAACCTATCTAGAAAGCATAACTAAAAGAGAACTATGTCCTAATATATTAAACAAGGGAATTGGACACCATGAAGGCACTCTCCTAACTCTTACTCTTTGTACATTTCTGTTTCTTTTTTCAGACTTAATTCATCTTCTTTTTCAGTCTACCTATAAAATTCATGGCCACAAAATACAATAAAACTTATTCTCATTTCTCTTCCTTTTTCTGTCTCTTTCAGTTTTACTATTCTTTCCTCCTTCTTTCCCAGTTTTTTTTTTTTCAGGAGAGGAATTTGATTGGATAATTTGTCTTTTAACAGCCAATAATGGTGAGGGAGGTTGGTTGTGGGTACATAACCATCTAGAAAATGGCTGCTTCATTTATTTTGTAGGAGGTGAAGTTCATCCCTCTGAGATGCTATGGAGAGCTGGACCAAATTGCAAGAAGTGATCTTTTCAGGGATCAACGATATAACCTAAAGGGAACCTGTATCCCAGAATAAGATAGAGAAAGAGAGAGAGAAAGAAAGGCAAAGAACAGTTAAAAAGAAAATGAAGTCTATACAGAGACATGAAAACCAAGGGAAATAGAAAATCAAAGGAAACAATATATATTCATCAGGGGGAAAAAATGAATAATATGACTTGACCACTAAAGAAGAGTTAGTGATTTTCAGGACAGTTTCTGCACAGATAAGGAAAGGTTTAGTTGCTACATGATTTGATGATATTCAGATATATTATATTTATAGTATTGCCCTCAGATACTGATATAATAACCAAAATATATTTTTAAAAAAAGGAGTGGGAGAAAATTAGAGTAATTTTCTATGACATTACTAATAACTGCTGACTCCTAGTGAACTCTCTTTTTACCTGAACACCCAAAAATTGCTGTTTTAAGAGTCTGTTTTAAAGTGTTATTGGGAATTTAATGTCAAATTTACCAGTCTATGGTTTCTGGAATGTAATTGTTTCTCCTTAGAAAAAAAAAATCAAGACACATTTTCTTTCCAATATTCCAGAAGCTTTCTAAATTTGGACGATTCCAAAAGGATAAATGAAGGAGGTGTGATCTTCTTTAAAATTTTTCTTGGTTCCCTGGAATGAGCTTTGTTTGGGTCAGGAGAAACAAACTATTTTATTTTTTAAGATTTTATTTATTTATTTGTCAGACAGAGAGAGCACAAGCAGGCAGAATGACAGGCAGAGGCAGAGGGAGAAGCAGGCTCCCTGCCGAGCAAGGAGCCTGATGTGGGACTCAATCCCAGGACCCTGGGATCATGACCTGAGTCAAAGGCAGCTACTTAACCAAGTGAGCCACCCAGGAGTCCTGAAATGAACTATTCTTAAGCAACTATCTGCTCTTACATTACCTTTCATTTTATTTTCCTCTTTCCCACATTTTTTTCCCTTTCCTGTTTGAAGACCATTTGCCTTGACATAGAAATTGTACAATAAAAGCACGGAGAAGTCCTTTCTGTTGTGTCTACATAACATACATCTGCCTCAAACCATCATTAGAAATAAAATTAGACTTGAGGCACAGTTCATTTTAGAAGGGGTCGTATTTTTGGGGGGGTCTCCATAACACTATTGCAGATGCAAAAAAAAGGGGGAGGAGGGCATAGGGTAAACTATGTCCTTAAGCCCCCTGCAGTTTTGTACATAGGTGGAGAAATGAAACTCAGATAAAACTGATAAGTATGGGATTGTGGGATATCTTTATGGGAAGTGCTAAATTGGGCATGGGAATATGTTTGCACTCCAAAATCCTAGCCAGCTTGAATCCTGATATGATTCCACAGACACTTGCAACATAATTTATGGCTGTAATCCTCCAATTAAAAATTGGTTCCTGTACTTCATATTTTGCAAACTGTTTATTGTACATTGAATTATCATCCATTGTTTTTAGGAATTACCATGTGAACATATATGTGATTATTACAAGAGGTTTTATGATTACACAATTGCCTGTTGCAGCATCAAAATTTTTTTCCTCCACTCTCATAAAAACATAGGTTCTCACTCAAAAGGTGTCCTCACAATCATGAAATGGACTGTACTCATTCCTACTTTCATATGTTTACATATATTTTCAAATTCCTTTTTCTAAGTATGACTTTTTTTCCTGTATACCCTACCCATCCATTAAAAATCAGTTCAAGCTCCACCCCTAAGGTAAAGCATTCTCTGAGAGGATTTTAACCTCAGTATGTATCTTTCCCTAACTCCCTTTATAGTTTAATTCTATATACTACAATTCACACATTATTATGCATTGCTATTAATTCATTTTAAAGCTGTACATTTAAGCTTTTATTATATGCATTATGCTTATATATTCATAAATATGTATTCATTATCAAGTAATAAACACTTTGTGAATGTGTTTCTTTTGCTCACAACCAGACAGAAAATTACTATGACAAGGACTGGCTAATCCTATTAGCACATTTATTTGAACAACATACAGGGTATACGTGGAAACTAAAACAAAGGGTAACAACAATTTTGCCACCTTGTCTTTTATATTTTCAGGGATCTACAAAACAAATATAATGCTAGGAAAATAGTAGTTGCATACTAAATGCTTAGATTTATAAATAGGGAGAGTTAACACTTCAAAGATGAATCTATGTCATAGTGTTAAAACTAGCTGTAAAACTAGAACCTGGAGGAAGCCAGAGCTGGAGGGAGATGAATAATGGAGAAGGGTGGACTTGTGGTAGATTTGAATATGAGAAATGGTGAAAGAGACAAAACTATCTGGTTGTTCCTGCTGAGCACACGCAGGGAGATATTAGGCAGGGCAATACTAAAAAATGAAGATTCAGAAAATTCTCCGCAGAGAGGTATGTTTGTGAAAAGTAAAGGAAACTAACATTATTTAAAATGTGAGTAGCAACAGGAAGTCTACCAATTATTTTACATATTTCGCCTAACTCAATCTTCATGACAACCTTTTAAAGTTTTTATTGCTATTTATACTCTGTAGATGAGGAAACTGAAGATAACTGGTATATGACCAATAGGATAAAAGTAGTTTTGCTCTAAACATGAAAGATACTTGAAAGATAAATGAAGATAAAAGATACATATATCTGCTATATGAGAAGAAAAAATAAATATATAGATTGCACTTGGGAGTATAATATCAAAATGTATAAACTATAAACCTATGATAAAGTAGCATACATATATTTGAATTTTTTTTTCAAAACCATAACAACACATGGAGCCAAAGTTTTTTTCCTTTCAGGGAGATATTCTGGCATTAGACAAGCACATCCTCTCTCATGAAATTATATTTCCAGGATTCTAGCAAATATAAACTTAATCCAACCAGGAAATGGAAGAAAAGTCATAAATAGAAATGTACAGTTTAAAATATTCATTTTTAAAGGATAATTTTTTTCTTTTCACATAATTCCGTGAAGACTTGTTTGCTTCTGAGACTTTCTATCAGCTTTATTCTACGCTGTATATTTTTTCCGATTCACAATTTTATCAAAGGAACTAAGGTCAGCAGGCAAAATTTTGGGACACAAAAGCACTGTAGTCCACTTGGAAAAAAGTGAAAAGCAAAACAAAACAAACAAACTCACAATCATGCAAACATAGACATACATCAGAAACTGAATATTTGAAGTAAACATACTTGTAGGAATTTAAGACTAATGTTGGTACATTGAACCAGTATTATCACCAACAGAATTGGCTCCATCAATTAACATGGTTTAGAAGACTGAATAGAAAAAAAATGAATCATGGTGAGTCATGCAGAATGGATAGGAGCTCACCTTTAACTTTATTCTTTGAAGCAGCCGCTGGTTCCAAGGAAAGATTGCACAAGAAGAGAACAAACATATTAGATATTTGACAGAATGTCTAGTAATAAAAAAAGATATGTTATTACTATTAAAGTCTGAAAAGGTAATATTTATGATTATGTAATCAACACACTTTAGATGAATAGAATCTATAATTAAGAAAATGACAATTGGTTATATTTTGTTAGTATATGATTAAAGTCTTGGAATAAGAGTAAAATAGATAGGAGACACACAGTGCAAATTCCAAACACCATGAGGACTACATGAATTACTTTTAAAGGCTGTATATCTTTTCTTTCTCCATCCTTAACTCAACTTTAGTTAATTGAATTAAAGAAATACTCACATATACTTTAAATATATTTCATATTATTTAACAATTAAAATCTAACCCCTAAGATTCCTTGCATTTGTTGAGTGCTTACTAAATGCCAGAGTCTAAGGTTGAGTATTTTCCACCCATTTGCTACATAATAATGACAGTTTCAAGAAGTTATGTACTCTGAAAGCTATAGAACACTTATGAAGGAAATTGAAGAGGACACAAAGAAATGGAAAAATATTCCATGCTCTTTGATTAGAATAACAAACATTCTTTGAATGTGTATACTACACAAAGCAATCTACACATTTAATGTAATCCCTATCAAAATACCACCAGCATTTTCTACAGAGCTAGAACAAACAATCCTAAAATTTGTATGGAACCACAAATGACCTCAAAGGGCCAAAACAATCCTGAAAAAGAAAAGCAAAGTTGGGGCATCGTGATTCTGGACTCCAAGATATATTACAAAACAGTAGTCATCAATACAGTATGGTACTGGCACAAAAACACATTGATCAAAAGAATGGAATAGAAAACCCAGAAATGGACCCACAACTATATGGTCAAATAACCTTTGACAAAGCAGGAAGGAATACCCAATGGAAAAAAAGGCTCTTCAACAAATAGACAGCAACATGAAGAATAATGAAAAAGGACCACTTTCTTACACCACATACAAAAATAAACTTAAAATAGATGAAAGACCTAAATGTGAGTTAGGAAACCATCAAAACCCTAGAGGGCACAACCTCTTTGACCTTGGCCATAGCAACTTCTTATTAGATATGTCGCCAGAGGCAAGGGAAACAAAAGCAAAATTGAACTATTGGGACTTCATTGAAATAAAAATCTTCCACAGAGTGAAGAAAACAATCATTGAAACTAAAAGACAACCTGTGGAGTGGAAGAAGATATTTGCAAGTGACAAATCTGATAAAAGATTAGTATCCAAAACATTTAAAGAACTTACAAAACACAACAGCCAAAAAACAATCCAGTTAAGAAATGAGCAGAAAACATAAATAGACATGAATAAACATTTTACCAAAGAGGACATCCAAATGGCTAACAGACACATGAAAATATGCTCAATATCATTCATCATCAGAGAAATACAAATCAAAACCACAATGAGAAACCACCTCAAATCTGTCAGAATGGCTAAAATTAACAACATAAACAAGAGGTATTGGGGAGGATTCAGAGAAGGGGAACTTTCACACTGTTGCTGGGATTGTAGACTGGTGCAGCCACTCTGGGATATGGAGCATCCTCAAAAAGTTAAAATAGAATTGCCCTATAATCCAGCAACTGCACTACTAGGTATTTACCCAAAGGATACAAAAATACAGATTTGTAGGGATACGTGCACCCTGATGTTAATAGAGGCATTATCAACAACAAACTATGGAAAGAGCCCAAATGTCCATTGATTGATGAATGGATAAAGTAGTGTGTGTGGCATGCACATGCACGTGTCTGTGTGTATAAAATGGAATATTATTTGGCCATCAAAAAAACTTTGCCATTTGAAATGATATGGATAGAACTAGAATGTACTATGCTGAGTGAAATAAATCAGTCAAAGAAAGACAAATACCATATGATTTCAATCATATGTGGAATTTAAGACACATAACATAAACAGGAGAAAAAAAGAGGGAAACAAACCATATGAGACTCTTAAAGATAGAGAACAAACTGAGGGTTAATGGAGAAAGGTGGGTGGGGGATGGTATACATGGGGGATGGGTATTAAGGAGGGCACTTGTAATGATGAGCAGTGGGTGTTGTACGTAAGTAAAAAATCACTGAATTCTACTCCTGAAACTAATATTCCACTCTGTGTTGATTAACTAGAATTTAAATACAAATTTGGAGAAAAAAAAGTTTTGTTATAATTTCTCACAAATGTGGAAACTAAGACTTAGAAAAGCCAAATACCTTGCTGACTATGACACAGCTGGAAAGAAGCAAATTTGGGATTTGATCCTAGCTGTGTCTAATTTCAAAATCTGTTATCTAAAGTTGGGATTTAAAGCACAGTTCAGTTGCCAACTGAAATGCAAATACCAGGTCTACAAAGCCAAATTAAAATCACATGATTCACTAGATTTCAGCTATTTGCTACTTGTTATTTGGTTGACCACATAGGTATAAAACTAGAAAACTCCATTACTTTAAATGGCATTATTCCAATTAAGAAGTAGAAATTTCAATTTATTTATATCTAGTGTCAAACACTATTTGTTTCAGAAGTACACTTAATGAGGAAATTAGAAGAGTCACACAGGAGAGTTCTTTACTCAAAGGAAGGCTTCCAGATGCAATGCATAGATACCTCTATACAGTTTTCTATTGTTAGAAAAATTAATTTTATAATTTTTGTAAAAGCTAGTAACATACATATTTTGTGTTATGTTGTTTCCCCAAACAGGATCATACACATTACTTTGTAGTCTGCTTTCCTTCGCATTTTCCATGTTGATACATGGCATTCTAACTCACTATTTTATCAGTTTCTTAGTTTCCCACAGTATGAATGTGAGACCATTTCCCTATTGATAATCAGGTTGGTTGTAGAGTGTTTTTTTCTGCTATTAACAATACTGCAGTGCACATCCTATGTCATGTCCCTTACATATTGTAGTGGTGTTTTGTTTCTGTAAGAGAGCTCTGCAGGTTGTTTTCATATTTCTATTCAGAAAAGAAAAAAGCCTAACAAAGATGAAGACCTTAAATATTGTAGATAGAAGAATTGGGATTATTTGGAAAGGAAATGCACAAGTATGTTGAATGCTCTGAAATAAGAAGAAACCAGAAAAAGAGGAAAAAATAAAAGACTAGGTCCACTCAAATAAATGATACACTTCAAACTCCTTTGCTCTTTTAAACTGCTGCATTTAACTTTTCTTACTATACGTTTTTCAATTAAAATCCAGACTTTAGTTTCTAGATAGAAGTTTAATAGATTTTGAAGTTCTAATCACTGGGAATTATTTTCCTCTTTTGCATTATTTTTAAGATGCCACAAGGCCGAAACACATTGTTAGAATATTCAAAGTGTTATTTGCCTCAATTTCAAAGAAAATATTTCAGTGCATCAATGTATTGATTTGTTCATGTGAAGAGAAATTTTGTTTCAAATACAAATTTATCACCTAAAAATTTTAGCATGAATTGAAAGAAAAAGTACCAAAATCCCTTAGAAATATTTAAGATAATAACTTGTATTTAATATGTAACAGATACAACCAATATTGGATAAAGGTTCATATTGAATTGAATAAAAATAGAGAAATAAAAATAGAAAAGACAAATATTTACATTTCCCAGGGGAATGGAGGTGAATTATTGAAAGTTCTCAAACATTACACAAAGGCAGATGATTGTATTCTTAAATTATTGGGTAGAAACCAACATAGAATAGAAAGGAAAACAAAAGCTCTATGCCTGTTTCTGTGTGTTCAGGCAGCTAATACTAGACTAGGCTGGTTAATATAATTGGAAAGAGGCCAGGCTACCAGGCTTGTTAGCCCAATTATAATTCTCTGCATATTCAATAAAAGAAGCCAAGATGACAGCAATACTGTCATAAATGTCATGTTCAATACTTGTAAGATTTTCCATTGTCAGCATAGCCCAATTATAAGTCAATTGTAAAGTGCACATTGCACACCACCCAAAAGTGACTGAAAATTATCTTAAAAATGCAATTTTAACGTTCATAGTTAAAATGAAAAGAAATAAAGGTACTTTGACCAGAGAAAAGTTTTAGATATGACATCAACATTTCTTCATGTTTATACTAAAAGCAGCAATTTGTAACTATAACATTATAGTTCATACTATTTTTTTCAGAGATGATTAGTTAAATATTAAACTTGTAACTGCTATTAATAATGTGAAAACTTGGGCATATAACTTTTGAAGAAAAGTATGAATAATAACAATTATCATAGCTATTTATATATAATTTCTGAATAGTGATATTAGACATTATATTTAAAAATTTATCTCTATAAACTCCAATATAAATGACACAAAAGTAAAAATACAATTGGTTAACAGTTTAGTTACATTGAATTAGTTGACTTTCTTTCTTAAAGATGACACTAATAATTTCGTGAAGTATTTTGTGAATCTAAGACAGTGTTTCTTAAAAAGAAGTACAAGAACTATAAATAGGGCATGAGGGCATACTCAGGGGAGATTAGATAAATTTTACCTCCCTCAAAATTGATACAACCTAGTCATATCTTCTTTTAATCCTTACTTCTTATTTTAAGATGTATTGTCATTACAAAAGGTTGATATATTTTATTAGTATCTGCTATGTGTAAATAGTGTTGAACATACTGAATTTGTGGTTACCTTTAGAAATGGCTGCTGAAAAATAATTTAGCAACAAAGCATTTAGTAGATAGATAGTAAAGATATTATTGGTATTTATTCAGAGGTTAATGCTAAAGCAGTAGGATCTTTTCATTTCAATATTATGTAGAATTTCTTTGAAATATTTTGAAGTTTTAGCCTAGTGTTTGGTATTCTTCTTTTCATAAGCAAATTCATAGATAAAGGATCATTGCTTCTTAATATGGAAGACAGAACTTAAAAAGTGCTTAGACTTTCTAAGGAGACAGAGGTTACTAACATCTGTGACTTCATATTCAGATATCTTAGATGTTTCCCTTGCCCCAAATTTATTGGCAATGAAATAAAACAAAGCAAATAAACAAAATTAATTGCCATTGATAGATACTGTACAATATAATTTTTAAATATGAAAAAGTTACTCATATATATGTGCAAATTATAAAAAGAGAATACACTGCCACTACTTTCTAGAAGAAATACAATGAAAACAAAGAGATTCAAAATATTACAAAGCTGAGGTCCAGAGAGAATACATTACTTTTTGTAGGTCACAAAGCTATTCACTAATTTACAACCAAAACAACCAGCCTGGATGAACACATACATGTTAAAATCTGCTACATCAAAATGGAATCATTAAATATAGTATAGCAATGTACTGCTAATTAATACCATGTGAGTTTGATTTCTTTTTACAAAGAAGGAAATCACACTGATTTGAAAAGGGGAAGTACTAGTACATTTCCTTTTATTAGATACCTACCACATTCTTACAGTCTTTCAAAATATGGAAATTAAAATAATTGAATTTCTCAGGTCTAGATAACCACCTACATTTTCCCCTTTTCTCATTTTTTTTCCTCCAACCATCCAATACAAAACTAAACACATTCTTTCACTAATCACTTGAGGTTTATTTAAAATAACATCTTTCTTAGCTATCAACTAACATGGTCTAAACATTAAAATTTCCCTCTAAGGCTCATTAGAATTTGAAGACTTGAAAATGTGTGATAGAATCTTATTTCTTTCACAAGTTTTTTCTTTCTCAACCAAATTTTACAGTAGGAAATAAATGTAAAAAATGATGCTTGAGAAAGAAACGTTTGCTAAAGAAGTTATACTCCAAAGTAACCAAATATTTGATGGGTGGAAATTTCTCTTCATACAAATACACCAGCCATTGAATAAAGAGGAAATGATAGAATTCGAAAACCACCATACTGTAGTTCCTAACAAGTACTTATAAGTGGTAGCCAGCTACCACTGTTTGTGTTATCATCATTAAAAGAAAGACTGAGTGGAGGAGAAAAGATGGTGGAGGAGTAGGGGGCCCCATTTCAACTGGTCCCCTGAATTGAGCTGGATATCTACCAGACTATTCTGAACACCCACAAAATCAGTCTGAGATGTAAGAAGGTATATCTGGATCTGTGCCAACAGAATATCTCCAGCAGTTGGTCTCAAGGTATGAAGCAGGGGGCCTGATTCTGTGGGTAGATATCAGAAGATAAACAGAAAGGGGGAGAGAGCCTCTGGGATCCTGCAATGCCAGAGGGCAAAAGCCTCCCACACTGGGGACTGGGCACAGACTCACAGACAGGTAGCTGTGGGGAAGGGACCTTAGGGCAGCCACCAAGACTGAACCTGGAGCTGCAGGGCCATGCATGCAAACTGGGGGTAGCTTGTGGTTTTAGAAGCACAAAGGGCAGACGTGCCTGCACCTGGAAGCAAGAGTGTGGCTGTGGGGTGCCCAACCCAGGACACTGTGGTTTTTAGCAGCACAGACAGAAATGGAGACAGTGTGGCCTGGAGTGCTTAGTGGAGAGCAGACTGTGATCTCTCTGTTCTAAGACAGAGGTTTGGATACAGCCACTTCTGCTCTGACTCTCAGAAGAGACACAGAAAGCTACTAGGGAAAGCTGCCAGAGAACAAAAGCCCCCCAAAACCGGTTTTCATTCATTCCCCACCCCCCACAGGGGGCAGGGCAACCCTGCCCAAACAGGGTTGCCTGAGTAACAGGCCTCTCTCCCAGAAGACAGGTTGGAAGAATAAGAGTCCACCAACCCAAGGTCCCTATAAAACATGTGCATCTTTCTTGGGTTGTGGTCAATAATTTGGACTCTGTACATTCCCTCAACCACCCCTCAACAGAATGACTAAGAGGAGGAACCCCCAACATACAAAAGATTCAGAGACCGTGACCTCTGCCACAGAACTAATAGATATGGATATAAGCAAGATATCAGAAATAGACTTCAGGGTAACAGTCATGAAGACAATAGCTAGGATGGAGAAAACCATCAATGGCAACACAGATTCTCTAAGGGCAGAAATGAGATCTACTCTGGCAAAACTTATAAATGCTATCAATGAGATCCAATCTAATCTAGATACTCTAACAGCTAAGGTAAATGAGGCAGAAGAACAAATTAGTGATCTAGAAGACAAACTGATAGAAGGAACAGGAGGGGACCTGGAACAAACAGCTTAAAAATCCATGAAAACAAATAAATGCCTCTATAAAACATTCCAATATCAGAATTATGGGGATCCCTAAGGGAGTGGAGAGATAGAACTAGAAGATATATTTGAGCATATCAGAGCTGAGAACTTTCCTAATCTGGAGAGTGAAACAAGCATGTGTGTCCTAAAGGCAAAGAGGACCCCTTCCAAGATCAAGGAGAACAGACCAATGCCCCAGCATGTAATAGTAAAATTTGCAAATATTAGAACCATGGAAACCATCTTAAGGGCAGTTAGGGGGAAGAGAGTCCTTACTTATACAGGGAAGAGCATCAGAAAAATGTCATATCTGTCCACAGAGATCTGCCAAGTCAGAAAGGGCTGCCAAGACATATTCAGGGTACTAAATGAGAAGAATATGCAGCCAAGCATACTTTATTTGGCAAGGCTATCATTCAGAATGGATGGAGAGATAAAGAGATTCCAGGATTGGCAGAAACTGAAAGAATACGTGACCACTAAGCCAGTCCTGCAAGAAATATTAAGGGGGTTTTTATAAAAGGAGAAAGACCTCAAGAGTGATATAGAACCGAAATTTACAGAGACGACCTATAGAAACAAGGATTCACGGGCAACATTATGATTATTAGTGATTTCAATAATCACTCTCAATGTGATTGGCCTAAATGCTCCCATAAAAAGGAACAGGGTTGCAGACTGGATAAAAAAGACAGAACCTATCCATATGCTGTCTACAAGAGACTTATTTTGAAACCAAAGATAAATCCAGACTGAAAGTGAAGGGATGAAGAACCATCTTCCAAGCTAACGGACCTCAAGAGAAAGCTGGGGTAGCAATTCTCATATCAGACAAATTAGATTTTAAGCTAAAGACTGCAGTTAGAGATATAGAAGGACACTACATCATTCCTAAAGGGTCTATCCAACAAGAAGATCTAACAATTGTAAATATCTATGCCCCTAACATGGGAGCAGCCAGCTACATAAGCCAACTGTAAACCAAAGTAAAGAGACATATTGATAATGATATGTTAATAGTAAGAGACCTCAACACTCCACCCTCAGCAATAGACAGATCATCAAAGCAGAAAATCAACAAGGAAACAAGAATTTTGAATGACACACTGGACTAGATGGACCTCATAAATATATCAAGAACATTCCACCCTAAAACAACATAAGACTCATTCTTCTTGAGAACATATGGAACTTTCTCCAGAATAGACCTCATACTGGGTCACAAATCAGGTCTCACCCAATACCAAAAGACGAAGATTATTCCCTGCATATTCTCAGACTTCAGTGCTTTGAAACTAGAACTCAATCACAAGAAAAAGTTTGGAAGAAATTCAAACACTTGGAAGCTAAAGACCATCCTGCTCAAGAATATTTGGGCCAACCAGGAAACCAAAAAATAACTTAAACAATTCATGGAAACCAATGAGAATGAAAATACATCAATCCAAAACCTATGGGATATAGCAAAGGCTGTGTGAATGGGGAAATACATAGCCAACCAAGCCTCACTCAAAGAAATAGAAAAGTCCTGAATACACAAACTCTCTCTACACCTTAAAGAACTAGAGAATGAACAACAAATTAAGCCTAACCCATGCATGAGAAGAAAAATAATTAAGACTAGAGCAGAGATCAATGAATTAGAAACCAGAAATACAGTAGAACACATCAATGAAACTAGATGCTAGTTCTTTGGAAGAATAAGATTATTAAACCACTATGCAGACTTTTTCCAAAAGAGAAAAAACCCAAATTAATAAAATTATCAATGAAAGGGGAGAGATCACCACTAATACCAAGGAAATAGAAACAATTATCAGAAATTATTATCAACAATTATATGCCAATAAATGAAGTAACCTGGAAGAAATCAATGCATTCCTGGAAACCTATAAACTACCAAGACAGAAATAAGAAGAAAGTGACAACCCGAATAGACTAATAACCAGTAACAAGATTGAAGCAGTGATCAAAAACCTCCCAAAAAACAAGAGCCCAAGACCTGATGGATTTCCTGGGGAATTCTACCAAACACTCAAAGAAGAAATAATACCTATTCTCCTGAAGCTGTTTCAAAATATAGAAACAGAAGGAAAACTTTCAGACTCATTCTATGAGGCCAGCATTACTTTGATCCCCAAACCAGGCAAAGATCCCATCAAAAAGGAGAATTTCAGACCAACATCCCTGATGAATATGGATGCCAAAATTCTCAACAAGATCCTAGCTAATAGGATCCAACAGTATATTAAAAGGATTATCCACCACAACCAAGAGGGCTTTATCCCTAGGACGTAAGGGTGGTTCAACATTCACAAATCAATCAGTGTGAAAGAACACATTAATAAGAGGAGAGAGGCAAACCATGTGATCCTCTCAATTGATGCAGAAAAAGCATTTGACAAAATACACCATCCTTTCCTGATTAAAACCTTTCAGAGTATAGGGATAGAGGAAACATTCTTCAATTTCATAAAATCCATCTATGAAAAACCCACAGCAAATATCATCCTCAATGGGGAAAAACTGAGAGCCTTTCTCTTAAGATCAGGAACACGATAAGGATACCCACTCTCACCACTACCGTTCAACATAGTACTAGAAGCCCTAGCAACAGCAATCAGACAACAACAAGAAATAAAAGGTATTCAGACTGGCAAAGAAGAAGTAAAACTCTCTTTCTTTGCAGATGACATGATACTTTATGTGGAAAACCCAAAGACTTCGCCCCCAAATTACTAGAACTCATACAGCAATTCAGTAATGTGGCAGGGTACAACATCAATGCTCAGAAATCAGTTGCTTTCTTATACACTAACAATGTAACTGTAGAAAGAGAAATTGATTCCATTAAAATAGCACTCAAAATCATAAGATACTTTGGAATAAACCTAACCAAAGATGTAAAGTATCTATACTCTAGGAACTATGGAACACTCATGAAAGAAATTGAAGAAGACACAAAAAGATGGAAAAACTGTTCATGCTCATAGATTGGAAGGATGAACATTGTTAAAATGTTTGTACTGCCCAGAGCAATCTATACTTTCAATGCCATCCCAATCAAAATTCTACCAGCCTTTTTCAAAGTGCTGGAACAAACAACCCTAAAATTTGTATGGAACTAGAAAAGACCCCAAATTGATAAGGAAATGTTGAAAAAGAAAAACAAAGCTGGGGGCATCACGTTGCCTGATTTCAAGCTATATTACAAAGCTGTGATCACTAAGACAGCCTGGTACTAGCACAGAAACAGACACATAGACCAAGGGAACAGAATAGAAAACCCGTATATGGATCCTCAACTCTATGGTCAAATAATCTTTGACAAAGCAGGAAAAAACATCCAGTGGGAAAAAGACAGTCTCTTCAACAAATGGCGCTGGGAAAATTGGACAGCTATGTATAGAAGAATGAAACTCAACCATTCTCTTATACCATACACAACTTGAAATGGATGAAAGACCTCAACAGGAGGCAGAATCTATCAAGATCCTAGAGGAGAACATAGGCAGTAACCTCTTCAACATTGGCCACAACAACTTCTTTCAAGAAACATCTCCAAAGGCAAAGGAAACAAAAGCGAAAATGAACTTTTGGGACTTCATCAAGATAAAAAGCTTCTGCACAGTAAAGGAAACAGTCAACAAAACAAAGAGGCAAACCACTGAATGGGAGAAAATATCTGCAAATGACACCACAGACAAAAGGCTGATATCCAAGATCTATAAAGTACTCCTCAAACTCAACACCCAAAAAACAGATAATCATGTCAAAAAATGGGCAGAAGACATGAACAGATGTGTCTCCAAAGAAGACATACAAATGGCTAAAAGACACATGAAAAAATGTTCATCATCATTAATCATCAGGGAAATTCAAATCAAAACCACATCAAGATACCACCTTACACCATTTAGAATGGCAAAAATTTGACAAAGCAAGAAACAACAAATGTTTGAGATACTGTGGAGAAAGGGGAACACTCTTACACTGTTGGTAGGAATGCAAGTTGATACAGCCACTTTGGAAAACAGTGTGGAGTTTCCTCAAAAAATTAAAAATAGAACTACCCAACAACCCAGCAATTGCACTACTGGGTATTTACCACAAAGATACATATGTAGTGAAAAGAAGGGGTACATGCACCCCAATGTTCATAGCAGCAATGTCCACAATAGCCAAACTGTGGAAAGAGCCGAGATGTCCTTCAACAGATGAATGGATAAAGATATATGTGGTCCATATATACAATGGAATATTACTCAGCCATCAGAAAGGATGAATACCCAACTTTTGCATCAACATGGATGGGACTGGAGGAGATTATACTAAGTGAAATAAGTCAAGCATCATATGGTTTCACTTATTTGTGGAACATAAGGAATACCATGGAGGATGTTAGGAGAAGGAAGGGAAGAATGAAGGGATCAGTGGGGGAGATGACCTATGAGAGACTATGGATTCAGAGAACAAACTGAGGATCTTAGAGGGGTGGGGGGATGGGTTAGCACAATGATGGGTATTAAGAAGGGCACGTACTTCTGCCCATTTCTTGACTGGGTTATTTGTTTTATGGGTGTTGAGTTTGAGAAGCTCTTTGTAGATTTTGTACTAGCCCTTTATCTGATATGTCATTTGCAAATATCTTCTCCCATTCTGTCAGTTGTCTTTTGGTTTTGTTGACTGTTTCCTTTGCTGTACAAAAGCTTTTAATCTTGATGAAGTCAGGGTGGGGGGTTGTAGGGGGTAGGGAGGGAAAAATAATGAAACAAGATGGGTTGGGGAAGTAGACAAACCATAAGAGACTCCTAATCTCACAAAACAAACTGAGGGTTACTGGGGGGTGGGAGGGTAGGGATAGGGTGGGTGGGTTATGGACATTGGGGAGGGTTTGTGCTTTGGTGAATGCTGTGAAAGATGTAAGCCTGATGATTCACAGACCTGTACCCCTGGGGCAAAGAATAAAGAAAAGAAAAGAAAGAAAGAAAGAAAGAAAGGAAGGAAGGAAGGAAGGAAGGAAGGAAGGAAGGAAGGAAGGAAGGAAGGAAGAAGGGCACGTACTGCATGGAGCACTGGGCGTTATATGCAAATAATGAATCATGGAACACTACATCAAAAAATAATGCACTGTATGGTGACTAACATAACAATAAAAAAAAGAAAGAAAACAAAAATAAGTAAATAAATAAGGAAAAGAAAAGAAAGCCTACCAGACATTATATAGCTTTCCCATGGAAGAGCACAATATCATTTAAAAAGGTTGTTTTCTTTTTTTTTAATTTTGTTTGTTTTGTTTTTCCCCAAATCTTCAAATTTGGATGGGATCATGTCTCTACATTGAAATTCCAATATTCAATAGAAACAGGCGACAAAAAAAAACATGAATCAAATTGATGCAGTTAGTCAAATCTTGAATATGGGAAACCTATACACAGAAGCAATTTTGGTTTTTGGCTCCTTTAGCAAATAGATTTCAGGGCAAAAAAGAAAAAAATTGAAGAGGGAACTTAAGGGACATACCAAAGCAATTGCCATGTGCAGACTACTTTGGATCCTCATCTGAGCTCTGGATATTTTATGATATTAAGGAATTATTCTTAATATTTAGGTGGGATAATATTATTTGACTATGTTTTTTTAGGTCATTATCTTTTCATAAGTTAAATATTTACAAAAAATGGTCTAGTATCTGGGATTCTTTTCAAAGTAATCTTGGGATGCATGTCCCTTATTATATTTTCTTTTTCTTTTTGTATATAATTAAAATTTCTGATAATAAAACAGTCTTTAAAATCTTTAAAATATTCAATTAAATATCTGGGCTTATTTCTGTTTTAAATATTACCATTTCTCAATGCCACTTTTCTTATAATATGATTAAATATAATAATGTATCTAAAACTACATTTTATATTGTTTATATTTTTTATACAACATATGGTCAATTTATCATTTGAGTAAATTATTTATGGTATGTGTAAAGCTAACAGGCACCATTGAAATAATTTTGGTTTATGAAATTCAGTCTTTAAAATGTAAGACACATTAATTTCCTCTATGAAATAACCATTTTACTTCTAGGGAGATGAACAGAGGCTTATTTTGAGCTTCTAACTACTTTCTCCGTACATATTTTGAGAATTAAGTAATCTATGTAATTATTTCTTTTCCATGTTTCCTCAGTCTATAAATACTAAATTAATTATATGTATCAAAATAACTGTTATTTTGTATTAAGAAGTTTTCTTTCTGTTTCCATGCTTCTAGCACTGATAGTTTACATATAAACTATTTATATTCCCTTATTCTATATTTATTTCTTTTGCTCTCAAGAATCTCTTTAAACTTCATGACTCACTTCCAATTTACAAATCTCTTTTTCTTATGCTATATTCCATACTTCCCTGTAGGCTTATGACTTTCACTGTGATAGGAATAGGGATAAGTTTTCAAGGCCTTGTAAAAAATTGGACTCAAACTCATGCCTCTAGAAGAGACTATAAAATAAATACAAACCCTTAGATATATCAGTCATATATTATTATGAAAGCTTAGGCACTGCCAGAATAAAAGTTTCTCCATAAATAAAGTACATAGCTATCCTTTGAAGTTATATTTTATGTCTATGTTCCTGAACCAGGAAGCTATTTTGTAATAAACTAAACGTATAACTGGAATGAAATATACTCTTAGAAATTAGTCTCATATTATTCCCCAGCACCTCAGGGGCTAACCTTAATATATAAACTTAATATACATACTTTAGATGGTTAATTACATGAACATTATTAGATTAAAGAAGTGCTTTATAAAGAAATACTTAGAAAACTAATTCCCAGTATCAGTAAGATTGATCACATTTCCTGTTTTCTAGATGTCATAATTATATTTTCAGGTTTTTTCTACTAAATTACTACTCTAATTAGAATTTTTTATTCAATAATTTAACTTAAATGTAGTCTATTTTACTAATTTAAACATGCAAAGTAAATGATTATTTTATGCTCACGAACAGTAATGGTAAATTCAGAGAGCAACTATGGATGCTTGTCTGAATCCCTTCTGAGTCACCAAAGTTCCCCAACTGTCAAACACAGCCACTAATATGACATTTATATTCACATTTTAAGGCAGAAGGTGATATGAGAAAATTATATGACCATTCTCTAGTGTGTATCTGTATGCATATGTGTGCATTTGTATGTACACAGAATACGATATTATGTAATAATTTTGTGTAATCATATGTACATATAACAGTTTATTCAGTTCATATTATATCATTGGAAATTATTACCTTTACTTTTATTTAGGAAGAAGAACTGCTGGACTCTGCATTGATGTTAAAAATGGTTTTCAGTTAGAGAAAGAAAGTATCATCTAGTCAACACATTGATTTACAACAGTTTTGCAAGCATTGTCATGCATGGCCGGTATTGACTGAGGTAAAGGAAGAGAATCACTACCACCAGGGCCTTACACTGAGTTCAACAGTTTATCGCGTCCACTTAAGGAGACCAGTGACAAGAGAGGGGTCAAGGGGCAGAAACAGAAAAGATATTTGACAAAAAATCAAATATTTTGATAAGACATTTTTTAGAAGATGTATAGAGAGATGTGAAACTCAGCACCATATACTGATATGCCTATAGCATTCCAGCAAATAGTTACGAAGTGAACATAGACTCACTGTTCCCAAACTCTTAATTACTAGATAATGGGTTAATTCTGGAAAAGCTGTGCCAATGGAAAATGTGGTTAGGAATAGTTTAAGGGAATCTATCTAAGCTGTTCCAGCATAGTTCAGGTAACTTGCTCAATTCCCAGGGTTCCAAAGGTAATCATTTTAGTGTAGCTGGCAAAATCAAGCTCCTCCATGCATAAGCATATGATCAAGAAATACTTGGTTTTATCCTCTCCTGGATCACCCCAATAAGGAGTTCCAGGAAGGTGAAAGGTGACTTCCAGAATATTGTGCACAGCCACTGCTGCTTCTCTTATCTCATCCTGAGTTACACTTAGATAAGGTCATGATTCCCTAAAATTAAGTCATCCACATTAAATAAGCTCAGACCCAGAATACACACACTTAACATATATTCAGTATTTAAGGCATGCTAATTTAAGGAGTACTTATGTGTCTATTTATAGTACATAATTCCATAAACCATATGCAGGGAATGGGATCGTTTAGAAATGTCATTTTCAAATTCTTTAGACTTGATCTCTAGTAGTTTTCAGTTATATAATATAATCAAGTCTTTCTTTCTTTCATATAGATCCTATTTTTTTTCTTTCAGCCTTAAGGAGTGACAGGAGATTAAATAACATTACTTTATAGGTGGGTAATAGGTAGGTAAATCCTGGGGGTTAATTGATCGCAGTGTGTCTTATGGAGAAACTCAGTGGCATCTTTTCCTATGTTTCTCTGCCTTTGCC
Organism: Ailurus styani; assembly: GCA_002007465.1. Classification (NCBI taxonomy): domain Eukaryota; kingdom Metazoa; phylum Chordata; class Mammalia; order Carnivora; family Ailuridae; genus Ailurus; species Ailurus styani. Next base: position 1,853,753 of record LNAC01000010.1, on the reverse strand, counting down.
TTCTATTTAACACTTTTATTTTATATTGATATAGTCAGTGATTTTTTTGTATAATTTATTTTCTAGAAAATTTTCATTATTTTCAGAAAATTTATTTTCTAGAAAACTTTCATAAAAAATTTTCTATGTAACTCTCTGGGTTAATAAATAATACTGTTCTTCCTTGATCGATAAAATAATGTTAATCATAACTTGAATTTTAAGGTGTAGACTGTGGTTTGAGAAATTAACTTTTTTTTTTAAAGATTTTATTAATTTATTTGACACAGAGAGAGAGAGAACACAAGCAGGCAGAGAGGCAGGCAGAGAGAGGGAGAGAGGAGGAAGCAGGCTCCCCACTGAGCAGGGAACCCTGCGGGGCCTGATCCCAGGACCCTGAGGTCATGACCTGAGCCGAAAGCAGAGGATTTAACCCACTGAGCCACCCAGGCATCCCGAAATTAACTTTTATTTAAGGCATGATAACAAATGATGAGCAATTGAGAATATACCATGACTGCATCTCAATTTGAAATCCACAAAACAGGAGCAATATAGATGACATTTCTCAGAGATATGATGAGGTTCTCGCAATTCTATTTTAAGACACACACAAAAAGTAAACTAAATGCATCACAATCTGGCCCACCTGAGGGACATTAGCTATCTTTTAAAATGCATTTTTAATTAAAGTTATTTTAAGTATTATATAAATGAATTAAAAAACCAACATGACCTAGATTTCTGTATCAAATGCAGTCTTAATAAACATGATTCACAGACCTGTACCCCTGGGGCAAAAAATAAAAAATTAAAAAAATAATTAAAAAAAATAAACATGGGTAGTAATTGAAAAAAGGCTGGTACGGTCTTGACTATACATATTTTTCATCTGAGTCAAATATTCTCTGAATGGAGTAATATCACTCACATTATTTCAATATTTGGAAGAAAGGAGCTTCCAAATATAGTGTTTCTCAATTGGCAAAATGTCCCTAGGTGACATTAATCTAGTCATATGGAGATAGAATGGAAAAAATGGTCTTGGTTCAGTTTCAGAAAGTCTATTTGGTGTACACACGGCATCTTCTGCTCACCAGCTTTATGGAAACTTTCTTTAGAAGTTTTGCATTAACTCTGCCTGAAAGAATATCTTGGGACAGTTACTTCACAGTGTCCACTGTGAAATGTGACAAAATGCCGGAAAGGGTCACAGAGAGATGAAAACTCTTGTAATTACAAAATACATAATTATAATGTACTAAGCAACCCACTCTATAATTCACAGGTGGAAGCAATCTAGTTCGAAATATCTTAGGATGTCATGAACTGCCTTTCATATCTAGGAATAGTGCAAATATGTTAGGGGAAAGGCTAGCAAAATGTTACAAAGTAGCAAACTAGATTTTAAGACCAGTATCACTATTTTATTTTTACATTAGTTCAGGAGTTTGTAGATATAGCCAAAATGATGCCATTTAGAAAAGCTTTGTCATTCAAGAAGGATAAAATATTTTTTGTTGAATTCAAGCATACAGAAATATACTTTGAATCTTCATTTTGCCAGAATGTCAGATTGCTACCGAGAGCAGGTGGGAAGATTACTTCATCTTGCGCTGCAGGGAACTTAGCTGCTAGTTTTGGCCGGTAAGGTAATCTCAGGTGGCGAACATGTTCATTTTACATACCAAATACTGCTAGTTATCAAGTTTTAAATATATATTTATAAAATAATCATAGTATGAAATCTTTAATTTCATTTCTCACATTTTAATTAAATATCTAATTGTTACGGGAGATCGTAAGTTATTATTATTACTCTTTTGTTAAACTGGTGCGTTCTACTTTGAAGTCTGTGATGGCCAGATTCACAATGAAAAAAATAACAATTTCAGCACTTTTTAAGTGATCGAGTTGAATGAAAGATATATTCAAACATACCAACATGATTTAAGATGTAAATTTGAAAAGATAAGAAACCTAAAAGAACAATAACTTCACTAAGTCAAATTGAAAGTGAATTCTTAAAATAAGAAAGTTTCCTTGACAATGTTTTACTCTAAATTTTGTAGGATTGATATTAATGAATCTCAGTGTTAAAAAAAAAAAGGTAAGTAAATTCTTTTTTAAGGTTTCCCTATCATTGCACAGGTTCCACAAAGAAACTCTGAGGTCTGATACTATTAATTCCAAATTGTGTATGTGGAAATTAAAGCTTGAGGGACACAACAGATTTTCTCAGCACCATCCAGCTACTCAAGAAAGGAATTGAGAAGTTTCCAAATCTTCCAACTCCTAGCACAGGGGCTTTTTCTGTCCTACATTCTGACTTTCACTACCTAGGTATTGGTTCCTCTTATCTATGGAACAATAATCCAACTAACCAAGAAAGAAAATGTTTGTGTCATGATGCTATTTTTCATAATTTTGCAAATTATTTTATATGTACATATTAATAAACATGTTGAGAAGTCCCAACATTTTACATGAAAATATAGTTTAGAGAAAAAATAAAATCAGTTCTCATTAAATAATCAAACTATAAGTAAATTTATTCAGGCTGCTTGCATTTAAATCTACTATTAAACCCAAAACCCCACCTGGGATGATTTCAGAGAATCAGAGAAAATTAGAATTAGAAGTTACCATTAAATGTTATCTGGTCTAACCTCCTTCCCAGCATTGATTATCAGATACTGTGCACTCTAAATAGAGGGAAAGAGAGCTATTCAGCAGTATAAACTGCAACTGCCCGTTAATTTTAAAACTCTAAAGCATTACTTAAAAATTCAAATGAGCAAAATAAAATTACGTGTTGTGATTCATACTCTGAAACTGGTTCTGAACATGAGTCACTCCCTTGTGCCAACTGAAAGCCAATAGAAGACCCTAATAGGATGTTTTTCCTAAACTGCAACCAGTATTAAACTTCCCATGATATTTCAAATTGGGAAATAATTTTGAAGTTATAATCCTTGATAAAAACTGGAAACAATATAAGATATATCCATTGTTCCACTTAGGGGATACCTTTTGAGGGTAATTCAAGTCAAAATAATCTAATAGTCATTTATTGAACATGCCCTATAAATTCCAGGGATAATGTTGCTTTGGGAGAAAGAGTGTAAATAATAAAGGATCTCTGTCCACAGGGATCTTATCTTTTAGAAAAGGAAACAAATATGTATACAAGTAATCCAAAAGAAACGTAGGTGTAAAACTAGCTCACATTAGGGTGCCTGGGTGGCTCAGTGGGTTAAAGCCTCTGCCTTCGGCTCAGGTCATGATCTCAGGGTCCTGGGATCAAGACCCACATCAGGCTCCCTGCTCAGTGGGGAGCCTGCTTCCCCCTCTCTCCCTGCCTGACTCTCTGCCTCCTTGTGATCTGATCTCTCTCTCTGTGTCAAATAAATAAACAAAATCTTAAAAAAAAAAAACTAGTTACATTATTCCCGGTGGGATTAAGTTTTATAAAAATTAATTCACCAGCTAAGCAAAGTAGGTTGGAAATCTGTAACAAAAGAGGAAAAAGGTCCTTCCAGGCAGCTGCATCGGTGCATAGGAAGGGAGGAAAGAGGGACCATGGTGTTGAAGGAAGGAGAACTTTTAGCTTGCTCTGCTGGGGAGCTGGGTTAGATAATGCGTGTCCTGTTGATGTAACCTATCCACTTCTATTCACAATCTATGTGAACAGCTTTTATGCTTACTCCACTTTTCCTTCCAGTAGACTCAGTGGTGGACGGAGTAAGGAAGAGATGGGCATCAGATTCCATTTCTTAGAGATTAACTTGCTAGACTACTCAGGTAACACACATTACAGGCTATAAAACACTTAAAGGAAGTGTTCCTTCGCAGCCAGGCACTTGCAGGATACATTGGAGCTGGCAACACAACTATGACTACTCCTCCTTAAAACCTCATAAAACCTCCTCTTCAAAGGGATTTATGAATAATGTGAACTAAATAATTCATGGGATTGCAGATGCCAGTCCAAATAGCCTCTTCTTTTTCAAGGTTTCAGTTTGTAGAACTGTGATCAAAAGCCTTCATCAGTCATGATAGTCACATTTGTCCTCACTCCAAACAAACCGTATTTGCATGTGAATGTTTTTCATTGAAATGAGATATATAATATGCCAGCCAAGGCCCAACTAAAAGGCATTTTATGCCATTTAAATTCAGTCAAATTAAAGGTTGAATGCAACCTAAAAGGTCTACTCTCAGAACAGTAATTTGACACATCATAAATAAGAACCATTTTTTGTTAGGGTAGGTTCAGCACTTGTCAGAAAATTGTACACAGCCGTATTAACAAAGTGCCGCCTCTTAGGGAGAAATAAACTATAAGAAAAACCTTGTATGTAAAGCAGCAAAACACACGAACAAAGAGTGTAATATAGTGTCACTGGTTCAAAGTTGACATTTTTCACTGACATTTACAGAAGAGGATAGATAACATTTTAACCTGCTTGAATGCCAAAAAGAAATCGTCAAAAATAACTTTTTTTGTTTCAAATTTAAACTAAAAATTATGTTTAGGAACAGGTAAAAATATTGATTGCCATTTAGTTCAGACCAAGTGGCTGTAACTCATCAATTTAATTCTTGCTCTTAGATAGGGAGAACTGGAATCATTGGTGAAAATTATAAATTAAAAAGCCAAAATTGAGTTGAAAAATACCTCATGTTTGGAAATGTTATAATTCTCTTTGAAAGACCCCAATGATGGGGAGACCTATTTTTTTTACTAAAGATTATGAACAGATGTTATGACTAATTTTCTAGTTTTCATTGACTAAAAGAAAATATGATTGGGTTACATATGTTGAAAGACTTTTAGATGAAAACTAATAATTGCATGAGGCAAAAGGCTAGAGTCCAAAGACTAGAAAGAGCTGTAATAGAACAATTCACAAGAATTCTCCTAATTTAAACTGCCCCACACATTCAGTCTTCCTTTTTAATTCCTTCACCTGCAACCTGAGTATTTGTTGGGCAGGTCTATCCAATCTTCTTCTGAAAATACTAAGTTCACTGTCATTTGAGTCCTCAAGAACATTAAGAAAAACATTAAAGATTGTCCTTCACACTGAATTGTCATCATTATGGTTGTAAAAGTTAACTTTATTTATTTTTGTATTTATATCTTTGTATGTACTAAAGAGATTTGAGATGTTTGTAGTGTAGAAAATGTATGACACCCCAGGTATTGTACAGAAAAATTCCTAGACATCACATATCAGCACCCAACTTCTGTTCGCATCTTCAAATCAAATATCTGAAATTCTAAAAGCAGAAAATAACTACAATCTCATCTCCCGACTCTACCGAAAAGCAAAAAGAGGCCTAAATTTTAGGAAAGTATTTTCCCAAGTCCTCTTTTTATAAAATACGAAAACTTCCTAAAATACACCTCTTACTTGATTATGGTGATTCTTATGATTTATGTCACATGGGTGGGGAGTACTAGCAACTAAGAGGAAAATCTGGATTACTAATATTTTAAATCTAATTCTTTTTAAGTGCATGCAGTTTAGAAAAATTAAAACAAGAATGAAGGAAACCTTATTCTTTAAAAGGCAATCATACTGATAAATCATTTTTAAAAAGGCTAAGTTAAAGAAGTTGTATTTTTTCTTGATAAAAACTGTGGGAAAGTACAGATGTTTAGTTACCTCCAAGAGACAAAAATGAGGTGTTTTATATGACCACATAATGTTAAATTCATCTGTCTAATCTCAAAATCTGGCTTCCTGTTTTCTAGGTATATGAACTTTAACAGCCTAGATGTTATTCCTCAGGTTAAGAAAAAGCAGTTAGGTAAGAAAGATATTAAATAACAAATTAATACAGACATATAATAAGGATAATGACTTTTACCTTCATGAAAATATCCTAACTACATCAACTATACTTTTCAGTGCTTATTTTACAATAAAACTATGTAATGACATAGTCTTCCTGGGGAAAAGAAAAATGGTACTCTATAAAAAGAAATGTATGTAATCTAAGATCATTCACTGGACACATCAGTTCTAAATCATAGCCACAGAGAACTGGTAATTCCACAAAATATTTAAATTATTATCTTGTCATTTTAGGCATAAATATTTGGTAAGAAATCATATAGCAATTAAATATTAATATAAAGTATATAAAATCAACCTAAAAATTATATCAAATATAAAATATACCTGCACCTATACCACTTATACCTGTATAAGTATACATTGAAATGTATATACATAATTATAACTGTGACAGTCTATAAGTGAATACTCAGTAGAATGTACTAGATATGAATTATCTAAACCACTTTTACTTTGTTCTGATTTAACAAACAATACATACATTTTAATAAGTTTTAACTTTTCATTATGACAGAAAAGAGAACTAAGCAAGGTTTTCTGTGATGACCTAGATTTTCTCCTCTCCCTATACCAACTTGTGAATTGCTTATTCGGATATTGAGAAATGTATATATTTTTCATATTTCAGTAATGCATGTCATCAATTCTAAAGCCAGTGTATCTGTATGTAAATAATCATCATAAACAAGTCAATATAGGGAAAATATCTAATATGCTAGGAAAATTAGAACAATTCTAATGCAAAGGTACCGCCTTTATAGGAAAACAACAAGGAATGGCTTGTGGCAGAAAAACACAATATATCAGTGGGAATGTGAATGCTAATGAGAGAAAGCCAAGGGATGGGGATATAGCAACGTATATTGCAAGCAGACACTGATGAGGGCAGATGTAGAAAAATGATTATCAACTTTAGACCCCTAGAGCAACATGAATGAAATCACATCCTTGTGTTCTGGGAAATAAAACAGGCAACTTGGATAGAAATAAAGAGAGGCTTTAATTATCTAAAAGTAAATTGGGAGCAACCCATGATAATACTGAAGTGGGGTTATTATAGAATACAATGTAGAGTTAATTCAGAAATCAGTTTGTTCAAAAAACATCAACAGCTGGGTTTAATAATAGACACAATGAATCAGAAATGAATAAAACCTTGAGATGGAAGATTATTCGAGCAACTCTAATCATATTATTAGATTTACTAAGGAAAATAAAATGTCAAAGAATCTATAAAAGGACCTTATTTGTGTGAATATAGTTCTAAGCAACATTTTTAAAAATATAAATCTGAGGTCATACTAAGTATACATATTTCTTGGACTCATCTAGATTTTCATGATACAATGAGCAAATTATATGAGAAGGGATTCTCTATAAATAATCAAAGCTGAGGGGGAAAATCCATATGTAATGATAAAATAAATTTTTCAGGGTTAAATTAGACTCCAATTAGATTCTTTCTTCTGAGGCTTTTCAAACGTGAAGTTTGAGGGGCTAGATACCAGACTTCTCATACTGTTAAATATCCAATGAACCAAGCTCACAAATGGCAGGAGGTTCTGTAGAACAAGATCTAGTTAAACATCTCAACATGTGGAGGTTAAGAGGACATATAATGAAGGATCCAAAGAGCCAATAATCAGAATTTGACTTCTAGTACACAGAGACAAATCGAGGAATCATGGAAAGAATGAAAATGCAAGAACTAAGTTTTTGCTAGATGATAAAATTTTATTTATTTATTAATTTTGCATTTATTTTAAAATATTTATTTACTTGACAGGGAGAAAGAGAGAGCACACACACATGTGTGCAAGCAGAGGAGCAAGGCAGAGGGAGGAGAGAGAAACTCAAGCAGACTCCATGCTGAGTGTGGAGCCCAATGTGGGGCTCAGTCTCAAGCCTCTGCAATCAGACCTGAGCAGAAACCAAGAGTCAGATGCTTCAATTAACTGTGCCACCCAGCTCTGATCAATTTTTTAAATTAAGATTGCCTATGCAGTATCTCTTGTCATGTTCATGTAGCATATTCACTTACTGGAAGCATTTAACACCAGGTTTAGAATACCAACCCTCATCACTTGTTAATGGGAACTTGTGGAAGATACGCTATGTCTCTGTGCCTCAAATTCTTCATCTCTATTATGGGATGGTAACAACAGTACCTGATTCAAAGAATTATAATACAAATGTAAATGAGTCTATATATATAAAGCACGCAGAACAGAATTTGGCACATAGTAAGGCCACAGATACTATGCTATTTTTATTGTAGTCTTTAAGACTTCATATGGAAATGATGTGTGTCCTTGCTGTCTCTATTGGCAGCTTTGTCTTCTCTGCTCACCCTCAGGAACCCACTTTCTCATACAGAACTCAGTGTTTGGTAGACAGGAAGTTTCCTGAATAAATAAAGATAGAATACCTGCTATGTACCAAGCACTGCTCTTCAGTCTAAGGCAACAAAAGAGGAAAATAAGATCTCTGCCAATTTTTGACTGTACAATGATGTTGTTGTTTTGTCGGTTCCCTGTCCTTTGTATCTGCTTTGAGAACAATAAAAAAAATGTAGCACACTTAAGTATTCTAAATAAGTTGATACAAAATAGTTCAGGCACCTTTCCAATTTATCTCATATGAAGTTATTCTGTTTTGTAGGAAAAAGAAAATTTCCCAAGTATAAAGTAGGCAGTAAGCCAGTGATGTAAACTTTAACTTTACTATCAGAGTAGAAAGGGACCAAAAAAAAAAAAGACTAATGTAAATATATCACATAACAGCCATACATATGGATCTTGTATTCGATATTTAAAGTTCTTGATTCCCACTGACACCCCACCTCTCTTCTGGAGAAAAGAATATGACATTGCTCCCCAAATGAAATCTCTGCCTTACTCATATTTGTTATTGATATATATCAATATATACATCAATCATTTTCTCCTTCACCATACCTGATATATAATGTGAGTGCCCTGCTTTAAAAAAAGATTAGCCAGATTCTCTCAGAAATGTGTGCTTGGAGAGATTGTGACCAGAGAGCCAAAACTAAAACATCTTACATGGTACATGGTCAAAAGCGAACTAGAAAGAGAATGGAAAATGGACTAGAACAGGGAAAGATGTGGATGATAAGGTTCCTTGGATGTGCCTTGTATTCCTCCTTTCAGGGCCGTGTTTCCTGGATTTCCATCCTGTAAACCAACTTTTGAAGAGCAACATGAGTAACCCTCAGTGTCTTGCAACTAAGAGGGTCCTAAAATGATAAACCATGTGTATTTTAAAAAAAGGCCCAGGACTAAACAACGTGTGCCAGAATACATATTTAAAATATAAAAGAAGAAGGGTACCCGGGTGCCTCAGGTGGTTAAGCATCCAACCTGATTTCAGCTCAGGTCATGATCTCTGAATTGTAAGATCCAACCTCTCTCAAGGCTGGGTGTGGAGCCTGCTTAACATTGTCTCTCTCCTGCTCCCTCTGCTCCCCCCGCCCCCGACACCCACACCCATACCGGCTCACAGTTGTACGCACTCTCTCTCTTTCTGTCTCAGAAAATTAAAAAAAATAATAATAAANGGTTAAGCATCCAACCTGATTTCAGCTCAGGTCATGATCTCTGAATTGTAAGATCCAACCTCTCTCAAGGCTGGGTGTGGAGCCTGCTTAACATTGTCTCTCTCCTGCTCCCTCTGCTCCCCCCGCCCCCGACACCCACACCCATACCGGCTCACAGTTCTACGCACTCTCTCTCTTTCTGTCTCAGAAAATTAAAAGTAATAATAATAATAAAATGTAAGGGAAGAAAACACCCACCATACACAAGGTGGTTATGGACTCCCATGTAATACTGACTCATCTAAGGTTTAGTTTTGATTAATGGATCTTCTAGAATTTAGGTTTTATTAAAAACAAGATGAGTCATTGTAAAAAAAAAAGGCTAATTAAAGACCCTACATGAATTATTCTGGACAGGACTGGCAAGTAGAACAGTTCTTAAAAAGTAGACATAGAAGGTGTCCAGGAAACACAACACTGGATGTTGAATGATAATGTTCTTGCTGTACTGCATAGTATAAGACCACATTAGGGTGAGAGATGGGGAGTCTAGATTGCCCACATTCTGCTGCAAGGGAATAGGGACAGATTTCTTTGACTCTTGAAAATGTATGTCTTGGGCGCCTGGGTGGATCAGTCGGTTAAGGCCGCTGCCTTCGGCTCGGGTCATGATCCCAGGATCCTGGGATCGAGGCCCACATCGGGCTCTCTGCTCAGCGGGGAGCCTGCTTCCTCCTCTCTCCTCTCTCTCTGCCTGCCTCTCTGCCTACTTGTAATCTCTCTCTCTGTGTCAAATGAATAAATAAAATCTTTAAAAAAAAAAAAAGAAAATGTATGTCTTATGACTCAATGCTTCTTTTCAAACATATAAATCCTTATCTTTTATTTCAATCAGGTATTTCTTATCACTGTCTATGCCCCTTGTAGGTAGGTTTTATGTGTAATTGGCAGTAAACACCTCGGGAGCTGCGGATCAGGAATTATGAGTTCAGAATTCTCAAACTCTGCTTTCTCTTCCACACGGTTCCGTAAGAAGGAGTCTGCCTCACCCACAGATATGGTCCTTCACCCCATTTGAAAACAGGAAAAGCTTTAAAACAAACAAAACAAAGCAAAAATGAAAATAGGAAAAACTTTGATAGTTGTGTGCCCTTGTTTTAAAAAACCTTTATTCTAGTGTGAATCGATTTTAGACATTTTATTATATATACTAGGTGTATATGTAGTACTCTTTTATATCTAGGTATTAGAACACTGACCTCATTCAAAGAATATTAATTATCAAGAAGCAGGGTGGAGAAAAGGCTAAAATAGGTAAAGGAGTCCTGAATTTTCATTTTTCTTAACCCACTGAGCCACCCAGGCACCACTTGAATTTTCATTTTTCTTAATGCTAATCCTGTAAATCATCTGAATCGCATTTAACTCTTTGGGATTTGAGGAAAGGGCTTCCTGACAAAAGTTTCTTGTCTCCTCCCTTCTGCCTTTTTGTTGACTTAAATAAAAATTGCATCCTTTTTTTGGCAACAGAGGAGAAGGAAGATTAGTACCAGGAAGTAAAATCCCTCTAGCCCAAAATTTGAGTCAGAAGTATCAATATAAAGACTATGTATTTTGTCTTAAAAATAGATGTGTGTGGGTGTTTATATGTGGGTGTGCGTTTATATGTGTATGTGTGTATTGCCACTGAAAAGACAGAGTAACGATGCAAACCTAGGAGCAACGAGCATCCCTACTACTATAACTGAGGTTTCTAAATACATTTCCATTAAAAGAAAAGAGGATTTATTGAATAAATAGCTTTTAGGGGGCAAAAATGTACAGTCTACAAAGCTAGAAACCGAAAAAAGTCTGCTGATTTTATGTCAAAAGAATTGAAGAGGCACTCACTGGTCAAATATGAGACTATTTGAATAATTACTCCAGTGGATTAAGACACATCAAATATGCTTAAATTTTTGAACACACACTGATCCTCAAAACACAGAAGCACAAACATAAACAAACAAACTTATTCGTTCATCTTTGGAAGACACCAGGAAACCAACTAGTTATTTTTAAGACTGCCAAAAACACACAAAAAAGGAATCAAGCATTTATCCTATCTTTCTTATATGAACAGTATCTTAGGGATATAATTCGGTGGTGAAATTAAATTTCTCTTTATAGAAGTCTTTAAGCTCATGGATAAAAAGGAAATGATAGAATTAGAATATCACAATTTGCTTCCAAAACTAACAAACTATAATCTAGATATTGAAAAGATGAAATCTGATTGACCATGAGTTGATATTTGTTTTAGACAGGTCATGAGAATAGGGGGATATGTATATTTGACACATTATCAATAATTTTTTAATTCCTTAGTTGTGGATTAAATAAAAATGAAGAAAGTGAGTATGATCAAGACACTGAACAAAAATAGCCTAATAGAAAGAGCCAGCGGTACAAAGATGGGGAAAGAAAGGGAGAAAGGAGAAAAGGAATGATACAGAGTAAATTAGCTGCATTCCTGACTGTAACCCACAGTTGCTAGCAGCTTTGGCATGGGGGTGTCTATTGAGATGGGAGAAAAACAATGAAAACATCAAGTAAGCAGTGTCTGTGAGGCTGGAGAGGAATTTCAAGTATAAAAGCACATTTGCTCAAGTGGCAGGTGGCACAACCCCATGCTATCCAAAACAAAGTAAGCATTGGCCAGGATTTTTTTTTTCCCCTGCAGCAGCTACACAAAATGAAAGATTGAAAGATATGTATCTGGTCTCGTACAACAAACTTATTCATACAGATGAAAGAGGGTTGCATGGTGACAATAATATATATAAAGAAAAAAAATGAATAAATGACAGGAGAGGGCACCTCTATCCAAATCTTCATTATGAGTCCTGGTAGAATTCGTCAGTTTAGGACCAGACATGCAGAGACCTTTAAGAAAAATGACTGGAAAATAGATGAATATGTGGGATTCATAAAATGATGGGACAAAATAGAGTCCTAGATATGTATGGGTATGGTAGCTTACAAACATGGCTGCAAACTCTTTGGGAGGTGGATCTATGCCTAATTCTTTGAATCTGGGGAAACATGTGACCTCTTTGCCTAATGGAGTATAGCAAAGGAGATGCCGAATGACCTCAGAGGTTAGGAAGATCATACATCTTCCATATTGGCCTTTAGAAGACTTGCTCTTGGAAGCCTGAGCTTTACATGAGTCTGACTATCCTAGGGCACATACATGACAGAAGTCACAGGCACCAAACATGTCAGTTGAGAGTGAGACTTTCTTGGATCGTCATACAGATCAGCTCTTCTATCAGCTGGATATCAGTGACTGCCTTCTATTGATGCCATAAAAAGCAGAATTCCCCATTAGTGACCTGTCCAAATTCCTGATCCTCAAAATCACAAGCTGTAATAACATGGCTGTTGCTTTAAACCACGAAGTTTTGTGGTAGATAACTAGGTTAGGGAAATCACAAGGTATGATCAGTGAGATTGATGAGTCAAATATGTCTACAGTTGATCTTACTTTGCGTTGTTATTGAATCACAAAAAAGCAATGAATACAAAGACACAAATTTTGGGGTACATGCAGCCTGCCAATGCCTCCCCAGGTCCTGAGCAAAGCGCATATGCTAAGTTCAGTGACTGTTGCAGAAAGGAGGACACAAAGAAATAACTGTCTGCCTGTTTTTCCCTCTTATATAAGTTTTAAAGATAATATTTTTGCTATACAAAATTATGTACACACACATCTGTTATAAGCTATTATATAGTCAACAAGAGGAATATACCAGCAAGCCAAGAAATAGAATATAACCAATAATTTGCATCTACCCATATGCTTCTAACTGATACCATATCCTATTCTCCCTGCCTTTCACACTGTTATGGAAAGGGAAAGGCCATGTTGATATCTACCTACTGCCATATAAACAAGTAATTGCTGCACTACACCAAGAATTATGCAGTTTATAATCCCCACTAAAGAAGTAAAGAAACACAACAAAAGCATAATTATTTTTCTTTATATTTATTCATTGCAAAAACAGGTCCTTTGTTTTACTGTTACGAAGATCTTAAGCATACTTGCAATTAAATTAGGGGACTATTGGAGTTGTGTTGTTTTGATGATGTCGTATGTCTACCTCGGCTGGGATAACTGGCATTTTGCAGGATTCACAGATGCACAGTCATTGTGAGGTTCTCTAGCGGCATGTGATTTTATACACCTGTCACTTAAATCACATATACAAATGCAATATCTAGCATTTGGGAACATTATGTGGATTCGTGACAGTCCCAAGAGGATTATGGATCTAGAAAACTATGAATGAATTACAAGGAGCGGAATACATTGCTTTCATCTATGACAGATATAATCTAGCTGCAATATTGTTCCTATTATGGGCAGAATAGCTAAATGGAGCTGCCTCATACCTGCAATCAGAAACTTAGACAATAAAGTAGTGCTTGAGGCAATAAATAGAGCTCTCTCAGGTTTAGTTAGTATTTTGAATCTCTAGCTTGTTTTATACTCACAAAGACCTTAATAATAATGCTCTGTTTATGAAAATATTTCACAGCATTAAGACCCTATAGCCCCAAATCTCTCTCTTTAATTTTTAAAAGGAGGTAAAACATTTTTGAACACATCATCTAGACTTTGTAGGCCACCCTGGTTATCACCTGGTACCTATGTGACACTCACTATAGTTTCACACAGACATGCTCAAGATAGTGTAATCCTTGTTAATAATACTTTAGGTAGATAGTATACTTATAACAAACCTAAAGACAACTGAAAGAGTGAATATATTTGACTTCTAATAAATATCAAGAGGCGAAAGAATGCATTGACCCACTAAAAAAAGTATTTCATGCATAAATATCAATTACCAGGAACTTCAGTACTAAATGAGGGGAAAATTGTATGTTTCTATTATGTTGTTATAAAAGGTCCCTAAAACAAAACACACCTATATGTGCAATATTGTTTTTGAAAATAAAATTATTTTATAACTTGAAGTCAATTTACTAAACATATATAATCTATTTCCTACTATTATTCCACAGAAACAAGGAGGATTTTTGAAAAATTAAAGTTCACAAAAGAGAACACAATTTACAATGCAATATGGTATGGGACGGTTATAGCAAAGTTATAAACCAGCATGGATTGGATCAAATGTGAGGGGCAGTTTATTTCCACTGTGGTGGTGGGAGAATCCTATTAGAAGAAAAGTGTTATAAGAGTTCAAATTTGGAAGATAAGCAGTATCTCAATAAGCAGAAATGAGGTAGGAACACACTTCAAACTTCAGTAACAGCACAAAGAAATAGAAATATCTGGACATAGAGTGTTATACCCCTCCTCTCTGAGCTCTAAAGTATGTGGGGCATTGTGAAGTAGATCAGAGCCAAAAGAGAAAATGAGGACCATAGATAAGGTTATGTGGTGTTTTTTTTTAAAGGGTTTATTTATTTATTTATTTGAGAGAGAAAGAGAGAAGGTGAGAGAGAGAGAGAGAGAGAGAGAGTGGGATGAAAGGCAGAGGGAGAAGCAGACTCCCTACTGAGCAGGGAGCCCGATGTGCGACTCAGTCCCTGGATTTTCGGATTATAACCTGAGCCGAAGGCAGACACTTAACCAATTGAGCCATGCAGGCACCCAAACATTATATCAGCTAACTGAACTGTATTTTGCAGGTGCTAGAAACTTTATTTATTATGATTCTTTTTTCTCGAATAAAGTATTTACACAATTGACTTTGTATTCTAAGATAGTCACTTTGCCATCAGTATATAGGATAAAGAAAATTAGACTGATTAGGAGGGCTTTATAATAGGTTAGACTATTTCAGTCTGAAGTCTGAAATAAATTGTGTCAAGAAAAATTTAAATAAGGATGCAAAATATTTCTATATCATGAAGGTAAAAACAATATTATTTTGACCCATTTAATTTTTAGGCTACATTTTTCCCAAAAATACATGTTACAGACTTCAAAACGAAGTTACAACAAAAGGGGAATGAATTATGAAACAAGAGTGTTTATAATTATTAATTATTTACAACATGAAAGTATAGAATATTCTATAACAGACACAGGAATAAAAAGAGATAGAGAAAGTGATACAGATAGAGAACCCAGAGTCAAGACTAACATTTGAATCCCTGAGCTAAGAAAACTTTTTAGCTTTCTATTATACCTTTGCTACAGTCTTCCTAACTCTAATATGGCAAGACAAATAACATATACATGCATATATGTTATTCTTCTAAAACTTCTCTACCAGCTGAAGTGAAATGTTAATAAAAAATGATAGAGACTTGCTAATAAATGTGGTAACAAAGAATATAACTCTCTTACTAAATATATTTTCACATTTTATTAACTTAATCATTAATATGAAACAACAAATATTTGCCTTTATTTTGGCATTTTTTGAGGGGAGGTTGGGCTACTATGATCAGGTACTAAACTCTGGAAATATAGCAATAATCAAAAAACAAAAGCACTAGACTTCAGGGGTTTACATCCTAAGAGAGACAGTCAAGGAGAGGGGCAGACAATTCTCAGTTTAGGGTAAATTACTTCTCATTCCATGTAACACAGGATATATACAATTGAAATAATTGGAAAAAAGATGACACACTTTACTGCCTCAGCAAGGACAGAAGTCATGCCACTTGTTTTTTCTACTCTTAGGTCCTACCAAGTGCCTGGAGCACAGTAGGTGCTTAATAAATATTCAATTAAATGAACAATGAATAAATACATACATAAATTTTTATAAATAGTATGTTAGTGCCTCTTGGCATTTTATATTAAATATTGAAAAATATACACACTATATTAGGTTACTAGGACTGCCATAACAAAATACCACAAACTGGATGGTTTAGACACAAAATTTTATTTTCTCACAGTTCTGGAGACTAGAAAGTCCTAAATCAAGGTGCTATCAGGACTAGTTTCTCCTGAGTGTCCTCTTCTCGGCTTGCAGATGCCCCTTCTCATTATGTCCCTATACAACTTTTTTTTTTTTTTTCCCTGCACACTCACACTCTTGGTGTCTCTCCTTATAAAGACACCAGTCCTATTGGATTAGGGCCCCATCCCTACAGCCTCACTTAACCTTAATTACCTCTTTAAAGGCCCTATCTCCAAATATGGTCATGTTAAGGGTCAGAGATCTAACATATGATGGCGGTGTAGGGGGGAATTCTGTCCATAGCACACACTAATTTTTTTTGTATATTTTATTTAAATCACTGTTGTTTTTGTCATCTTAATAGACGATAACCAAGATATACTGTTCCTTGATCTGAAGACAGATCAAATAGCTTAAAAAAAAAGAACACTTAAGAGTTTTAAGGCATGTTAGAAATATCTCCAGAATTTTAAAAAATAACCCACAGCCTGTTATCCCTCTCCTTATACTTATTTAAAAGAGAGAGAGAGAGAGAAAGAAAGAAAAGAAAAAGAAAAAAAAATCCTCCTTTCTTTGTAGTTTTTCTACAGAGTTTAGAACAACCAGTGGAGGATTGGGGGGACAGAGGTAAAGGTACCCTTTCAATACGTGTCATCAAAATAGACTAATGCCTTATCTCTGGAAGAATGGATTCAAATTGGAATAAGGGTTCAAGTAGGGGAATACACTAAATATTTATCTGGTGGTTAAAGAAATCAACCTATTCTCTTATTGGGACAGAAGATACCTGGTGATGAGTAACCAGAGCGAGTTGTTCAATCACTGATTGTGCATACATAGGATGCCTTAGATCAGCTGAGAGTTAAATTTATTATTTCACCAGACCAAATTTCCCAATAAAGAGAAACCAATAAAGCAAAAGGAGGATTAAAATTGCCACTTCCTGATCAATAGGGAAAACTGGAAGTTAAAATATTTAAATCTACCCTAAAAACTAAAGAAATGTTCACTCTTTTTCTCAGTATTTTCTACAATTGGGTGCCTGACTTCCCTTTCATTTTTTCTTTAATGGCTTCAACAACCTTTTAGTATCATAAAATCAAGACTTCACAAAACCTGCTCAAATGATCTTAACATATGCAAAATTGCTAGTTCTTGCAAAATGTGTATTGCATAAAAGCAAGTCAGGCTAAATTTCAACCTGCACCTAGTCGGCCAAGACATGACCCTGGCTGCTGGCTATATGGAGTCTAAAGAAGGCTTGTCTTTTCTTCTCCCAAAGCCACCATCTTCTTGTCACACCCAACAGTCCGTACCTGCCTGCTAGAGAGGACACTTTTTTCTACCTGTCTTATTGGATAGTCATTCCTCTGCATAAATGGAACAGTTCAGTTTTTAGTGAAAATGAGCCAACAAGAATCCTTTCTAGTGTCCCAATAAATTTTGCCTATCTTAACAACCAAGTAAACTCCAAATTGACATCCGGAACTATGCAACACATTGTTTCTCTTTTTATCTTGGCTGCTAGAAACCAAAATGTTGATTGTTATACGCAATTTTGCTTCTCTTATCAGCCAGGATTATCATGACATTGATTTTTGTTCTATCAAATCTCTTATCCCTCTGTGTTTTTCCCTGTTTTCATTGTAACTGTATTAATCCCTTTGAGTTCTTTTGCCTTTATTATAATATTCATCAGGTCTTCACTTAGCTTCAGCAACCTACCAGAACCCCATCAACTATATCTCACCAAATCCTTTGGTCGCCAAAATTTATGTTTCATGCTTTCCCCACAGAAACTCCTTTATACACATGAGCTACACTGGCTTTCTCATTCAATCTGAATACCCCAGGCAGGTAAATCACTGTTTTGCTCTAGATTAGAGTCATCCTGCTTGTTTATTCACTAGTCATTCACTAGTTTATCAGTCCTGATCTTGAGAAAGCACTACCTATCTCCTTTCTTTATTTCTTCTCATAGTAGAAAATCATGAAGAAACTCATCCCTAGTCAACTATATATTGCATTTCTCATCATTCTTCAGTGACTGCCAGCATAGAATCTCAAGTCATTCTTGGCTTCTCTTTTTCTCCATAGCCCCCACCTTTAAGCACAGTTGGATTTTATTAGCTCTTCTTACACCTTTACAATTGCCTCATAAATGATCTGCTTACTTCCAGTATCTTTATTCTTTTTTTAAAATCAAATTTAAAACACATACCCTAGAAATTCCTAAAAACAGCTCTAAACATGTCACAATCAGCAATTTCATTTGCAATGGAAAATCCATACTTTTTCCAATCTAGCCTCAACCTGTCTTTCTATACCTATTTGATCTTTTCCTCCATAACTCTTTTTGTTTTAGGTTTTATCTATCTATCTATCTATCTATCTATCTATCTATCTATCTATCTATCTATTTGAGGGAGAGAAAGAGAGCAAGGGGGGGCGGGGGTTGCACAGAGGGAGAGGGAGAGAGAGAATCACAAGCAGACTCCGTGCTAAGCATGGAGCCCAATGTGGGGCCTGATCTCCCAACCCTGAGATCATGACCTGAGCCAAAATCAAGAGTTGGATACTTAATCGACTGAGCCACCCAGGCACCCCAGTTCCTCAATAACTCTTAATAGCCTCTGTTCCAGTCTACTGTCCTGAACTACTTCATCTCATCTGTTCTCTATGATACCTCTACCCTAACCTCATTACATACCCTAACCTTATATATATATATACACACACAAATGCATACATCTGTATATTTTTTAAATATTTATTTATTTATTTATTTATTTTAGAGAGAGAGAGAGAGATCAGCAGCAGGCATAGAAGGAGAGGGAGAGAGAATCTCAAGCAGACTTCTGGCTGAACGTGAAGCCTATTGCAGGACAGCCCCATGTAACCCTCAATCCCAGGACCATAAGATCATGACCTGAGCCCAAAGTGAGAGTTGAAAGCTTAACAGACTCTGCCACCCACGTGTCCCCATACACATATATTACACACAATATAGAAAGTTGAGCTCTATTATCTCTTTCATTGTTCTTGCATCAGTGCCAAACTTTTCATTATTTTATCTTTGCAACATTTTCCAAGATAACTTGAAGTATAAAAATTGCATACAATAGGGGTGCCAGGGTGGCTCAGTCAGCTAAGCATCTGAGTAAGCATCCTGGGATTGAAACCCTTGGCGAGTTCCCCGTCAGATTCCCTACTCAGCTTGGAGTCTGTCCCTCTGTCCCTCTCCTAGCATGTGCTCACTCTCTTGATAATAAATAAATCTTTTTTTTAAATTACATGTAATAAACAGCACATACTTAAAGTGTACAGCTTGATACCATCCTCATGTCTTTCTCCACCCCTACCTCCATCCCAGGCACATCTGACCTGTCATTATAATTGAGTTTGCATTTTCTAGAATTTTATAAATAGAACCATATAGTATATGCTCTTTGTTGTTGTTGTTGTTGTTAGGATTATTTCTTTCACTCAGTAACTTTGAGGTTCATCCAGTTGTTGCATGTATTGACAATGTTTTCCTTTGCATTATTGAGCATCATTTCAATGTATGGGTATAGCACAATTTATTTATCCATTCACCTGTTGATGGACATTTAGGTTTTTTCTAGTTTGGGGGATTAAATGTAAATTCTTATGAACATTTACATTCAAATCTTGTCATGAACATGTGTTTTTGTTTCTCCTGAGTATTTGCTTAGGAATGGAAAACTTGGATCACATGAAAGAAGTGTGTTTAATTTTTAAAACCTCCCACTTAGGTTCACCAAAGTGATTATAGCATTTTTTAATCCCAGAAGTAGTTTATGAGAATTCCAATTTCCCAACATCTTCACCAACACTTAGCATGCCCTGCCTCTTTCACTTAAGCTACTATCATAGATATTCATGATATTTCGTTGTGGTTTTAATTCACATTTCCCCAATGACAAGTGATACAAAAACTCCATTCACTTGCCTCTTTGCCATCTTCTTTGGTGAGGTTATGTCCAAATCATTTACATATTTTTAAAGGTGTTGTTTGTTTTATTATTGCGTTTCGAATGAGTTCCTGTGTTCGTTCATAACTGTTCAAACTGTTAGCTTTTTGTAAAATCAAGCTGAGAAACTCTAGACCATTGAAGGTGAAATCAGAGCTATACATATCTAAGTCATCCACACATTTCAATCTCGAATTCTCACATTGACACCTGATCTCTTTTGCTTTGAAATATCTTCTTCTACCAATAAGGAGAGGAAAATAAAGCAGAGAAAATATTGCTTATTAATCAGTCACAAAATTGTATATTAATTTCCATCTAAGAGTGTAAAAATTCCAAATACTCTTCATTTCCCCTTGAATTATATTAATTATGTGATTTCTAGTAATTTTCCCGTTCTTAGATGAAGCAGCAATCCATTCTAGTATATTTTTCCCTTTACACAGTTTTTTAAAGGATTTTTATTTTTCAGTAATCTCTACACTACAGCATGTGGCTCAAACTTACAACCCAGAGGTCAAGAGTCACATGCTCTACTGACTGAGCCAGTCAGGGACCCCTCAAGTTTTTAACATTTTATATAAAAAATTTAAAATATAATCCAAGTAGTCAGCTACTAAAATGAACCTACCTCTCCCTTTATGCATTTTTAATTAATTCTGTTTGACCATTTTTTATCTCCATGATCTTTCATTTCTTTGTCTCTGTATCTCCTAACATATAAAGTTAAAGATTACTAATAATAATGAATACTAACATTAAAATAAACATTGGCTGGATTAATTATATTTGACTTATTATAACTATATTAAGTTTTCTAGTTATAAATCATTTTGAGGGCGCCTGGGTGGCTCAGTGGGTTAAAGCCTCTGCTTTCGGCTCAGGTCATGATCTCAGCGTCCTGGGATCGAGGCCCATGTCAGGCTCTCTGCTCAGCAGGGAGCCTGCTTCCTCCTCTCCCTGTCTCTCTGCCTGCCTCTCTGCCTACTTGTAATCTCTCTCTCTGTGTCAAATAAATAAATAAAATCTTTAAAAATAAATAAATAAATAAATCATTTTGAATGTTCTAGTCTATACGTAAGTAATTCTAATTAATGAGGTTAATATTTTGTGAACCCAGTTAATATGATCATAATTTCAAAATTTTATGACTTGTAATACTATTTTAATTCAGTCAAGGGTTATTTGAAATAAATATTACATTTATACATATTTGACAGCAAATTAAAATTTTCTGAACTAACATGTTGGTATCATACTTGATTATATAAGATAGAAGTGATTTATAGATAATAAATATTTAACATAGCTAATTACTATAGTCCATAAACAATTTTTAAGGCCAAATATTGCTAGTCCTCTAATATTCATTCTTCTTGGTATAAAAATCAATATTCGTCATCATAAATAGTTCCAGCCTAAAAACAAGTGTCAGTCATTACATAAATCTTCAAGATATATTTTGAAAATACATTTCTAAATATTTGATTTAAAAATTCATTAACATTTTAAGGATATCAACCAATGCTGTCATTTTAAAAGTACACACAAGGCAAGTTGATGACAAATATGGACATGATACTGATTTCTTTTTTCAATATATACATAACTAACGTCAGCAGAAAGTGAAGGAAGACCTGAGGTAAAACTAAAACCACAATAAAAGCACTAATGACAAAACTTTAACTGTCGTATTTGATGTTAGAAAAAAATTAGATGCTAAACATAAGAAACTGTTAGAGCCTGTGAATTTGTGCAGCTGGAGTTCAGGCTATCATCAACAGCTGCTTGTATACTTCATATGGCAAAATGTATGTATTTACATGTATAGAACAGAACTTTAGCTTATGCCTTTAAGCAGAAAACAAATAACAAGATATTCATATTTAAATCTCTACAGCCTAACAAAATCATTTGATCGTATAAATTGAGGCCTCCTGTTACAATCATTATTTCCTATCAGTAAGAGTTTGGATGTTTGAACTGCACAGTGTATTTAAGTTATTCTATTAGAATTTATGTCTTTAGTGGGTAATTTTATCCTGATAAACAAACAAACAAACCCCAGCCAGTGGCTACGCTGGTGAAAAAGACGTGTTTTTGTGTCTTACAGCCTAGATTTGGAAGTTAGTGTTCTCACAGGGAGAAAAGTCTGAGAGGCGAGGGGATGTGCCCATCTGTCATCAGTGACAAACACATTGCCATCTTTAGACCATTGGGTCTCAAACACTGATGCACACAGGAATCACAGGGATCCTATAAAATGCAGATTCTGGTTAATTTTGAAGTGCAGCTGGAGTTTCTTATTCTTAACAAGATCCCAGGTTTTACTGATGCTGCTTGTTGGGGAACACTTTGAATACCAAGACTCCAGACTATGTTCCAAGTACACAAGAGCACAGAACTAGCTGTCCAAATGTATCTGAGACATTTCAGAACACAACTAGGTCTCTTTAACTAATAGGCATTTGTCTTCAGAGGTATAGATGCTGAGCCGACATATGATCTGGGATGTCCACGCTTGAAAGCAAACAATCCTCTTATACAAGTCTGGGAGGGAAGGTGAGGAGATAATGACCAGGCGGTCAACTCTATCTGCATCACCATGCTACGTGAGGAAAATCCAAGGACTCCAAGACTATTAAATTCAAACCAATTCTCCCAGGTCTTTAGGGAGATGTATTTGTCAAGGTAGGAGATTTGAATGTGTTTTAATTTACAGTTTATTAGCATGATCTTCAGCCTTTAAATATTAAATCCCATGTTATGTGGGCTTCCATTTGTTCTCTTGTTTCCCACCTTGCAAATGTTAGAGCCAGCCTGCCAATGGGTATGAACCCATTGTATCATAGCGCTCCAGTTACATTAGGGAGAAATTATTTCTAGAAGTTGCTGAGGAGAGTAGCTCTCTGCCACAGCACACAGGTACACAAACACAAATAGAGGCATGTAGATCAAGATCTATTGACATTATCACATATGGAATAGTTCTAGTGAGTACTTATTTAAAGGATTTATTCTCTAAGAGTAACATCTTATAGGAGAAAAGGAAAAGACAGTAAATTAGGATATCTGGATTCTACTAACATTTTCCCTATTTTCCATGTACCTGAGGGAATCAAGGACACAGAGAGAGTATACAGAAATAGTTTTCTTACGGGCACCAGGTTGGTTCATTATTATTCTAGGCAATCTGAGCATTTTTCTTGTGTTAAATGTTTCTATAATTATTCAGTAAAAAGGATTTGACCTTCAGCATCACAAAGGATAAATCAATCATAATTTGGAAAGCAAACTTTAACCTCATGTTTTGCTTTTCATGTAATTGTGAAACTATAAGGTGTTATAATAATAAAAGAATTCATGAGAATAAGTAGAGCAAGATCAATATTTTATGTTTGAAGTTATTAGATTTCCACTAAAGTTTCTATTCATCAAAAAGGACGTACACAGCTCTATTGCATTCATTTTGCTTTCAACCTAAGACAGGAAGAGCATCATATAAGCCAATCAGACAACCATAAAGAACAATATCATGTTAGAATAATTCTGAATAAACACATTAGGGAACTTTGAGGCTTTTAGATGGAATAGTGAACTGTCAAAAATACTTTGCCCCCCTGCCATTCCTCAACCTTTTTTTCCCCCTGAAAATAAAATAGAAAATTTAAATGATTTAGGATATAGTTTCTTCTAAAATATACTTATGTGATCATATATACTTATTACCTAAGCGGCACTCACAGGAAGAATATTTTTATTCTGTTCATATTATTTTATCCACACTGCCCAAGTAGACCGGGACAATAAACCCCCCAGCTCTTTTGAAATAACTTCTTTACTTAATCATAAAGAGAAGAAAGTATTGGAACATATTCAATAAGACATGAAATTAGTTTTACCTGGGGGCATGTTATTCACACCCACCAAAATCTCCTAGACTTGAAGATACTTTATTTCTTATAATTCTATCGTGATCGTGGAAATTAAAAAATAAAGAGCACAAGAGTCATTAAATGTTCTTCCTGAAACAATATAAAAAAGATATGCAAAAATACCTTTAAAAAGTGTAATTCAGGAGCCTCTTTGTATTAAATACAGAATGATACTTTGGTTCTTGCTTAAAAAGGAAGCTATGGAGTCAATCTCATTTCAGAAATTATTATAAGACATTAAATAGGAAGTAAGAAAAATTGAGTGTGGTTGCAATTTTTACTGTATAAGTTACTTTCAGCTACCTCAAATTATGTATTCAATATATGTAATGTCTGAAAATATTTAAATCAAACATTCATTAGGGCTCTAACTTCAGTTTGATGATCACTTTCACATATCACTCTGCTGAAACTAGCTTCCTATAATGCTCAATAGATAATCCGAGGAAATATGAACAATTTCTATGAAAGAATTCTATCCCAGTGTAAAAATGTGAAGAGATAACCTAACAGATTACTGAAGAGGACTAGATTTCCTTTCTATTTAGAAAGGCAAAAATTTAAAGATGAGCAGACTTTTAAAGAATTATTTTCCTGTCTTGGTCAATCAGTCAGGACTGATCACGTTAGTGATTTATTTCCAATCTCTTTTTGTACCAAATATTTTACCACTTTATTATTCTGGATGTTTTAGTGCTCACTTACTCCTGCAATGGCAAGCAGGGGCTCAGGCACACTATGACTTTAAGCTGTATCATTTAATTTTTCAGCTGAGCTTTAGGTAATAAATCTGTTGTCAGCCTGTCTATTCGTGTCACTCTGAGACACATGGGGAATGAAGCTGCGAGAAAAACAAACCAAAGCGCATTCTTTGCTTCATGGCTAAAAGCAACAACAGATCAACAGCTAAACAAAAATGTCTGTCTCTTAAACATGGCAAGATGCATGTTAAGCCATTTAGCACATTTTCTCTACTTCCAAAACACTATCTATCTGAAAAAAAAAAAACCAGGTACTTGCATAAACATGTTGTTACCTTTTTGCATGATTTTAACCTGAAGATTACAAAATAATTAGTAAGAAACAATGGACCAAATTTAATTTGGAATCCTACAAGTAAAAGTATGATCTTTAAAATTTTCCTCTGTGATGATAAGAAACTAAAGAGGTTGGTAGCAGGGGAAAAATAGTGGAAAGAAAATTTCAGAAATATATCATGAAAATTTGAGAAATCATTTGACTCCACTGGTGTCAGTTTCGTTCCCTGGAAAATTAAGCAGACAGTTTGAGATGATTTCTAAGGTCACTTTCAGCTCTAACATGCTATGCCACTCTAATTATCATAAATCACACACAGCCTCTCATTCACATATATATGACTTAAAGATGATTATCATTTAGAGAAAGCTGCATATTTAAGGTATGCCACTAACTCTGCACTGCAATTCAATATGTTCATTAAATTTTGTTATAGATGGGAAATTCTTCAACTTCACCTGCAGCACTTGGCTTAAAGATTAGGTAGCAAGTGCTTTCCAAAATATGTGTGCAAAAACTGATAGTCTTCTTCTTATCTCTCCATATTAATTTAATCCTGAATGTAATCAGCATGCCTAATGAACTATAAATCTCACACCTGCCTCTGGACCCTATATGGTAATGTCATCTCATGATGCATTTTCTTTTCCATGCATTTTGTTATTAGTATATATATTTTTTATTAATAGTGGCCAGTCATGAAAATCACTGCCTAAATATAGGTCCCAATGTGACAAAGCCTATTCTTGTATGCAGTGGTAGAATTTTTCATGACATGCTAAGCATTTATTTACAGGGGCTGTCCAGCATCTAAAAGAGCTCTGTTAACACAAACAAGACTTCAGGTTCTTCTCGTTTACTGTCTGATGAAAATCATGTAACAGTATGAATGCTAATAAAGGACCATTAATTTTTTATATATTTTCTTCCTTTTCACTCCTTCAAATACCAGTATTCTCTGAAGTGATTACACAGTCCTCTATTAGGAACCTTATCCCCTGGGTGGCAAGAGGCCAAAGGAACATGAGCTTGAACTGACCTTCGGATAAGTTTGATTGCACCATTTTTGCAGCTTTGTAAGAATATCAGGCTAACTGCAGAAAGCAAGCAATTCATGAATCAAGAGAATGGAGAAAGAGCAAAGTGCTAATTAGAGAGATATTTTTGAATTTTTCTAAATTTGAATATTGCCTAAAGCAAAGTTCCTCTAAAATGATAAGGAAATGTGACTACACATTTACACACATGTATACACACAAAATTTGTCAATTTATTCTCAGGGTGTATGACACAATTAGGTCTTTAATGGTTCTTTATTAATCCTGTCATTTGGTAAACATTTATGGAGCAAGCACATAGAGTACTGACCATATGTTAAATACACTAAGAAACATTGCAGGATGTAATCTAACAAAATATTAAATTCAGGATTCTTAAATTACTGGAGAACAATTATAAATATGTTATTTGGCTGTTGATAGAGGATGCTTTGCTTATCTATTACAATTGAAACAGGTTATTTCTTTTGTGAAATTTTAAAGATCGGTGTCTTTTTTCTATAAGAGGTATAATCAAAATTATAGATCAGCTCAAAATGATTCTCTTAATTTTTATTTACAATGATTAAAAGCATGCATTCATCATCATTTCTTACAAGTATGAAGAATTTTGTGATTTCCCTGATCTAAATTGATTTTATAAAATATAACACAAATTCATGTAATATTCAAAATGAATCAAAAGTATTCCTTATGGGACATTTCCCTGTGTCTAAAAGGGCTCTTTAAAAAATCTCTCTTTTATGTTAATAATAATTTAAATGTTTTGCAAAGAAAATCTCACATTCCAAAGGGTTTTTCTTGTCTTTACTATACTTTAAACTGTTTTATGAGAATTTACGGTAGCTTACTCCTGGTATTAAATGGATTGTGATAATTCAGTGTCTTACAGATCATCTAAATTCTTCATATAGCAAAGTGACTATTTGTCCTACCATTTAAACAATTTATAAATACTCAATAAAGAAGAAAATAACACTTCGCAAGAATTCCTCAGGAAGAACAACAAAATCTATGGTTTTTATTCAAATTCCAAAAGAAGGTCGGCTGACAGCAGGTGATTTACTTATAGTGGTTATATAAAAAGCTCAGCGCAGCCCCCAGCAGCCTGCAGACATGATGACTGCCTGACAAATGGCAGAGCTCAGCCTGGGTCTGCATTTGGAAGCAATCCCCAAATTAATCAGAAAGATCGTCAAAGGCACTACCATTCCCCCAAAGTGGAAACAAGCATAATCCAATCTAGAAATTGGATTCCTAGGAAAAATGCATAAGTCAAGTGAGCAAGAAGTTATTGTGTACCTATGATGTCCCAATATTGTTCAAAGTGCTCCATGGGATAGAAAATAAATACTGTATTTGTCATGTTCTCCTCATGGGAGTCTGCGATCTTATTAGAGAGAAAAGACTTATATACATAAGACAATATGAGACCAACCTGATCACTCACCCAGTTCACTCTGGTCCGTTCCCACTGGCTTTTTCCCTACTCTTCGAATGTGTAATACTCCTTCCCTCTTCACATCTTCTGTACATGTTTAGCCCTGTGAACTCTTATTTCTCCTTTAGATTTTGGTTTAAATACTGTTTTCTCAAAGAGGTTTTCCTGACACTTCTCTCCAGTGGGATCTAAACTAACCCTTCCAGTTTTATTCTTTTTTTAGTGCCCTATATATTATCTTCCAGTGATTTATCACATTTAATACCTATGTATTTAATTTAGTGGTTATTGATTTTATATCTGCCTCCCAAACTAATGACATAGCTCTACAATGGCAGTGATATGTCTGACTTGCTAAGCATTATATCTCTTCACCTTACATCAGAGCTTCTCAACCTCAGCACGACTAACCCATGGTGCCAGATGATCCTTTGTTGTGGGGAGCACACTCTATGCATGGCAGGCTTGTAACATCACTGACTTTACACAACAAATGCCAGGAGTCACCTCCCTCATGTGGGACAAAAATGGCTCCAAACATTGCCAAATGTCTCCTAAGAAGCAAATTGTCCCCAGTTGAAATCTATCATCCTATACCAGTGTCCGACACATCATATATATTTAATAAATATTTTTGAATGAGTAATTGAATTAGTAAACTGATAAGGCATCATACAATGAAATGTTAGACTATGCTCACTAAAGCTAAGTTGCCAGGGGTGCCTAGGTGGCTTAGTCAGTTGAGCAACCAATCCTTGATTTCCTCTCAGGTTGTGATTTTGTGGGTTGTGAGATCAAGCCCCACATTGGGCTCCCCACTCAGCAGGGAGTTTGCTTGATGATTCTCTTCATCTCTTCCTCCTCCAATGCTTGCTTTCTTTCTCTCTTTCCCAAATAAATAAATAAATCTTTAAAGTTAAGTTGCCAGCTTCATAGGATTTTTGTGAAGATTAAGTGAGATAATGTAATGAAGATACTTGGCTAGGTTCCTAGTACATGTTAAACCTTTAGTGCAATCTTATTAGCAATACTATCATGGATGAAGTTTATTCTCAGGCTAGATGGAACATACATGAACTACTGACCATCATTATGGAGTTTTGAATAGAGAAATATTTTTAAGAGATTGAGCTGACATGGTGTGTAGGATGATTAGTATCAATGAAAGACTAAAGGTATGAAGACCATTTAGCAATCAGCATGAAATTGAGACTAGTAGTTATTGACCCAGTACTGATTGAAAGCCACTAATCCAGAAATAACCCAGGACCCTCACAACTTTTGATATATCCAAGCATCTTAGAGTGATTAAGGTCCTGAACTAGAGTGAGATGACAATGAAGAGGATCTTCTCAATCTCCTTCATTCTCCTGTTGCTTTGTTTCCATGGCTCACTGCCCACTGAAAGTTCTCCCTGGAACATCAATCTCACTCCTAGTCTCTGGATTCAATTTCTACCTCTAAAAGAAAGCTAATCTGAGGGCGCCTGGGTGGCTCAGTGGGTTAAAGCCTCTGCTTTCGGCTCAGGTCATGATCTCAGGGTCCTGGGATCGAGGCCCGCGTCGGGCTCCCTGCTCAGCGGGGAGCCTGCTTCCCCCCCCTTCTCTCTCTGCCTGCCTCCTTGTGATCTCTCTCCCTCTGTGAAATAAATAAATAAAATCTTTTAAATAAATAAATAAATAAATAAATAAAAGAAAGCTAATCTGACGCAAATCTGACACGTGGATTTCTCAGAAACCTGACTTCTCACTGGTCAGTTCCACACAGTATAGCAAGTCATTTTTTACCATAATATTGCACTATTCTTTCATTTTAGGTAAGTCCTTATGAAGTAAGACTTTATGTTTCTGATTGCTTAGGGTATATCCAAACAGTTGTAGGTATAGAAAGTAAGGATTTTTCGTTTTTATTTTTTACTTTCCAAGATATCCAAACATAAACTCTTGAACAATGCTTTATGAAGCTGCTCATTTCCCCATTCAGACTATCTCCTTAGTTCCCATCCTTCACCATTCAATTATATATTTTACCCTTTTAAATTTGCTCTATATCTATTAAAAATACTTTCTTAACTTTATATATACATTTTCCTATAATCTGTATTAAACATGTAAGTCCCTTAAGACTAGGGATTCACAGCTTCTTTTAATTATTTTTTTTCCACTCTTAGTTCACCTCAATATAGTAACATAATAAATTCTCAATAAATATTTTATAATTTGAGGCTGTTCCCCCAAACATGTTCATGTAAAATAACTTCTCTACCCTACTACTCTTATATCCTTACACTAACCAGTTCTCATTGCATCTGGAGACTTAAATGACATTGTAGAGGGATCACCTAGATAAATACTATAAATGACATAACATTGTAACATACAATGAAAAAAATGAAGCTAAAAATATACTTATGTTCCCGGGCGCCTGGGTGGCTCAGTGGGTTAAAGCCTCTGCCTTCGGCTCAGGTCATGATCTCAGGGTCCTGGGATCGAGGCCCGCATCGGGCTCTCTGCTCGGCAGAGAGCTTGGTTCCTCCTCTCTCTGCCTGCCTCTCTGCCTGCCTCTCTGCCTACTTGTGATCTCTCTCTCTCTGTCAAATAAATAAATAAATAAATAAAAATAAAAATATACTTATGTTCCTGGTTTATCAAGTATTTGGTTGAATCTAATCAGATGATAATCCCCAAATCTGTAAAACTTATCCATTTGGTTAAAAACAGAACCAAAAACCTACAACTATATAAATATATTCGATAGAAGGAAGGCATTTAACATAGGTATTTTAATCAATAATTAAGTCAACACCTATGAAAAGTCTCACAAAACTGAAAAAGTTCATTCAATTTTAGGCTACATTATCATAAGTGTCTCATGCGGGCCTAGGCAATGATAGTCCCATGCCACTGTTCATTGTATGGACAACACCTCATCTAGGAGACCACGCTTTTAAGGTGATATAAAGAAAATAAAAAGGTGCAGGAAGGTGTTGTTCAAATGATGAACAGGATGACAAGGAAATGTTAAAGCAACTGGGAATGCCTAACTTGGAGAGATAAGATGCTTGTAAAGAAAAAGCTGTTTTCATATAGTGGGAGGATTGTCCACTGGAAGAGGAATAACATATGTTCTTTATGAATAGACTACAATAGATGTAACTGAATTCTATGGGAAGAAACCAAATATCAACTTGATAAAAGGAAGTTGTTTCCAATGGTCAGTGTGACATCAAAATGGAAAGTCCTGTGTGATGGAGAAGTCATTTTGGATGCTATTAAACTGATTTCTAAATCTCACTGTATTCTGCCCTGTGCTGCAACAATCAAAATTATATTTTTAATGCACATCTGTATAAGTTAAGACAGGTTAAAGAAAAAGAAGAGCATGCAAACTTTTAATCTCAAAATAGGATAATATTTTAAAATAATAGATATGGGTTCACAGGGAGATCTTATTATCAAGTTTTGTGAATAACAGCAGGAGGCAGGGATTTTACGCCAAATAAAATTCTAGCTTTCTATTGGGATTTGGAAGGGAAGTAGACAAGATGATCATTACACATTCAGATTCCAGATTTCTGTGGTATAAAACTAATTGATTTTAAGGGCATTGTAAGCCTGTTTATTATAAAGGACAGAGGCTCCATGGAATTAATGGGCTGGCTTCGATACTCAGGCATGGAGACCTAATGCATCAGGTCTTGTATCATTGAGAATCAGGAAGATGCCAAGGTGAGGTGTCCATTTTGTGTCAATAGCCATCATTGACCAGGAGAGTCTTGGCTATTTCAGAGTAAATAAGTGCCAAAAGCCCAATGATACTGCATCTTTTTTTTTAAAAGATTTTATTTATTCATTTGACATAGAGAGAGAGATTACAAGTAGGCAGAGAGGCAGGCAGAGAGAGAGGAGAGAGGAGGAAGCAGGCTCCCTGCTGAGCAGAGAGCCCGATGTGGGCCTCGATCCCAGGACCCTGGGATCATGACCTGAGCTGAAGGCAGCGGCCTTAACCCACTGAGCCACCCAGGCGCCCAATACTGCATCTTTTTAAAAAAGGACAGTCTCGCTAATTAGCCCATAAACACTGAAAACATGATAGTAGTTAAAATACGCAGAGATTTAAAAAAAATATGCAGGGATTTCTTTTTTCACATTTAAGGCATGCAAATTGTTTCTTCTCCCTTCCAATTTCCCCTTCAGCCCGCCCCAGTCCCAACACAAAACACACACACACACCTACACACACAAAGAAATTAATTTACTTGTTTTTTTGTTTTTTAAGTCCCCTTACCTCTAAAATTCTAAGGATAAAGCTTAGATAATATTTTGGTCGCAAAGTTATACCCTTTGTGATTAATGAACAACATCTGCAGTATGGACGGTTTTCCCCCAACACTTCCTATGAAATCTTTGGCTGAGTGACAGCCTGATTTGTCCATTTCTTCTTCTTCATCCCCACCAGTAAAAACTGCTATTAAACAAATACTCTATACAAAGCACAAAATAAGATGCCAGGCAAGAGGTATAAAATATAGAATTCTGTCTGTATGTTAAATGTGTGTGCATGAAAACAGGATATATAGAACAATACATACATGTATCACTTGGCTTCTAAAAATTAGTTCTCTAATTTGTGGTATAAATACATTGGTAGTATTTATATTCATCACCTTTTGTATGTTTAAAGTTCTCATTAAAAATTATATGATTTTAAAAAGCATTTTTCAAATAAGTTACAATACCTATAGATAAATTTTTTAAAGATTTTATTTATTTTTTTGACAGAGAGCGACATAGCGAGAAAGGGAACACAAGCAGGGGGAAATGGGAGAGGGAGAAGCAGGCTTCCCACCCAGCAGGGAGCCCCATTGTGGGGCTCAATCCCAGGACCCTGGAATCATGACCTGAGCCAAAGGCAAACGCTTAACAACCGAGCCACCCAGATGCCCCTAAAATATCTATATTTAAAATTAAGCATGAAATTTATGGCTAGTGGAAGCTTGAGATTTTAAAAGCTAAATAAATTCCCTGAATTCTATAAAATATCAATTAGCTTATATATTCTGAGGTAGAAGATCTAAATATAATCTTAAGAATGGAAACTCATGATATTCAAATCTAATTCTTTAAATTATTGGTTAATGTTTTATATGTCTTCACAAGAGAAAGCTGGTATATGAATACTTTTTCATTATTTTTGTAATAGGGGAAGTTAGGAGTGAGATAAATAGCTGAACATTAATTAAATATTAGCAAATATTTAGTAAAGTACAAGTGAAATCAGCTGTCTAGATATTTGTACTTTTGCTATACTCAGGGCAAAAACCTAAGAATGGTATAGCTAAGCTAAAATGAGGCCCCAAACACAATTTTTTACTATAGGCATAAAGTACAAGCATCTATTTATAAACTGAAATACAATATTTGAATATAAACTGTCCCTTACAATGCTCATAATTCTATTCACACAAGTGACACAAAGTGGAGCTGCTTTTCACCAGAAAGGATATTAATGTGCTTAGAAAGATTTTATGATGAACTTTTCAGGCACATAATACAAATCATTCAACAAAATACTATTAAAAATCCTGGTGGTATCATACTTGGACATATTTATTGCTGACAGACCATGAGATCCTTGTTCATCACAGACAAATTAATGATTTGTCTTCATCTATTTAAATAACCTCAAAAACGAAGAAGTTATAGCAAAGAAGCTAAATTAAATATAAAAAAAAATACTCTCTAGAGCCCAAACATTTCTATAGCAATTTTTCTTCTCTGGTTTACTTATATTCCAGATGACTTCTTTGCAAGACACCTTAGAGATTTCTACTTAGCCAATAGTATCATAGCTCACATTTAAAATCTAATAATTCATTCTTTAGACAATCAAAACATGAAATAAAAGTAGTAACTTTTTTTTTAAGATTTTATTTATTTATTTGACACAGAGAGAGAGAGAGAGATCACAAGTAGGCTGAGAGGCAGGCAGAGAGAGAGGAAGAAGCAGGCTCCCTGCTGAGCAGAGAGCCCGATGCGGGCTTCGATCCCAGGACCCTGAGATCATGACCTGAGCCGAAGGCAGAGGCTTTAACCCACTGAGCCACCCAGGCGCCCTAAAAGTAATAACTTCTATAAGACTATTTGAACCCAAAATACAATACAGGGTTCTCGAAATATAAAATACTACCTTGGGTACAGTAATTAAAATATTTAGCTATTTTATAAAGTGTTTACTCATCAATTACAATTTTCATATTATCATTTGAGTGTGTGCATTTTTTATCATAAGGCAAAAATTCTAAAAAGTCAGCATATTTGGTTCTAAATTATTATTGACTAACCATTTCTTTTATTATAAAAAATCATTTGTTTTAGGTACCTGAGACTATATAATTCCTTAGGATATCATGGGCTTTAAAGTCATTATGGGAAAACACCTGGAATCCATATTCTTCTTTATATTTCTCTTCAAGTCTTTTGTGAGCAATGGGAAAGGAAAAGCTCCGAGTGATGTAACCTTGTCTACCCCTTCACCCTCAATTATTCTTAGGACCTCTTTTTTCTTTGGGCTTCAGGCCCCTTTCTGACTGTTGGCTCACTTTCTCCCACCTACTGGCGACTTCCACTGCCTTCCTGTCTATCTCTTCTGTACCCTTCTACTATCTCTTCAAATATCACATCTTTTTTTTTCCTAGCTTTATTGAGATATAAGAGACTTTTAACACTATGTAAGTTTAAGGTTTACAACATGATGATGTGATACACCTATACACTGCAAAGCGATGACCAAAATAGGGTTAGTAAACACCTCCATTACCTCATATAATTATCATCAAATACCACTTCTTTAAAAGGCCTTCCCTGGGGGCACCTAGATGGCTCAGTCCTTAAGGGGCTGCCTTCAGTTCATGTTCCCAGGGTTCTGGGATGGAGCCTGTGATGGAATGCCCCGAGTCGGGATCCCTACTCAGTGGGAAGCCTGCTTCTCCCTCTCCCACTCCCCTTGCTTGCGTTCCCTCCCTTGCTGTCTTTCTCTGTGTCAAATAAATAAATAAAATCTTTTAAAAAATTAAAATAAAAAAAATAAGTAAAAGGCCTTCCTTGATCCTTCAGACTAAGTATATGCTTTTCATAGCTTGGGGACTTTTTCTTTATCACACTGATAGCATATTTTTTTATATCTACCTTTATATACACTTGTGTATGTTTATATTAATTTGATGCATTTTTATATGTTTGCTATATTTCTATTAATCTCTGTCTCCCCTACTAAAATGTAATCTCCCAGAGTGCTGGAATCCTTTCTGATTTCATTGCCTGTTATATTCCTAACTGAACACAGTGACCAACTCTCATTAGGAGTTTATTAAATAAACAAATGACTCTGAGAAACAGAGAATACTGAAGGTTGCCCATATATAAACTGCTTGAATGAATCTTAGGTGGAAAGCATCACAGAACCTTTTTATTTACAGGTTTACAAGATAAAGTCTTTCAATCATAATTCTAGCATAAAGGTCTTAATTCAAGTATAATACTGAGCATTTCTGATTTAGCACCCTGTTCCCCATGTCCCATACATCTAAAAGAAAGTACAGGGTTTAGCAATATTGATTTGGGCTTAAATGAGCTAGTAACCTAGAGTTAGGAAATATACTATCTTACTTTTTCCCTCCCCTTCTCTCTCTCTCTCTCTCTCTCTCAGTCTTCCCTCCCCCTCTCGCTCCTTCACCGTCCCTACCCATTAGAGTCTTAAGCATTAGCCCTTCAGAGAGCACACAGTACTGGTATCTTTATCATACAATAGTTCTGTTGGGATTGGAGTTTCTT
The DNA here is from genome assembly GCA_002007465.1 of Ailurus styani. Lineage (NCBI taxonomy): Eukaryota > Metazoa > Chordata > Mammalia > Carnivora > Ailuridae > Ailurus > Ailurus styani. The sequence continues at coordinate 1,818,108 of LNAC01000010.1, read as the reverse complement.
TAGGTACATCCTCTTCATACCTAATGGATAGAAATGATTAGTTTAGCTTTGGGGTAAGGTTTTTTGTTTTTTGGGTTTTTTTCCTACAGCACTCTCTTCTCAGTCTCAGTAATCTAGATAAATTGCCAACCAAGCACATTGTAACCTTGGTGAATTTATCTATGGGAACACTCACATAAGCTTGAAATTAGTATGCCCCTAGAGACTACCCTATTTTTCCTTCTTAATCAGGCCTTTAGGTGGATAGTCAGTGTCTTAGAACTGAACAGACAGAATTTGCAAGCTGAATAATGTTGGCTCACAGAGTGCATTCTTTTACACTTGGAAGAGAAATTGTGACTAAGTGACAGTGAGGTTTTTACTTGCATGCTGTTGGTAACCTTCTGTCCCTATACACAGGCAGAGGGCTTTCTTGGTTAATGGGCTGGGTTTGTGGAACACTTGTCCCTTGATGCTGTGTCTGAGCCCTTAGGTCAGGAGATAGACAATTTACATCCATTTACCTGACATTCTTTATACTCAAAGGCTACCAGTTTAGTCCCAGAAAGCCTGACCCTAACATGGTTTGATAAACAGGCAGGCAAGAAATACTGCATTAACACAGTTCTTATATTCAGTCGAGGGAAAAACAGAAACGTAAGGTATTATACACTCTACACTCATTCTGCATTTACCAGGCTTTTAAACTGTCATTAGTGCTTACTTGCAAAATCAAATTCAATTTAAAGATTAAATAAAGAAGAAAAATCTGAGTGTATGCTAAATAACCCAACACTAGGATTGCTTAAACATTTCTTTATATATATAACCATTTCTGTTAATGTGTCAAAAAGGAAGAGGTACTTTGTAACCTTTTTTTTTTTAAGTTTAAGGCATAGTATCACAGGATTTAAAAATTAATCGAACCATTGGGTAAATAAATATTTCAATTGTTATATTTTTTGATTCATAAAAATTATCAGAAACTGAAGGGAGTAGTTTATCTTTTCTTCTTCAAAGGAATATTGATCTAAATACGACGTCACGTTAAGAGATATTGTTCTTTATATAACTAGAGAGCAGAGGCTTATTTTGACCCAGCTACTGAGAATCATTGTTATCTGACAGGGAGTTTTTAGTTCATATCATTGAGAAAAACCAGAAGTAAATTTTAGAGTCATGGATATTTTACTTGCCTGTGCATTTTTTTCTTGAGTTCTTTCTAATGAACTCTATGAAACTTTCAACTTATTTTCCAATACTAATTTTTTGTTTCATTCATTCAATAAATGTTTATTGAATATCTACTGCATGACAAATATTATAGTAGGTTTTGTAGATACTGAATCAACCAGATGAGACAAGATTTCTGCATTTATGAAGCTTATTTTCTGGGTGATATATTTTTAAAATAGTAAGAGAAAAACAATATATAAGATAACATCAGGTAGCGCTAAGCATTATGAAACAAAAAGGAAATATTAAGAGATAGAGGGTAACGGGGGTATTCATTTAGTATGAATGATCAAAGAATGTATGTATGAGGAGATGCATTTTAATCAGAATCTTGAATACATCAAGAGTGAATCGTGTATAGATCTGAGGGAAGATGTATAAGGCACAGCGAGTGCAAAGTTTCTGAGGAAGTAAACGATTTGATATATTCAAGAAATAAGAAAACAGCCAGTGTGTAGTATAAATTTCAGAGAGCAGAAATGAAAGGTAGGAAATGATGTCAGAAAATGCAGGGTCTTCTTGGCTTGGACACAGTGGGATATGGTGGGAAGAGGGCAAGTCTGATCATCTAGTTTCCATTTCTCATTCAGTCACTTGCCAACTATTTACTATGTATAAATTTGAAATGGAAGTAACTGTCTGGAAAATAGAAGAGCAGTAGTCAACCATAAGGAATCAATGATTAATATTTTGTTAGGAAATAGGTTCTCTGCTGTCTTATCATGATCAAGCAGTGAGAATTATTAGAGGAATAAATCACATGATATTCATTTCTCTTCTATCCCCATCTCAAAATAAACAAACTTTGAAATCAAACAACATATATTTATTATTTTAGGTGATCTTTGTAGTTACAAGCTACAGAGAGTCATTCTTGTCGCTCCAAGTGATAGATTTATCATAAATGTAGAGAAGAAAAAATGCAAGTTAATGGAAACACTGACAGTGGCAGATTCTTCTTTCCATGGCAGAATCATTATTCAGCTCTAGGAACTGGCAATAATATTTTGTTCAACAAAGCACTTTAATGCCCAGTTTGGCTACAAAAGGCCAAAACTTCTAGCAGTTTAGCCTAAATGGAACTGTTAGGGCAAAATGATCAGTGACTTGCTCTACCCCCAAATAAAATAAACAAACAAACAAACAAACAAATAAATAAATATTAAACATTAATAAAAATCACATTTTGTCTTTTCCTTGTCAGGCTGGAATAGAGAAGGAATGGGGATCTCTTCATGAATGAGAAGGGCCCAATCAACCTAGCTTAAAAATGGCAAGAACACAGTAGGGATACAGAAAGGAAAAAGCCCAAATAAAGGCGACCACAGCACAGTCACTCAAATGTTCTGCTCTATTCAGAATAGCAGCTCTATGCATGTCTCTGCCCTCTTGGGGAACATCTTCATCATCTCTCTTTGTCATATGTCTCTGTCTCAGGATTAGCATTCCCACACAAACTCAGATCACATATGCTGTCATATCAAACTCTTTTTTTTTTTTTAATGTGAACATTTCATGTTTAGCTTTCTTTGCTATAGATTTATACCCTTGGGGCTTTTGTTTGTGCAAATTGATGAGAAAATGAGTTTGGCTTGGAACTGAGCTAAACTATGAAGGAATTGGAAGGTTGTGGATGGATAGAGCTTAGAGAATGGAAAGAATGGGTTAATGAAATGATATTAGGAGGAAAAAAGGAATTTGGAAACCATGCCTGATGAACACAAAGTAAGAATCTTAGAATAAGGCTTGTTCTGGGGTACCTGAGATGGGGAAAAGCAAGGAAATCTAAGGCATTCTTCCTACTTGTTGATGGAATAAAAGGAATATGTAAGTTACTGTATGACTTATTTCCATTTAGTTATTCTTTCCTGAATAACAAAATAATATAGATTCATTTTTAATTGGAAAAAGTAATTCATATGTGAACAGGAACTTGAGAAAGCACATGAAGTGTACTGATCAACTATTGTGTACTGCTCACTAAAGCCAATTTTTTTTTTATTAAAGCCAAATTTATAGGTTCTATATCTTCTCCACTGGGACCAGACATAGGTTTGTAACATAGCAATAGAACTGGGGACAGTTTGTGCTGGAAAAGACTGTTGAAAGCATTTGTTCAAATTCTTTCATTTTATAGATGAAGAAATTGAAATTCAAGGAGTGAATGTGAATATACTGAGATCACAGGTAGTAGTTCAATTGAGAAGAAAACCCAGAATTCTTATGCCCCAGGGCAATATCCCCATACATTATACATTGTGCTGCTGCTTCTTCATCAGACTGGTAGAGATTTTAATCCAAAACAAACAAACAAAAAGTTATCCACATATTAGGAAAAGTAGCCTGTGCTCTGTGTCCTACATTCAGGGCTGTAATGTTCAATTGATACTGCTTTTAAACATTCTGTTGTTTGTATACCGATTATATTTTTATTATTCACAGGTTTGAAGATTTGTTATTCTAGGAACATCTGAAAAAAAAAGAGATCCTATACTTTTATACCATTATATCTGTCTTTTACATGTTCTTGTTGATTACATGTCTCTCTCTTCTTTGAAAGTGCTCTGAAAGACACATTCACACAGCATTGAGATTTTTCAGGGCAAAAATCACATATCACTCTCTCTGTGACAATCATAATTTCTTTTTTGACTAACCATTGCTCAGATTTCAAGAATGCAAGTAAAATTGTTATATATATATATGTGTGTGTGTGTGTATTAGAACTGCATATTTCTTATGCTCAATACCTCCTGATACCACTTGCAAAAAGACCCTTAACCTTTTATTGCTCTTTTCATTGAGTGAAATGCATCAAGCATTTTTCACATGTGCCAGTTTAACTTCTTTATGATGTCAGAGATAATTGTTTTGGCCTCGGGGAAAGAATGTGCTTTCTGCTGCAAATGATGGCTGCACAACCATATAAGTAAAAAATGAACTAGTAGTGAAGTCTTAGGTTTCTTTATGTTATCAATTATTGAAGAAAGAAACTTTCCTTAGCACAAGGAGAATACTCAAAAATGTCGAGATAAAATGATGGAAATGATATTGAGGGTGGGAATGGTACAGTAAACAAATTTAAAGTCAACAAGCTCTTTAATGGATGAGATAGGGAATGTCTTAACCACATTTACATTTTATCAGGTGAAATTATTTGTTTTTAAACAATAAAAAGGAAAATTGAATTTTCCTACCAGGGGAAAGTTGAGTCAAGTCTATTATCTATCTATCTGTCTGTCTATCTATCTATCATCTATCTGTCTAAAGTCTATTACCTATAAAATCTACATCCATTTCTTCCTGAAGAAATAACGGTATCTGACTATTACAAAAATAAGAGCTGCCAGAGGCAATGCACAGAATCAGAAAATATATAAACCACGTCACGTGCATTGACACTCAAACAAATGAGTTATGAACCACATTGTCCATTTAAAAAAAGCAATAATCTAACTTATTTATACTGAAACACCCCATTTATCAGATTTAATAAAAACAAATTAAAAATTAGGCACTAGGAAAACATGATCAGTCATTCCCATTCTTGGGGCAGGTTATAGTAAAGCTGGGCGCTTGTATCTTTGTCATTTTCTGGCACTGTTAGAAGGGGAAAGAACAGGAAGCTATGGAAGGAAAAAATAAATCACCTTCCCTACTGTCCACCATTATCACACAAGTGGTGATTCTCTAAGATTCTTAAAATAGTAACATATCCAAAATTTGCTGCAAAAACTACTTGACATTTAATTTGTAGGTACTTCCTATAAGCAAAATCTTGTTAAAGGTCTACTATGAGCCAACACTGTTAATATATAATTGGGTTACATGGGCCTTGAAATAAAGTGGAAAGAATAATACCAGTTAACATTTATTGAGCAATAATTAATTAACAAATGTGTTGTGCTTATCTCTTCCTTCATGGCATCATTGAATTCCCACTGTAATCCTATGAAGAAGGTAATATTATGAATCCCACTTTTTGAGTGAGGACATATTTAGAGAGTCAAAGTTACTAAGACGGTAAGTGGATCTGACTGATTACAAATTCTTTTCCCCTCACTGTTCTTCTGTCTGCCCTGCATAGATTTAAGGCCTTTGAGGAAAGAAGATTAGAAGAGCAGCAGTTCCTAGAATAAGAATGTTCCCCAAGTACTGATGACTGTGCCCCACAGAAAGAAAATTTAAGGAGGAAGATCAAGATTTGGCTGAAGTCACCCGGATGATCTCTCGGTATGCAGGTCTAAGAAGAGTTCTCTTTACCTTTATCTATTTCATGTTGAGCTACACTGGTCCATATGGAAACCACTAGCCACCAGTGGCAACTGACCACTTATAATGTGGCTAGTCTGAAGTGAATGTGCTATAAGTAGAAAAAAAAATCTCAGTAATAATTTTCATATTGATTACATGTTGAAATGATAACATTTTACATACACTGAGTTCACTATTTTATTATAATTAATGTTGCCTTTAAAATTAATTAGTTAATTAATTTTCAGGTGTAGAATTTAGTGACTCATCACCCATATGAAAAATATATATTTTTAGGGACGCCTGGTTGGCTCAGTTAGCTGTGTCTGCCTTCAGCTTAGGTGATGATCCCATGGTCCTTGGATCAAGCCCTGCATCATGCTCCTTGCTCAGTAGGGACCCTGCTTCTCCCTCTGCCTGCCATTCTTCCTATTGTGTGCTCTGTCTCTGTCTCTCTGACAAATAAATAAAATCTTTATATATATACATATTAAATGTGGCTACTAGAAAATTTAAAATTCTGTATGTGGCTTACAGTATATTTCTATTATATAGTGCTGATCTAAAGTGCTTTCTTCCAAACCTTTTGCTTTTAAGAGATATTTAGTGAGGTATACCCCCTGTCTGTTTCTATTATAATGATTTTATGAGGGAACCAGTATCTAAACTTGAGTCCTTTCTTTTAAGAATGTATAAAGTCTTATATCCCCTTGCTCATCCTGTAATTTCCTGTTTATTTGCCTATAATTGGCACTAACTTCTTATGACAAAAAATAAATTTTAGAGTTTTATTTTAGAGTGATAGTAAAGAGGGAAACATGGAAAACTATGGCACTTCCTTAGCAGACCCATAGGTAGTGGAGAAGAAACCAGGTTAGTTTCTCAGGTTGCTGCAGGATAGAACCAGGTAGCATGTTAAATCTGGTAAGAAATCATGGGGCTAAATATTGTGGTTCCAGGACATCATCAGAGATGGAATGACCAGAGTTTCAACAATTTTACACTGAGATGAACTTAATTGTTTCCTCAAAGAGGTTATCAAGCCAAAAGGTTTCCTATCATTATTTGGGAGTCAGGATCCCATAATAGAGCCTTCATTGAAAAGACTGGAATGAGTTGGAGAACCAGGAAGAAATCAAAGATAGAATCATAGAAACCTAGTGAGAACAAGAACTAAAAAATTTAATAAGAGTGGAGGAGAGGTACAATATAATCAAAAGTTTGAAGTGAAATTTATTTACTCTCCTACTGAAACAATGGGAAAATGGACAATTACCAGAAAGACAAAAAACACTTTTTTTTTTTTAACAGATGTTCTGATGTTAAAGGAAGATCAATTTGCTTGAGCAGGAGGAGGTTTTTTTGTTTTTGTTTTTGTTTTTTAAATTTATTTATTTATTTGACAGAGAGAGAGAGAGAGAGAACACAGCAGGGGAAGCAGCAGGCAGAGGGAGAGGGAGAAGCAGGCTCACTGAGCAGGGACCCAGGACCCCAGGATCATGACCTGAGCCAAAGGCAGACACCCAACCGACTAAGCCACCCAGGTGCTCTGATACTTATTTTTTTTTTAAGATGCTTTTCAAAATACAAAAGATGTTAGTGAAAAGAATAAAATCACTTGGCAAAACAGTCCTTCTATTTTCATTAACAACTACTGGCATTAACATAATGGGGTAGCACAGCCTAAATATCAGAGTTAAATTTCTGCCGTTCACTTTCATTTGAAAGAAACAAATTAAAAATGAAATTAATTGTTATTAGAAATCTATTTCAAATAGCAACTAACTTTCAGTGTACAATAAAGAACCAATATAGATTAAGAGCAAACTCATGCCCATTTTCTGTAGGACAGTATCAATAATGATTCCAAGTCATTACATTTTAATGTGTTTAGAATTATCAAACATTGAATTATATTTAGCAAAATCAGAGCGTTAAATGTATTTTACGACTTTTAGAAATGTCCATTCCATCTATGATAGGGTAAAGATTTTTGCAACTACTAAGCACTCATAAGACATCAGCACTCACAACATGCTAAGCAGCATTTGAATAGAAAATACTTGTGTTTAGTATCAGAATGTAAAAGATAGTTGAAAATAATAATAAAAGCTCCTACTTCATTTAATGATTCACGGATATTGAATGAGACACCTACTACATGCCAGGCACTCTTCAGGGTTCTGGGGACTTGGCAGTAAAGCGGGGAGGCTGTTAGGCGGAAATGGTGATTGTTTATGCCACAGCGGTTGTGCAGAAGAATATGTGCATTGGATTGATTCTGGGCGTATGAGCCCGGTAGAAACATGAGGAATTTTGTTGATGCATTTGTAGTAGGCTGTGATTGAAAGAGGTGTAAGGAATACCTCCAGGTTTTTTTGTCCTAGGAAACTGAAAGGATGGAATTGCCGCTTCCTGGAAACTAAAGGACGTGAAAGAAACACATTTTACAGGAAGAGAAGGATCTCAATTTTGGACATGCTAGTTTGGAAATGCCTTGAGACACAAGAGTGGAGGTTGGTGGCTGACTATGTGAGAATGTGTGAGTCTGAAGTTCCAAAGACAGGCTCTCACTATAGATAACAAATTTAAAAATCACCAGCTTCTGAATGGTATTTAAAATCACGATTTTTCAATTAAGTGAAAGTAGAGAGAAATGAGAAGGTGTCCAGGGGCTGAGCCAAAGTCTAGAGTTTGGGGAGTTGAGGAGGAACCTCCCAAAAAGATTGAGAAGAAGCATTCTATGCACAAGGAGGGAAAAGTAGAAGCCTGCATTTCTAGCAGGAAAATGAATAAAATTTTTCCAGTAGGAGTCAGTGATCAACTGTGTAAAATACTTCCATTTAATTAGGTAAGATGAGAACTCAGAATTCACCACTGATGCTGACCAGAACAGTTTTGATGGAGTGGTAGCAGTGGAAGGTTGTTCTGCAATGAGTCCAAACTAGCGTAAAAGCACAGGAACAAGAGACCGTATAGACAACTCTTTTGAGCTTTGTTGTAAACATATAAAGAGAAGAATGGGGCTACAACTACAAAGGAAGTAGGGCCAACAACTGTTTTAAAAAGAGGGAGAAAAAGAAAGGGGATGCAGGGATGCTGACCGGAAAGATTCAGGGGGTAGGTAAACACTGCAGACATAGGACAAAGGAAGGACACTTTGCTGGGGCTCTCCAGGAGCCTCAGACGAGAGAAAATGGGGTCTGTGCACAAATGGAGGTGTTGGTTTTTTGCCAGTAATAGCTATTAATAGTAGTAAGAGAAAAAGACAGTGTACGTGGTGGAGTTTAATAGACGGATGGAAGTACTGGTGACACAGTGTACAAAATTCAGTTCTGTTGACTTCTATTTTTCTCAGTAAAATGGGAAGCAGAATCATCAGATGAAAACGAATAGGGAAAGATGTGTTGAAGGTGAAGAGAAAGGAGAGGTACAGCACGGTCACCTAACTGAAAAAGAAACAGAGCAGAAATACAGTATGATTGCTAGAAACCATCAAGGCTACTGAGACTAAATTTAAAGAGAGTCCAGTTTCATGCTGTGTGCTCATTTGAACTTTATTTAGCTGCAGTGGACTGTGGAGTAATCTTCACAGTGTCCCTATGAGGTAGCTACTATTGCCACAATCATGGAAGAGTTGAACAAGTTCAGGAACAAAGAGGGGTTAAAGAAATTGCTCAAGATCTTAGAATAACTAAGGGTTAGTCTCTGGATTCCGATCCATACATAGCTTGTACCGTTTACCACTACACTACTGCTTTCATGAATTGTTTATTCTATGAATACAACAAGTATCTAGTTAGTGATCTTAATGCCCTTGTCGAAGACACGGGAGTGCAAAAAGAAGAGAAGGTTACAGGCATGGGAATGAAATAACTGGGAAATTATTGCAGTTTTGTACTTTGGTAGTGGAGGTGTATATAAATTTTCCAGAAATAGAACACAGCTCTGGCTCTCACAATATTCATATTTTAGTTAGAGAAACAGGCAATTAAACAATCACAATATACCATGGTAAGTGCTATAATTGATGCTCAGTGGAACCAAAGAGGAGGAGTGTTCACTATCCTTGGGGGAAGTGAGAAGAAAAGGTGTCAACAAACACTTCCCAGATGGTAAGATGGTTAGGCAGATCCTTGAAGAATGAACACAAAGTCCTCAGGCAAAGAACAGCATATGCGAAGGCAGGAAAAAATCTCACTCGCAGGGGTCTGAAGATGCTCCATCTGGGAGGAATGGTGGAAATGTAGGGAGACTACACAGGAAAGGTGGGCTGGGAACAGCTGGAGAGCTATTTCAAAATCGGAGGCGAGGTGTGGCATGAGAGAATTTGCATTTTCTGAAGGAAATGCTGGACTTAATTCAGAGGATATATTGGAAAGAGAGTGGGAGAGAATATTTGAGGTAAGAAGAACATTTTAGTGATTATTACAGCTGCCCAGTAACTGGGAGTGGAACAGTAATTGTGCAGATGAAGAAGAGATTAATTCCTAACTAACAAATTTCTTAAAATTATGCTTCAATTTTCACTGCACTGTTTTTTACCTTTATCCCATTCTTTGCATATCTAGTACCAACAATACTACCACTACAAACAACAAATAATCTACATTCTTGGCATTTTAAAGCAAAAAAAAATAATTTTTTAAACTGTTAAAAAATTATAATTAGTAGGTGAACAGATATTAATCTGTTCAAGTATTATATGTGATATAGTTAGCAATCTTGTTTTGAAGACACAACTAACACAAATTTGGTATAGATTTATTCTAATAAACTTTAAAATGTCCCCAAAGAAGTCAAATACATTAATCCTTTGGGAATTAAGGCAGATATAAACAAATAAATAAACAAAAAATAAAGTTACCCATTCTTTATTTAACTACAAGAGAGAAATAATAACATATAATGGCGTCTTGCTTTCAATTAAAGATAATAGTATATTATATTTATTTATATTTGCTGTCTCTGAAACAAAAACTAAAAATTAATATTGACTATTTTGTTAAAACTTAAAAATGATTATTGAAATACCTATAAAATCTAAACGTATCTTCTATAGGCTTTGGGTGATCTTCATTTTATTTTATAAAGATGCCTAAGATTTCCTTCCCTAAAATTCTCATACGGCCACATGAACTAGTGGTCCTTTGCTGTTTAGTATGAAGTAATTTATCTAGAATTTCTCTCTTCTTTACACAACTGGAATTATGAAGAGGGCATAGCCATTTTGTAAAATGAACTACTGTAGGAACTAGTCAACCCAGATGGGCCCCATGGCCATTAGCCCCCACTGGATGCCTCAGAGTAGAATAACAGCAAGAAGGGATACACCCAGGGCTAACTTGTGCTTTGAAAATCGGTCTAACCAAGCATCTTCTATTTTAGTTCTCTGTGCCCATTTTTGTATTTCAAATTAAAGGCTAGTTACATTTATTTACACTGGAGAATCCCCTACGATCTCGCTTACCTGTCAATTTAAAAATCTGTAATCAAACAGCATTCCCCAGATGTGCAAGGAAGTCAGTCCTTTAGCTGGTATGTTGCCATATTAAAAGGTCACTGGCTGATAACCTGCACAGCACTGTCACTCAAGATACCACCAAAATATCAAAGAAGAAAGCCCATGTTGCGGTGTTGATTTGTTGTCAGACACAAAGCTATTTCTCCTGAGTTAGACTATGGAATTGCAAATTAATGATCCCTAGGTGGACAAGGAATAACCCAAGTGCACAACAATAGTTAAAACTGATGAAAGCAACACAATTCAATTCGTTCCCCCAAAGAGCTGAACTCTTAAAATCTCATTTAATAACTTTAACCTTCATTCTGAAAGTGATGTTTGCTCAGTAAATGAAAGTTAAAATTGAGCAGTTGTATCTCCTGCTTCCTTTTTTTTAAAAAGGATTTTGATTATAGTTTGTAATAATCTAAAGACCAGAAGTCACAATTTTAAAGAGAGAAAGAGGGAAAAAGTGTACCATACATGCTGGTCAGTTTTCCCTTTGGAAATATCTGATCTTATTCTGTGTCAAAGTCTATCTGTCCATGATGTTATTTTTAAACCTTGAAGGAGGAGGAAACTGATTGATCTTAAACGATTTCTAAAAACCTATTTTTCCCCCATACTTTGCCCATTATAAGCCACAGGGATCAACCTGCCTCCTGCTGATAAACTCCATAGTTTGAAAACACTAATCAAACAAGATAGTGAAATGATCAAAGTGTAGTAGTCTGATTCCTCCATTCAGTGTACGCCATATCTGTGAACTGAAGGGGAGCAGGAGATTTCAAATAAAGACTAAAAGAATTCTTTTAAAGCATTTCTTTTGTACTTGGAAATTTGTTCATTTTGAGCTATAAAAAACAGGAGAGCTAAAAGCCTAATAAATTCCTTTGATCTGGACATGGCGAGTTCTTAAAGAGAAAGTCTAAAAGGCTGTAGACTGCTGTTCTATAAAAATTAAAATCTGCAAAACATCCCCTTTCTCTCCCCACTGCCTCTCCACCCTCTACTGTATATTCCATCCATTTTAGGAGGAATAGAGACCACCAGAAATGATTACAGTAACATCTAAACCGACTCAAACATTTTCACCAAGAATACAGGAATCTCTCTTTTTTTTTGTCATCCCAGAGGAGGTGCCTCCCATCCAGGGCCTTTCCTGAAAGCATTCAGATGAGTCACTAGAATCATTCAGTATGAACAGAGGGAATCAATGAACAGACATCTAAACTATAAATGTTGCTGGTGGCAAGTTGATAATTTAAATTTGAGAGATCGTAAATTTTAAAGTAATATAGTAGGGACTAGATAAATGGGGGCATTCAAATCCATAAGAAGGCATTTAAATTCATTTTAAGAAGTTGAAATCCTGTGCTGGCTAAACAAAACATGTCCACAGCTAGATGTGGTTTTCACTCTGAGCTCCAGTTTAAGCCATTGCTCCTCAAACTGTGGTTTATATGTGAGCCTCATCAGTTGCATCTTTGAACTTATTAGATACATCACCCCAGATTTACTGACTCAAAATCTGCATTTTAACAAGATCCTGGGTGACACAATGCACATCAAATGAGAAATACTGCTGTAGGCTGCCCATGTTTTGACCACGCTATCGAAATGCCTGTCACAGGTTTTATTTTTAATACATATACTAAATTAATTAGTAATTATTAATATTAAAATGATTTTATAGAGATCTTTATCTAGAATTCTGAACTAAAGGAAACCAAAAAATTAAAATTTGCAATAGCATACATGCCTGAAATGATTTTTCCCCTTGCATCTTTGTAGATGTGTGTGTGTGTGTGTGTGAGTGTGTTCTTGCATTATTTTTTTGGCTTCCTTTTTCTTTTCAGTTAAATCAAGTTTATCCCAAAAACTTTGCTGAAAACTTTCCTTGTGCAAAGTGTATTCATATAAGGGGTAAAAAGATGAGTAACACATTGTACACATCCTCAAGCTTAGAAAATGTCAGGAGAACACTAGATAAACAATAATTCAGAACAAATATATAGTTGGTTTTTTGGCTACCAGGCATACATTATAAGATTATAAAGAAAGAGATAAAAATGCAGTAAGCATTTTCTGGTATGCCAGAATACCTTTCTTGAGGACATCATCACTTTCCCTAAATACATTTATGATGAGGCTGTCAATTATATTCCCCAGAGGTGGGCACATAGCCAGGCAGAGAAATAAGAAACTCATATTTTCCACAATGAATAGACCAAAAAGCTGGGCAAGTGATTCAAGCAAGATTCATCAGAAACTTCTGACAAAATATAAGGACCCTAACAGAAATCGATTATTTTCTCCCCAAATGGAAATTTCAAGAATTGAGTGTGTGTATGTATACATATACATACAATGTATGTAGAACCATTATAATATATATAATTTTATATATAATTATATACCTATATACAACTTGTATGTTATTATATATAGTATTGTATATTTAAAATAAGGTTGTAAAAAGAAGATAAACTATTGCAGTCATTTTCAAGATGGGACCAGCAGCAACAGCATTACATGGGAAATTGTTAGAAATGCAAATTCTTGGATTCCATTCAAGATCTACTGACTAAGAAACTCAGGAAATGGGGCCCAACAAGGTGTTTTAATAAGCTCTTCTGGCAATTCTGAGGCATTTCAAAGTTTGAGAGTCACTACCTTCGACTAGTTGGGAGCATGGGTCTGGGGTTTGAATTCACGATGTTTCTACTAGCTGCGTGATTTTAAATAAGTCATTTATATTGGGTAAGCTTCAAAGTCTCCATCTCTGAAAGAGTTACCATTCAATAGGATTGATGTAGGAACTGCATGAAATTGGTCTTGTAAAGTGTTTCCTATACTACCTAGAGTGAAATCAACACTAGAAGTGATAGCTCTTATTACAAGGTAATAATTAGATAGAGGTGACTCAGATTAATGAATTATTAAAGTGAATTTCTGCCTCTTGTTTTAGGTGATTAGAAGAACACTGGTGGTTTTAACAAAGGGAGCCAATGTGAAATGTGATATTCCAAAATAAAGCATAAAATTTTCCTCGCTGTGATTCCTTAGGCCAGTTTGTTAATCAATTTAGTTCTTAATTTTTTTTTTAAAGATTTTATTTATTTATTTCACAGCGGGAGAGAGATCACAAGGAGGCAGAGAGGCAGGCAGAGAGAGAGAGGGGGAAGCAGGCTCCCTGTGGAGCAGAGAGCCCGACGCGGGCCTCGATCCCAGGACCCTGAGATCATGACCTGGGCCGAAAGCAGAGGCTTTAACCCACTGAGCCACCCAGGCGCCCTAGTTCTTAATTTTTTTAACATAAAATGCTGTGAATAGACTGAATGATATCTAAGATTTTTCCAACTCAACATTCCATGGTTGTCTTTCATTTATCACCAAAGCCATCGATCAATCAATCAATTAACAATGAGATTGCACTGTGATTGATAATATAGAGAATACAAGAATTAGAAAATACATGGTCACTAATGCCACAATTAAATTTGAAATATGCAATGAAAAAATTAACTAAACTTAAAGGTAGTAAGTGGTATTTTAAGGGAGTGACAAAACTAAACCTGGGCAAGAAGAACAACCAAAGGGTGTCTGCTATAACTTTAGATACATGGCCGCTAATTTTGAGTCCTTACTTCTAACCAGAATTTTTGCATTGTCCTAGGACATTCATTTTGCACAGCCTAGATGACTCTCCAGACCCGCTGCTCACTCCTCAAACCTCTATCATTTGCTTTACTCTTTCCTCATGGATAGCCAAGCTTCTTAATTTCACTGAGGAAAAAAGGGACACTCAGAAGAGAACTCACATCAACACATCTTCTCCCTCTTCTGCGCATACTTCCTTCCTTTCTTTTTTTTTTTTAAGATTTTATATATTTATTTGACACAGAGAGAGCGATCACAAGTAGGCAGAGAGGCAGGCAGAGAGAGGAGGAAGCAGGTTCCCTGCTGAGCAGGGAGCTGGACATGGGACTCGATCCCAGGACCCTGAGATCATGACTTGAGCCGAAGGCAGAGGCTTTAACCCACTGAGCCACCCAGGCGCCCCACTTCCTTTCTTTCTGATAAGCGGTTAGAATAAATGGACTCTCCACACATCTTTCTAAAACCTGTGTTCATACCAACACCTTCTCTTCTACTCAAGGATGTCAGTGCGGTAACTGTCACCTTTTACCACTACATTGCCAGATCTTTGCTCTCTATTGGATATTCCCTATCAGCATACAATGATGATATTATTTCTCCTCTCTTAATAAATCCCTCTCTTGACCAGCTTCCCCACCAATGAACAGTTTCTTTATTGCCACTGATGGCAAAACTACTCAAAATAATTGCCTAGTCATTCAACCTTCAATGTATCCACTCCCATTCTTTGAAGCTGACTCAAATCAGGCTTTTGCCCCCAAGAGATCCACTCAGCTCCTCTTGTGAAGGTTGTCAGTGACTTCCAGGTTGCTGAATTTAATGGTCAATTCTCAGTCTGCATCTCACTTAAAATACAGCAACATTTGACAACGCTGATTCCTCCTAACATTTGAAACATTTTGTTCACTTGGCTCTTGGGATTGATGACTCCTAATTTTCCTTGCAAGTTTTACTGGTTGCTGTTTTTGAGTATTGTTTGCTGCTTTAATGCATCTGGTAAATCTCCTAAAGTTAGGTGTTTCAGTATTTGCAATGACTCTCTATTGGAAATCACTCTGTAGGTGGTACCTATATTCTCATATATTCTGATTATTTCCAAATTTATGTCTCCAGTAAAAACTCATTACCTGAATTCTAGAATAATATAGTCAACATCTCCCTTTATATATCTAATAAATATCATGAATCTAAATGTCCAAAAACTCCTGACCTTTCCACTAACAAAACTGCTGCTCCAATAATCTTCTCTTTCTCAAAAGCTAACAAACACCATGTTTCTGTTGTTTATGTCAAAAACCTTGAGGTTCTTTTATTGTCTTCTTATTCACTCAAAAACAACAACCAATCTGTCACCTGATATTGTCGGTTCCACTCAAGATAAACCTAGATGACTTCCATGCCTTACCCCTCCACTGCTACTGCCTGTGTCTAGGTCATTGTCGCCTGTAATCTGCCTCTTTCAGTAGTCTTTTTATGTCTCCCTACCTGCAACCCTGCCACAGAAAGTCTGTTGTCAACATAGCAGCCAGGGAGAAGAGCACATCACACCTCTGTTCATAGCCTTCCCACGGCTCCCCACCTAACTCACAATAACAGGCAACAGTCTGCATGATGACCTCTATTATCCACATTCCTTGCTATTCAAAATGTGTTCTTCAGGCCATCAATACTGCACTGCTGGACATGCAAATCTTAGGCCCCATCCCAGACTTTCTGATTTTAAGTCTGCATTTTAAAAAATCCCCAGGCTATTCATGTGCACATTGACATTTGAGAAAAATTGTTATAAATAATCTTCCACTTCCTTCCTCTCTGACTTCATTTTCTATCACTTTCCCCCATCACTCACTCTGTTCCAGCCACAGTAATGTCTCTGATATTAGGACCTTCAAATTTGCCTTGTGACACAGAGCTGAGACTTTTAGTTCAGCAGGCACTGAAGAATCTAAATCCTGACAACAACCACCATTCTAGAGTTTAGAAGCCTATCTGTCACTAGTTGAGCCTTGAGATGACTCAGGCTCAAATCCTAAAATTCAGCTTTGCAAGCTATTCTGAGTCAGAAGACCCAGCTAAACTGAGCATTAAGTTCTTAATTCAAATTAACTGTTAGATAATAAATATATGTTGTTGAAAGCCAGTAAGTTTTGGGATACTTTGTTATAACTAATAAAAATATCACATGCAGTTTCCTGCTTCTAAAAAGTGTATGACCTAGTAAATTAACATCCTTCTTTTTTTTTTAAAGATTTTATTTATTTATTTGGCAGAGTGAGAGATTACAAGTAGGCAGAGAGGCAGGCAGAGAGAGAGGAAGCTGGCTCCCCGCTGAGCAGAGAGCCCGATGCAGGGCTCGATCCCAGAACCCTGAGATCATGACCTGAGCCGAAGGCAGAGGCTTTAATCCACTGAGCCACCCAGGCGCCCCAATTAACATCCTTCTTAAATAATTATTTTTTAATTTATCTATTCTTTATTATTAAGACCATGGTGAGGGTATAAAGGAAGCATTCACTGAATCTCTTGGCTCTCAAAGCACTTACTTTTATTTGGGTAAATATACATAATATCTTAACCATTATCTTTTTAAGTTTTTTTTTAAGATTTGTTATGTATTTATTTGAGAGAGAGAGAAAAAGAGAAGGGCAGAAGGGCAAGGGCGGAGGAGCAAAGGGAGAGCGAGAAGCACTCTCTGATGAGCTAGACGCCCCCTCTGGGGCTCCATCCCCGGTCCCAAGATCATGACCTGAGCTGAGGACAGACACTTAAACAACTGAGCCACCCAGGTGCCCCTTGTTTTAAAATATTTTATTTATTATTTGAGAGAGAGAGAGAGCATGAGATGGGTGGAGGAGGGGGAGGGGGAGAGGGAGAAGCAGGGTCCTCATTGAGCAGGGAGCCCAAGGGCCAGGGCTCATCCTGGAACCCTGAGACCATGACCTGAGCTGCAGACAGACACAACTGACTGAGCCACCCAGGTGCTGCCTTTTAAATCTTTTTTTTTTTTTTTAATTTAGTCGATAGACTAACATAGTCAACTGCTGGGCTGTGTAATGTAGGCCATACATGTGGTAAGAGTTTAGAAAGAATAAGATTAATGAGGTTTGGGAAACCGATCATGGTTTAGTATGACCTGACGTTCCCTAAAAAAATGGGTAATGTTATGTGGAAATGTATATGATCGCCAAAGAAGAAAAAATGACTCAAAATATTTTATTATAACCCATTTTTCATCCTTTTCATTATATTTGAAATCAGTTTTTCTTCATCTCTTTCTTTTTAGTCTTCTTAGAACAGTCTTTATTTCCCTTTTAAAAAGTAATTTTTATTAAGCTTCTCTTTTATCAAATTTCTTCTTGCTAACTAATCGTGAATTTACATTGCCCCAAGTACATACCATACAAGGAAAATAACTCTTCTAAGGACTCAGGGAAAACTAAATGTGTAGAGTACAAATACCCAAAGATAAAACTAATTTGTAACTTGGTTTCTTTCTTAGTGTCTTAACTTACCTTCAATATGACCTGCGGGGATTAATAAACTCAACAATAGCAATGAGACATTTATATTGACCCCCTACCTCAATAGAAAATGTTTCTTGCCTTTCTAACAATGCAATTAATTAGTTCCTATTTGAATTTCTGAAATCAATTAAATTATTCTGTTCTTATGATGTGGTATAGTTTTTGCAAGAGAAATTTTTACTTGTGTTATAACCCTGAAGAAATGTATTAAAATAAATTACTTCATACTTCACTACTTGTTGTTCAAAAGTTGTTCAAGCTATGAACCTTGAACTTGGTGAACCATACTTAACACATTACTTTGAATCTGGAATAAGCAGAGATGGAGGTATACTTTGAAACCCGTTTCAATAAAGCTATCAGCAAGCATTTTTTGCACTTCGTATACGCAAACCACTGCTGCAAGATTGGGATTTACAATAAAGTATACGATGTGGCTGTTCAGAAGGCATCCATCTCTAGAAAATTAATATGTGTGGTGCTTTATAAATTCAAACAAAATACACAGTCATTAAGCACTAGGGAGAAATTAAATCACCTATATGATGTAATTTAGTGTAGATGATTATCATATCATCTACACTGAACTACCACTTTTCAAACTTTAGTCCCCAACAGTATGACCTTGAGGACATGTGGGCTTATTAAAACTCAGATTGCTGGGCCCCACTTGTAAAATTTGTTATTCAGCTGATGTAACTTGTATTTCTAACAAATTCCCAGGTGACATTATTGCTGCATGTCCACACTTCGAGAACCACTGGCAGCCACACTGAGGGAACCACTGATCTAGGGAAATCATATCTAGCATTTTGGCATTGATCTTTCCAAGTTTTATTTTAAACCTAAAATGAAATTTATGTTTAGAAACTCCTACACATTCACACATAGTCATGCACACAATATAGTCAGTATCCTTTGTATATTTTTAAAACTGCTGTTTTGAAACTGCTTTTTCTAAAATTTAGCCTCATATGATAACATTATTCCACCTTATTACATGTACTTGCTTGTCTTTTCAAACAGTTTTTAAAAGCTGTTCACAAAATAGATTTTGTCTACTGGCAACATTTGTCACAGAAATGTCCCTTTCTACCTCTGCCAGTGTAATGGGTATATAGAAAGCTCTGGACTCACTCTGGAGAAGCTTCTCAGCTCTTGTACCCTGGGGCAGGGGAGAGGTGAATGCTCAAAACATAACCTTTTCCCATACACAGGTTATTCACTTACGTGAACAATAATAATTTTTAAGGGAATAAAACAGGTAACCTAGAAAAATAACTAACATACAGGGGAGAGCATGACAAATTCAACTTAATTATATAGAATTAGAGCCACTTGGATTTAGAGAATAGGGAGAAAACTCTCCAAAGAGATTTCAGAGAGGATGCAACTTTAAGAAGCCTGAAAAGACTTTATTAGTTACGACTCTAATGGCTATTCGTTGCTCCCTTGCTCTCCTTTTGTCCTGACTTCTCTCCAGTCCTCTCCCATATATTCTCTTTCCCACAGGCTTGGTTTTTCTTTTGTATAATGTGACACAAACTCTTCTAGTCACAGCTGACCAGTACCTGACCAAATCAGAGCTAATCCATAAGTGAACTGGGCCTGGTGACTTAAGAATTCAAACCATGAGACACAGAACGTAAGTGAACTTGTTGCTGAATCACACCAGTGGCAAAATTCGAGATAGTAGAATCGTGGTATCGTCGGTGATCTAAGAGCTGCCCTGGTAAAGTCCATTGTTAAGCCTTTCCTTTAATTCTATGAGGTCGATAGCCTTACAATAAATTCTGTTTTTCTTAAGGTTACTTATGTAATCTTATCATTTTTGTAACGAAGTCACCCTAAGGCAATGGTGGTCAGAGCTCTGTGGTTTTGAGATATAACAATAATTGTATGTTGCTTGTTTATAGAATATATTTTCTTTACAGGTTACAAAATATGGAAGTTAAAACTTCCTGGGAAACAGAATGCCAGATAAAAATTCAGAAGAAATTTATATCTTAGCTATATTTTGTGGCTACTTGCTAACTTTTCTGTCCTTTAAAATAATTAATTTAGAATGATCATTTAAAGGACTCTACAAAATATCACACTAACCGATGAGCACATATAATTACTCACCCTTAAACAGAAAAAACTCTCAAGAAACAGAAGTGGTCTCAGAAAGATTAATGTTGATATGTCCATTACAGAGAAAATGATGATAATCTCTTCTCTTAGGAGTCAGTGAAGTACTCGAAGTTCAAATAACACTTTTTGTAATGTGCTTATTGTCTAAATTGTTTTGTTATTGCTTTAAAACACATGTTTTATTTTGGATGATCTCTATTTCCATAGAGAAGGAAGTTATATTAAAAACAAAACAGAACAAGCCAAACAAAAAAACTCCACCCAGCTTTGGTGACTTCTCTTTCTGAACAAAGGGCAAGTGGAATATGTAAAAATCTAAATCACCAAAACTGCAACTTATTTCCTCTTTTTTTACATGACAAGAAATTCACTGTGGGATATAAAAAGGTGGGGGGGACTTTTATGGGTCTGAATTTATGAGCAAAACTGCAGGAACCTAAACTACCATTTTTGACAGCTTATTTCCTTCTATGAATATGACATGGCTTTCAAAAAAACAAAATTTGAAAACACAGTAAAAGAAAAATTACTAATACTTCTGTAATGCCTGTATGCATGTGTGTGCATGTGTGTGCACATATGTGTATAGAGTTAAGCCATTCAAGTGAAATTTCAGTATTGGAACACATTTGCAATGATTATTAGACTTCTCCTCAGAGTAAATAAGTTAATCTTCAAAAATGTTTTTAATAGCATGCCTATAAAAGTTCCTTTAGTTTTAAACAATTCAACATAGTTATCTGTCCCATATCATAAATGATTTTAAAATAATAATGAGTAGCATAAAGAATCAGGATTAATTTAAAGGATCAACATAAAGAATCAGGATTAATTTAATTTCTATAGACTTAAATATTTTATCTACTACACTGTAGATAGAGATATTATACTACTCTTCCTCACATACTTTACATTCCATTAAACCTTTGCTGTTTCCTAGATAAGAATGGGGGGAAAAAAACCTTCAAGAACAAATTAAAATTGCTACATAAATGAAGTAAATCCTAATTACGACACTCAGCTGTTCAAAGACAAGAGGACAATTAAAACATCAAAATAGTGTCTACTTAAAGATTATTTTAATAATCACTATTTATTTGACAGACTAGCATAACCTGTGTACTGCATAGTGATAATGGTGAGACATTAAATAGGAAAAAATATGTCATATCAATGAAACTAATTGAAAGTGAAGAGATGGAAAATTTTAATTAACTTTGTGAACTGGCTTTGTCTCTGTCAATTACCTAAATTACACAATTGAAACATGGGCCAAAATCTGTATTCAAGTTCAGACAAGAGATCTGTGAAACAATTCCTTGATGGGCTAGAGAAAAAACATTTCAACTGCAAATTAAATCAATAAATATAAGGAATTAATAGAAATACAGAAAAATGAAGAAGAAATATGTATGGGATACTAGGGAAATGATAAGAGTAGATTGGATCATATCCTATAAGGACTCATTAGTATAAGAACACTAACAGACTGAGTAGCAACTCAATTCCTCTCTTTCATTTTTGAAGACCTGGGAAATATTCATCATAGATGAAAAGCAATGACTGTCTAGATATCTTCTTAGCTTTGTTGTATTGACTTGTTTTTTTCAGTAAGTGGTGGTCACAGAAATGTTTGAAGATAATTAGTAATCTAAATATTTATAAAATAAAAATGCATCTCAACTACCTTTTGCCTCTTGTGCTATGTGAAGATACAATATACATTATTTTTAAATGGCATTTTCTTAAAATCAATTGTATAAAACATTGATAAAAAGACTCACTTCATAGAAATTTTCTCAAGTTTCCACAACAGAAGAGCTTGAGCATTTCTGGTACTGATGTGATACAATAAGAGTGACACTTTAATTTATCTTAGTATTTTTAAGAACTTCAAATTGATTTCACAAACTTACATATTCAACAAATTATTGGGATCTGGTATGAATGAGAAAGAATTCAGGCACAAGAAGTCATACAATAAAAAATTTTGAGCTGTAAAGAAGACTTTGTGATTATCAAGATATTGGAAGAAAAAAAGCTTCATTTACTGTGCTAAAGCCAAATAATATGCAATGGCCATGTGGTACAACTTTGGACAAATATTCCAAGCTTTGCATAAGAAAGAATATATGACTCATTGATAATCTATCTTCTGTGGGTGTGTGAGGGGGCTGGCTTTGGGGGAGCTTGTCTTTGACATTTGCCATCCCTGATCTGTTCAATCCCCTTCCTATTAACAGGTAATGACACCAACAGCTGAACAGTTAAATTGGCCAAGATCACAAATCCAGCTAATGTTAGAAAAAGCGCTAGAATGGAGGTTACCTGATTTCCGCAGATACAACGAATGACATATACAAATATACCTTACACCTTAGTTGTCTACAGGAAACTTGTACCACACCTAATGTTTTACCATAAGCCAAAGAGAGACAGACACTCCAAAGACTTCATTATTGTTATCTTTTAAATAAGACTTGTTATCTTTTAAAAAAGACTTATCTTTTAAATAGTGATAAAAATAGATTAAATGAATATCAGCAAGACATACTGGCAGCTAATATGAAATACATTGCTATTGTAATGCTGTCTCCCTTAACTTTAAATATGGCCTAGTTTTCAAGTATGAGTAATAACAGACCACCTCTATGTTGTGCTTTGAGGGACAACTAGAATGCTGCTCCGAATCACTCTCCTTTTACTACATGTCATGGTGCCTAAAATGCCATTCCTTGCTTTAGAAACTTCAAGACTTTTTAATGGTTTATTTACAGTACTTCTTTTTGAAATGCAAATACACTTGGATAAGAAACTACACTTGGAAGTCACCCCTTCTTTTATAATTAGCTACTATAGTTATGAGCACCTGATGATTGTATGCAGTCAGGATGAGATACCAGATCAGATGGGGTTCTTCTGGAGATGGGATTGAGAAATGCAATAAAATTGAAGACAAACTACCAACTTCATAATTTTGTTCTGTTGCAATGGAAGACTTCTCTTTTTAAGAAAGTACCATGTCAGAAACTTAGTCAGTTTTTGCACTCCTACTGCTGGTTTGACCACTGATCTAATTCAGTAACTGCTTACCAGTACCCTATTTAGGTTTTGAGGATTTGCAGAATAATTCTTTTGAACAAACCATACATAATACACATTAAAATTGATTGTGGAATGATTATCTGGCATTTAACTGGGTTGGTACCTCTATAAACAATTGTAAAGCTAAGCATTCATTCAGTCTCCTATGAACTTTAAGATCTGAAGTCAGATATGGAAGCTCATTAGGAAGATTATATTCTAAAGAGAAGGATTTTCAAAGTCTTAAATATTCAAGTTTGACATTAAATATACTTTTTTATCTCAGGTGCTTACTTCAATGATAGGGAATGTTCCACTAGGTTTCAGTCTGGTCTAGAGTGACTTGATTGATCAGGGAAGTCTGCAAACAGAATGTATTATATGTGGAACCTGGTCAAGATACTTCATCTCCTAACTCATGAAAATAGGTCAAGTTCAAACACAATTCTAGAAGAAACTCCAAAGGATGGACATCTAGGGTCAAGAAAGCTGCTCCATTTTGAAGTTNCATGAAAATAGGTCAAGTTCAAACACAATTCTAGAAGAAACTCCAAAGGATGGACATCTAGGGTCAAGAAAGCTGCTCCATTTTGAAGTTTTTTTTTCTAATATACTATCTTGTTTTCTTTTTCCCCAAAGTGTTCAACTTCTTAAAATAGTATTGTTGTTTTCTTTCCTTTCTGAATATTTTCATTTAAAATATCATTGTTGGGCGCCTGGGTGGCTCAGTGGGTTAAAGCCGCTGCCTTCGGCTCAGGTCATGATCCCAGGGTCCTGGGATCGAGGCCCGCATCGGGCTCTCTGCTCAGCAGGGAGCCTGCTTCCTCCTCTCTCCTCTCTCTCTGCCTGCCTCTCTGCCGACTTGTAATCTCTCTCTCTGTGTCAAATAAATAAATAAATAAAAATAAATCTTTAAAAAAAAAAAAAAATAAAATAAAATATCATTGTTAGTGTGTCATTTTTAAAACAGAAACAGTGTATTCATAATGTGAAGGTATTCTTTTTGTTTTTACTTTTTGAAAGTTCAACAATTATTGTTTTACTTTTATATCTAAGATGAATTTTTACAACAGGAATATTAACAAAAAAAATAATTTTGGCATAAAAAACATTTCAAACAATGTTTAAGTCTCTAAGGAGAGACATCTTTATAATTACCTGAAAATTCCTCAGTGACTGATAATAGTCATATCATAACTACCTTAATAGTACAAAGCATAAGAATGAATTTATTTTTGTTTTTATATAGGAAACAAAGTGAGAAGGAAAATTAGAAGACTTACTTAAATATTTTTGTCTCAGAGGCCTAAGATTTTTGAAATATTTTCTAGAAAAATGTATTTCTTAGGTGTACATGTTTCTAAATTTTTTTACTTTATTTCAAAGACTGTTGTTTAAAATTAATTTAAAATGCAGCTGCTCTTACAACTGCTTCAATAGTTTTGTCATATTTCTAAAATTGATTTATGTTTGAGATGCCTAACTTGAAAGCATCTAAAAATACGTGATACGGGGGGAAAGGTAAAATCCTTAAATATCAAATAAGAACTAGATATAATTTTAATAGTTCATCTATCAGAATTTTAAAATAACCAAATATTAAAAAATGATGTCTGAATGTTCCATAGAATACCTCCTAGTAGGGAGGAAGAGAGAGAACAATGTGTTTATAAACTATATTTTGAAAACCCAGCAAAAATTTTTGATAGCAAATATTATTAAGGATCTCCAAAAGTAGAATGCTCAAAAAAATTCATGAGGAAAATCCTCATATAATTGTGCTATTATTCCTGGGAAGTTAGAGAAAGGTTTTTATGGATGTATAAAGCAATATTTTGAACCTCCTGGCTTTACCTGGGAAGGGATGAATGACTGAACAAGCCAACAAATAGATGATAGACAATAATAAGCTGCTGATTCACCAATTGTTAAGACTTAAAGTTATTGAAATACAAACCTGGAGTTCTAAAAATGAGACAGATTCACTTAGTTCCACTTCTAATTTTGACTAAGAGCTACCATGCTTACTTTTGGACAAAAGTTTTGTGCTGGGGTGGGGTGCGGGGAGGAGGGCTTGATATCTGTAACCAAAAAAGCCCAAATCCATTCCTTGAGGCTCAATTCTAGAAGGATTACTGTAGCTCTATTTCCTCCAGAGGTTCTGGAGACACTTTAGGCTCTGACTTCTGCTCTACTGCTCACTGCCCTATAGATGCTCTTGGCAGTGACAGTTACTGGACAACAAGAGTTTCTGTCTCTCACATCATTTCCCTGTTCCAATAGGTCTGTTTTATGTAAAAACACTGATCAGTTGTTTTAATGGACTGAAATGTGTCCTCCATAATTTACACATTGAAGCATTAACCCCCAACATGAGGATATTTGGAGAGAAGGTGTAAAAAGGTAATAGGATTAAATGCGGTTTTATGGGTGGGGCCCTAACCCAATAGGATTTGTATCCTAATGAGAGGAGGAATAGTCATCAGAGGTTTTCCTATCAACAGCTCATACACAGAAGAAGGGCTTGTGAGGAGGCAGAAGAAGGCAGCCATCTACCACCCAAGAAGAGACAGCAAGCCTACTGTTGCCTTAATCTGGGACTACCAGCCTCCAGAATCGTTAGTAAATAAAATTCTGTTGTTTAAGCCACCTAGACTGTGGTATTCTGTGATGGCAGCCCCAGAAGACTAATACAGTAGTTAACTGTTTTCCTTTTCCTAGATCTTAAATATCCAATAATTTAGTGCAAGCATTGGCACAACTTACAAGTCTTTTGTATCCAAAAATTGAAAAAAAAAATTCCTGGATAAACTTGACTTTTTCATTATTAAACAATGGCTCCACATATGTTAAACATGGTCCTTAAGAGGTTAAATTATATCTAACTTACTGTATTATATATAACAAGACAAAGCTTCCAGAAAAGTGTAGTTTGCAGTGTTACAAAGGAACAAAAAGTACTGTCCGATTTAGAAAGTACTTAAAGTTATGAGTTGCTCTCCTGCTTCAACACAGTAGACTCTACTGTATCTGAAGTACACACAACTCCCCTCCCCCATTATTTAAGCTGCATAAACTATAATTTTAGTAAATCAAGCAAAGAGCTAATCAAGTTTTGATTTGCTAATTACTTCTCAATTTGATTAGAGCTGGCAGCTAATCATCTCTGGATATTTAAAGTCAATCTTTCACTCACATTTGCAAATCAAGACTTCAGTGTAAAACAAAACTGGGAATATAGCATAAAAGTTCTTTGTGTTATAACAAATAATTAATTTCTACTTGTTGCTACAATTTTAACAATAAAGAAAAATTTTCTAGGATGCTTCAACAAGTTGAATTATGCATGCAGTGTACCATCCCATGCTGGAGAATGAAAAGAAGCTAGTTTTACACAGTTTTGTGAAGCAGCCCACGTTGAGCCAAGAAAGCATACATGCTACATTAAACAAGCACAATATAATTCAAAATCACAATTTTGTCTTTATGGTCAACAGCAGTTTGCAGAAGAAGTATCTGCCAGGAAATAGAACACTGAGCAATCAATATTACAATTGTTTTTCCAATTAAAACCAATATTTTAAAACATACTTAAAAATTTTTAATACCTAAAAAAATATCTCCTTGAAAAATATGCCAAGGTAGGAAAAAGAATGTCACAGTCATTTAAATTCAACAAGGGAGAACATTATGATGAAAAACCATGGAAAAGAAAGTGAGGCAAATAGGTTCGTTCTAATTTCAGGGGAAAATGTCTTTCCCCGTCATTTCTCAAATACTATATTTAAATTGTACCCTGTTACAAAGTTTCTTCTATCTTTGTCACTTTCTGCTCCTATCACAATTAAACAACTTGAAAATTGCTTGACTGTCCTTCACTGAATAATGAATCATCTTTCCAGGAGGTATTTCATTATTACTACCGCTTCATTAATAACATTTCCAAGCAGTATCTTCACAAGTAAAGTTATGTGAAACTTTGGACAACTATCTCATAAAGTTAGGTTATCAGAGCAAATAACAAGCACTTGAATTTTTTCCTAAAATTTTTACCATTGTAATTTAAATCTTTTAATTCTTTTCCGACATTTATTCAAAATCAGTGAAAAATGATGAGTGTTTTTCTCAATACCTTTTAAAACTTTCTAGTCTATTCTTCCTCCTTGCTACGAGGTTATTTTTATTTACTTCCATTTTCAGTACTTTAATTTTATTTCCCTTATGTAATATTTTAACATTTACCTGTTAATTTTAGTAGTAAACCAGTGACTCATAGATCTATAGCTCAAATAATGTTTTTATTGTGCCCAAATTTGGGCTCGTTCCATATTCTCTCTTGAATGAATTCACTAGTGAATATCCACTCTAACCAGAAGTTAGAGCATAATATTAGACAATGCTTTTGCATCGAAGTATAATGAGACACTCTCGATACAACGGCAAGGCAAACACTAGCAGTCTTCCATTAATCTTTGCCAAATGCATGAATGAGGGTTGTTTTTTGTTTTGTTTTATTTTGTTTTGCTTTAATGTGTATATTTCCATCAGAGTTCTGTGACATGGATTTTGAAATTTTCTTTTGAGGGTCAAAGAGATGGAAAGCTCTAGAACCGTACCTAGGGCATACACCTTATTAATAACTATACTTCAGCCACTATATATAATATGCCCACCACCCAGAGGTTTAAAAAAATTATCTTTTTAAAAATATTAGCTATAATTCTGCTAGATAATAACACCAGACTTTTTCCTCCTCTCTTAACCTAGAATTGTGGAGAAAATTAACCTAAGACGAAGACTGTAGCCTGCTTCAATCTGATTTTAGTCTTGTTAGAAAATACCCAGCTCTAATTATTCCCTTTTTCACATGAAAACCATGTTATTAGGAAATGTATTCTGCAAGCCAACCTATTATGAAATTTTCTCACTGTAGTTCTATGTGTTTTTTGATGCTAGAGATGAGAGCATTGTGCAGAAAAAGAGAATTTTATCTAATGGACGGTTAACTGAACTGGAAAAACATAGTATTTCCTAATACTAATTTTTTAAAAAATGGAGAAGCAGCAACAACCCAGGCTGGAAGTTGAAATCCCCAAATGCAATACAATAAAACAATAACATGTTCATGACATTTAATGCTGTGGTGGAGGCTCTAATTTAAATTCTAACATGATGTAAGTTATAAAGCTAGGTTTTAGTAGTCTTATTCATTACTGGGGCTCTGAGCACAGGTTAATAATGTCACCTCCTTGGTTGGATTCTCCAAGTGATATTAGTTGAGTTTGGAAAACTTGGGTAACCTCCGCTGATACCATCTTACCTTCAGGAAAACAGCTGGATTTTTTAGCATAATGTCTAAGCCCCTTAATAACCTAGTCCCAAAATGCTTTCCCAGCCCACCAGTCCTATCCTCCAGACACACCATATCTCTTTTTCTATAAAAATATCATACTCTTATACTGTGTAGCCTCCATACCAATGTATGGAATTCTGACCTGTCCTCTTCAGCTCTGGCAAATAGTTGATTATCAGTTAACTATCACCTAGATGTAATTTCCTCTTATATAAACATTGTCAAATCTTTCACAATATAATCTCTAATAATCTTCAAAAATCACTCTTTTTGGGTTTTGAATCTTATTTTTTTTTAAAGATTTTTATTTGTGAATGTATTTGAGAGAGACGGAGATAGCGAGAGAGAGCACATGAGCAGGGAGGAGAGGGAGAAACAGACTCCCCAGTGAGCAGGGAGCCTGACATGGGGCTCGATCCCAGGACCCTGGGATCATGACTTGAACCTGAAGCAGACGCTTAACTGACTAAGCCACTCAAGTGTCCCTGTTTTGAATCTTATTATGCAAGAGTTTGTGAGCCTGTGGTCACTTCATAAAGCAAATATTGTACTTTGCTCATTCATTCAACAAACATTTTAGAAACTGTCATTGATAGGGTATTATATGTCATAGTGCAAAAGAATGTACAAAGCAGTGAGGGAAAATGGAGAAACAAACAGATGGTACAATACTTAGTGATAAGTTCTATAGTAGTGAAATGCACAGGGCATCATAGGACCACATGGCAGAGACAGACGACTGAAAAGTAGTATGGAAGACATTGAGGAATGGGGCTCTTTCAGAGCAGCTAACACATTACCTGGCACTTAGTTGGTGTTTGTTAAATATGCTTTGAATTAGTTAATGATAAACTAATAGACAAGACTTAACCTCCACTTCTATTTTATGTCAAATTTCTTAAGACTCTGGACTATAAAGACATTTGGAGGTCAAGCAGAAAGATTCCCTTTTCAATATTTTCTTTTCTTTTCATGTCATTTACTCTTGTCTTATTTTTAATTACTGTAGTCATTATACTTTATACATTTTACACCAGGATTCAGGACTAGATCTATTAGGACAATTAACCATCCTTCAAACAATTATTTATTAGCGTAAGCCTCAGTCAAAATGAGTATGAAAAAAAATTGCTGATACCCTCTGCTTTTACCCTAAATCCTTAATCCCTATGGATGGCATCTTTTCTCTCTATTTTCCTTAAGATCCAAATCCTCCTTCAAAATACTTCAGAGGAAAATTTGTTCACTTGAAATTACAAATAAAACAGTATCAACAGTATTTATCTGTTTTTTTTTTTTTTAAAGATTTTATTTATTTTATTTCACAGCGGGAGAGAGATCACAAGGAGGCAGAGAGGCAGGCAGAGAGAGAGAGAGAGAGGGGGAAGCAGGCTCCCTGCCAAGCAGAGAGCCCGATGCGGGCCTCGATCCCAGGACCCTGAGATCATGACCTGGGCCGAAAGCAGAGGCTTTAACCCACTGAGCCACCCAGGCGCCCAACAGTATTTATCTGTTTAATGAGAAACCAAATTAGTAGATAATTATAGACCTATTTGCCAGTTTCTAGAAAACACAAAGATAAAACAAAATATTAAATGATAACATAAAGAAACTGACACAAATCCAGGATATGGAGCAGTCTACAGGATGACTGAATTTGATACCTGGAAAAGTCAAGGCCTTTAAAAAAAAAAAGTTTCGCAAAGTCAATAAGTTCCCTCATATCTACTAAAGACTGGTTATGAATTTCATGTATGGTGTAACATACTAGATGACACACATGAGACCAGTGTGCAAAGCAATGTAGAGTTAATGGTGAATAATAACTGTCTTCCAAAACTTCTGATGACTGTAAACTATTTAATACACCTCTGCTTCTGAATGCTTAAAGCACATTCATCTATTGCCTTCTATGATATTGTAACAGGCTTCAAAGTGAAAAAACCTGATTTATAACACCTTAGATGTTAAAGTGTCACAACTTCTTAAGCAAACTATGAATTCATTTTCATAACCATAAATTTAAAATAATTTTTGGTTTTTATTTACTCTTAACAAGGAATTTATCCCGTAATTTTACCTTTAGAATCACAAACACTGCTTTTTTAAAAATAATTTTTATTTTAAAGAGAGAATCCCCAGATTCCCTTTTGAGCACAGAGCCCAATGCGGGGCTTGATCCCACAACCCTGAGATCATGACCTGAGCCGAAATCAAGAGTTGGACGCTCAACCAATTGAGCCACCCAGGCACCCCACAAATACCATTGCTTTAAAAAGTGTTCCACTTCTCCCCTTTAAGTTTTTAAATTTTAATTCCATAATAGTTAACATATAGTGTTATATTAGTTTCAGGTATACAATACAGTAATTCAAAAATTCTAAACACTACTCGGTCCTCATCATGATAAGTATTTACTACATCTTCTTTATCCATTCATCTATCAGTGGACACTTGGGCTACTTCGATAATTTGGCTATTATAAATAATGCTGCAATAAACATAGGGGAGCATGTATCCCTTTAAATTAGTGTTTTTGCATTCTTTGAGTAAATACATGGTAGTTCAATTTTGTTAATCCCGGTCATAATTTATCTTTTTTTGCATAGGAATAAATTAGAATACAAAGATAAAAAAATTAAGAATAAACAGCATCTGTGACAGGAAAGCACAAAACCTGGTTATCTGGGGGCCAGGGACCAGGTTGGGGCCAGTGTAAGAGGACTGCAGGTGGAATAGGGTCTCACCTTCATTCCAGCTCCAGCCCCAAGGAGCCCATTTGGGGCTCAGCCTGTTCCTAGGGACCCTGCTTGCACAGTAGCACATCTTGACAGGTGGGTCACAATGAACTGAAGCTACCTGGTGCCCTACAGAATGGGGCTAGGAATCAAGCCCAAAGGTTTTCAGTTAAAAAACAGAACTTGAAAAATATATACAGAACACGGCAGGGCCCGCTGGGTCTAAAAGCCTTCTCTTCCCTCAGCCCACCACCCCTGACTGCACCTGCCATAGAAAATGCACCAGAAAGAAACAGTCTGAACAGGAATTGAGAGAGTCCCAAGATGGGTGGCTGCACCAATTTACATTCCCACCAACAGTGCAAGAGGGTTCCTTTTTCTCCACATCCTCACCAATACTTGTCATTTTTTGTTTTTTGTTTTTTTTGTTTTTAGTCATTCTGACAGATGTGAGATGATATCTCACCGCAATTTTGATTTGCATTCCCCTGATAATGACTGATCGAGCATGTGTCTATTGGCCGTCTGTATGTCTTTGGACAAATGTCTGTTCGTGTCTTCTGCCCATTTTTTAATTGGATGGTTTTTTGGGTGTTGAGTTGTATCAGTTCTTCATATATTTTAGATACTAACCCTTTTATCAGGTATGTCATTTGCAAATATTTTCTCCCATTCAGTAGATTGCCTTTTAAAATACTTTAAAAAAAATACTCCTTAAAAAAACACTTTCTAAGTATTTTTGTCCTTTTTTTTTTTGAAAATGCTGTCTAAGTTTTCCTTGGGGAAAAATACCTTGGAAACTACTACAGAAAAAAAAATCCTAATGTCTTTTACTGTAGTTTACATATGCATGCCTGTGAGTTTTTGATATGATATTTTGAGATTAAAGAAAGAAAAAAATACATTTCCCTTTAGAAAGAAAGTAAATTTCAGGGATGGAATATATATGTGGAATACTTAAGGCATGTGAAACAAAATTTAAGAAACATCCAATAGTTCAAATTTTATCTATTAAAAAATAACCTTCATAAAGAATAAGGTAAAAAAATGTTTATAATGAAAATACTCTATCTCTGTGTTAAGTATAGCACAAGTATCTCTGATATGTAGTAAATTTAAAACCTTGATGTTCTCTGAATTTCTTAAAATATAACTTTCAAGTAGTTCCACTAAAGCATAAAAAGAGAATGTATAGGGAAAGAATGGCTATTGTTCTAAATGTCATAACTTTGGCCAAGTAGCAAACCTTATGTTTGAAAATATATTTTGAATGTTTCTATAACTTTAGTTGTATCTATTTTATGGAGATGTTTATTTGATAGAAGGACTTAAGAGATACAGAAATGAAATATTGTAATTTTATAGTAAGTCTAAAATTAGAGTTAACTTCTTTATTCCTAATACAGTACTTTTCCTATGTACCTTGAAATTTATGCATCTTATATAGTTGTTTAAACTATAGCTTTACCTTTATTTTTTTAAAAGATTTTATTTATTTATTTCACAGAGGGGGAGAGAACACAAGGAGGCAGAGAGGCAGGCAGAGAGAGGGGGAAGCAGGCTCCCCACTGAGCAGGGAGCCCAATGCAGGCCTCGATCCCAGGACCCTGAGATCATGACCTGAGCCAAAAGCAGAGGCTTTAACCCACTGAGCCACCCAGGTGCCCTATAGCTTTTCCTTTAAATTGAAATTCTTCAAAGAATATTCTCTCTGGCTTAAAAGTTCAAGAGATATCTGTAATATCTACATATTGAATTAATAGATAATAGTGATGGTGGTAAATTACCATTCACTAAACAGCTTTTAACTGTTAGTTAAACTCCTTAAGAGGAAACTTATTGTTTTAAACAGTCTTTTTTATTTTTTTTTTTTGGTCATGGGAATTATACTCTAAAAAAATGTTATTTACAAGATTATATTATTCCTTGTTCCACAGAGGATCAAGAGAATATAAGACAAAACACATGGTTATGGGCTGTCGGAAGCATTGGTACTTTTGACTAGACTTGATTCTGTTGGATTGGGAGCTTTGTTCTAGGCCTGCTTTCATATACAGATTTTTGATAAATACTTCTTCCTTAATATGTTAAATTTCTTTTAGGGATGCAGTGTTTAAGGGTAAGAAGATTATAGGTCTGAAATCAGAAGGCATGCATGCATCTGAGTCCTAATATTGCATTTAATTACTAAGTGCTTGGGTAACTAAAAATCACTTTTGAAAATTCAGTTATTTCTTCTGAAAAAATAAATTCAACAAAACTTTGTTCCTATGGCTCTTATCAAAATTAAATGCAAAAGAAATTAATTCATGACCTAGAACATAGTAAATAAAAAGTTATGAATTAAGTAATAATTTCAATTAATATTAAGGTATAGTTGATGCTAAGTGATTTAATAACAACATGAGAATTGTCTTGCATGTCTTTATTTCAGAAGATATATAACTTTTGTACACATGTACACATGTATCAGTAAAGACACAATATACATGAATACATGTAATGGTCAAGTAATTTGGCAATGAAATAGTATCAAAAAGTGGAGAATTCTAGGTCAATGTTTAGGTTTCTGGAGAACTGTTGGTTATTTTGCCTATTAAAGAAATTATATAATAAAATATAACAGGCATTTAATAATTTCCTATTGAATGAACTAATAAATGTATTATTTTTCATGAACATATTTTTTCCAGATTGAAAATAAAATAACAAGCATGCACTGTAAATTAGTGTTTATTTATAACACGGTATGCACTTAATTTTTTTGCTGTATCCTAAATTAGATCAAGCATGATATAGCAAATTAGTTCATCATTAGCTAATGTAACAAGAAAAAGGCAATTCTAAAATGGTGAAAAGGAAATGCTTAATTCAAAGATTTTCTTCCCCTCCTAGTTCTAAGATTTGGAGCATGCAAAGTGTTGGACAAAGATTAAACAAAATATGTCTTTAAAAATGACGCATCAAGTATGCAGCAATCTAGTCAAAAAAGACTAAAAAATAGCCTTTAAAAACTACTTTCATGAAGCTACCATGTCTGGCCTTTGGAATATTTCCACTTAATTCTGTAATAGCTTTTTTTTTTTAGCCATTTATAAATAATTTTATCATGAGGAAAACTGGAGGCAGTGTGATAGAGGAGAATATTTCAAAAACTGGAAAAGGAGGATCTAGAATCTAGATCCTCTTCCGGAATGTGCGTCTTACTGCCTGTGTCCTGGGAAATTTTTGTGCCTCAGGCAGGACTCTTGTCATTTGAATTGTGACTATGTTTAAAAAAAAAATGAAGCCATATAGCAATGAGGTTTTAGAACAAGCTGTGTTGATCTTCACTATATTCCTATGAGGTAGGAACTGCTACAATCCCTATTTTCTAGATCAGGAAATATACGCTGCAAGTTCTTGAAATAAATTGTTAAATATATTATTCACATGTTGACACACTTTAAAAAATGGTTTGAGTCTTTTGTTTTAAAATTAAATGCATAGACTATCTATGAAATTGTTTAATTTCCTATGTGATTTCTGTCAAGAAATCTTCATTTGTCTTATCAGAAAGTTAGAAGCTTGAAATTATAAGTTCATATTCAACATGAATGATTTGATAAAGCATATGGACAACTTGGTAGGTATATATCTCTGATATATATGCTAATATACATATGACTAAAACCACATCATTCACAACAAAATCAATTCTTTAGAGGTCCATCCTAAATTTCCAGAAAACAATGGTTTGCTAAAATGGCCAAAGAATGTAAAACTGCACTAACTCAGTTTTGATTTGACAACAATTTTGTGACCTTTTTGACACACATTGCTATACAGAGTCTGTTTCTTTTTGGGAAGCTATCTAAAACTAATAAATTAGTGCCAGCAATTAGGCGCAACTGTATATACTTCTTTTATAAGGAGGTAAAAAACGAAAATAAGTTGACAACAATATTTAATATAAAAAGAAATCCCAAGACAATGCCTTAAATTTAGCACATCACTCAATCCACTAATCTCATCAGACATTCCTCTATACAAAATAATAAAATTTTGGAATTCACATGTTTGCATTTCAATGCATTAAGTTAAATGTTCTCTTTATAAGCAATTTGAGGAGAGTAGTAGTGCATTTTTAATACTTTATTGAAAATAGCTGTTCATACCTAATTACTTTGCCTTATACTTCTTTTCTTTCCTACTTTCCTAACTTCTCCACTTCATTTAGATTCTTCTTTTTTTAAAAGATTTTATTTATTTATTTGACACACAGAGAGAAATTACAAGTAGGCAGAGAGGCAGGCAGAGAGACAGGGAGAGGAGGAAGCAGGCTCCCCGCTGAGCAGAGAGCCCGATGCGGGCCTCGATCCCAGGACGCTGAGATCATGACCTGAGCCGAAAGCAGAGGCTTTAACCCACTGAGCCACCCAGGCGCCCTAGATTCTTTTCTGTAGGTCAGAAGTCCCTAAAAAAAAACAGTCTCAGGCAAGGAAGACTAACTCCCATCTAAAGAGCCTTGAAATTTGGACTAAAAGAGTTCTCCTTTCTATTTATTTATTTTATTCCAACTGCCGATCCTACTTTTCCACAGCTGCATTTTAGGGGACTCATCCTTTGTTAAAATGTCTCCTCATTCGTTTTGTCGAAAATCAGTTGGTATTGATGATACCCTAGCAACGACTGTTCACTGCTTTATCATCCACTTAGTTTGGGAATGTCCGTGTTTGACTGCTATATGGCACAAAATTAAATTTGAATACTTTTAAAAACATTTCCATTTTGCAGCCTCATTAAAAAACTTTTTCTTCTTCTCCTTTTTTTTAATCTTCTATTTATCCTTTCATATGGAAGGTCACTTTGTCCATATGGTGATTGGCCCTGTGCAAGTGGAAACTATGAGATTCTATTAAAAAAATGGATTACATACATCAGTGGTTCTTAACCTTAGCTGCATATTAAAATCACCTTGGAATTTTAAGGAAATACTTATGCCCTTGCTACACCATTACCAATTCTTATCTAAGTGGTCTGTTTTGGGACCTAAACATTAATATTGTTTGAATATACCCCTGGTGAATCTGATGCTATATAGAATCAAGCATCACTGTCATTTTCACTGGCAATTTCATTGGTTCAACCTAATACATATCTTATTTACTTCTCAAAACTACTATGCCTCATGGTATTCAGAGATAGAAATTATTATGTCCATTTTTCAAATTAGGAAATATAGGATTATAGAAGCTAAATGACTCAGTCATCATACTAGATGATATGATCAGAAAGTAGCAGCTCCTAAGATTTGAAAAATGCAAATATTATTAATGAAAAATGCATTATGTTCAACTAAATTTGCTAAAGCAAGAATGTAACAATCATATGGGAAAATGTGCAACAAACTTTGAATGAAAAAGCTGGAAACCAAAAAAATAGTTTGGTGGGTTTTTTTTGTTTGTTTCTATTTTTATAACTAACAACAAAAAGGATCACAATAATAACAAAAAACTAATAGTAATACACAGCCACAAACATTACTCAACATAGAAATTATGATTAATCAAGATTTAATTCTCATGAAAAACTGAGTAACTTTCATTTATTGATATTGCTCTTCACTGTGGAAATTTCTATAGTTGTCAATATGTTTGATGAATAACATGTGTACCTGACAATAGTTTCCTATGCTTATTTCCTAAGGTTCTGCACTGGATATCCAAGCATTGCCATCTGAATTAACAATACATTTCAAGAAAGACAATACTCAGTTTAATCTATTTTCCACTAAGTTTGTACCTGAATGGTAAGATAGCTCACAATAAGTTTCCACACAAACACATACATTATATTTTTAACAGGTGGAATTTCAAGTCAAAATCCCATGAAGAAGGAAAAGTTTTGTCCCTGCTGTGACTGTAAAAAACTGTGAACTTGAGGCCTGTTATAGGCACTGGAAAATTTCCAAAATACTCACAAAAGTGTACCATAATGGGAGTAATAAAAGCAAGACATTCACCTCATGGGAATCTCTGAATGTGTTGCTGTCATGGGCATAGTCTAAATTTAGCTCTTTATAATTTCTGCACTTATGGCTGAAGTTACAAACCATATGGTGATAGAGAAAATTAGCCATATTTTAAAGAACCAGCCAAAAGCTTTTCTTATTTCAGCCAGCAAAAGTCTCTTCCATAAAAGTATCTGGTCACAAAACAGCTCAACAAATGCTATACTATTTTGACTTTGGCATTATTGCTCATTTGCTTAATTCATATTAGAAGTTGTTTAAGTTTTATAGAGAAAAAGCAAAGCATAACAAAATCAAAGCTATCATACAAATTTTCAAGTCTTTGAACTAAAGGAATAGGGGCCAATTTATTAGTATTTGGCAGATATTAATGAAACAAAAACAGGAATTTGCATGGAATTGAACTAACACTGCTATAATCTGTTGATATTTATATTGAACAACAATTGAGAAAAGATATGTGTTTTGATATAGATTGATCAAAATCTCCCAAATATTTTTATTGTTTTAAAAACATAATTTCTACCAGTAAGGTAATATAACAAAAAGTACTTAAATACACTAAAATTCAAAATAATTGTTAGAATTTCATTGTTTTAAAACATTTAAGCAATCAGGTATACACATATTTTATAAGAAAAGTGGCTGTTTCAATGACAAATTAATTTTAGGGTGAGACTGTCTTGTTAACGTCCTCTTTCCCACCTGGTTAACTTTATCTGTATTTTCATATATCGTCGCTTGGTGGCTTAAGTTGAAGAGACATTCATTCATACTACGGGCGCTAGTATAGCCTAGTATGCCCTTTTTCAAATTGGTGAAAGACTTATTGCAATACACAAATATAAATATTTGAGCCTTGAAAATCTATAATCAATAGAATATCTTATAGATAGATAATAGAGAACAGAGTTTCTGCCACATGCCTTAGTGGGTTTATTGAGCTTTCTATGTGCTGGTCGCTGTCCTGGGTGCTGGAGGTCCTGTGGTGTAGCAGGCACAAGGGCTAGAAGACGTGGGAGACACTTTAGATAGGGGGTTCAGGAATGCCTCTCTGAAGAGAAGATGTTTGAGTAGAGACCTGAAATGATGAGACTGAGCAGTTGTCTTCAAAGAATAGTGATCTCTGCCCAGAGAAGAGGGAGAACAAAAATTCCTATGGTGAGCATGAGTTTTTGAGCAATGAAAAAAGAGATCCAGTTGACAAGAATACTTTTAAACAAGGAAATAATGCTAAGAAATACAGCTAGAAAGATAGGAAGTGACTAAACTGGCTTGTAGGCTGAGGAAGGGGTCTGGATTTTTTCTTTTCTAGAAAGTAGCAATAGAAAGCGATTAGAGGGTTTTAAGCAGGAGATCTGGTTGATATTTTAAAAGATCTCTCTGACTGCTCTGTGGGGAGGGGATTAGATGGAGAAATGTGATGAAAGGTGAAAACCTAACTGGCATTTAGAGGATTCAAGAGGTGAATGCTTAATTTTATTTCTTAGTAAATCTAGTTTTGATGCCACACACAGTGCCTACTGAGTTATTCTAAAGTAATTCTTGATATAAATTTTACATTTCCTCCTAATGTAGGGTTTTTCCAAAGTATGGTCCTGGGACTGTATAAAAATCATTTGCCTCATTAGTTAAAAATGCAGATTCTTTGACCTCATCTCATACTTTTTGAATTAGTCTCTGGGGATGGCACCCGAGAATATACATTTTTTTTAATGATCTACTCAGATGATTTTTATGCATATGAACATTGGATAACCATTGTTCTAAGGAATGGTTGTTCCTACAATGTAGAGATGATAGTAATGCCAGGGAAGTTTTCCAACAGAAAAGGATCCTTGAACTGAATCTTGAATCAGAAATCAATGTGTGCCAATTTGAAGAGTGTGAGGAAATTCAGTTTCACGCAGCAAGATACAGAATTAAAGATTATCGGGCATGGATCAGAAAGGAAATTCATCACGATTAAATCTCTAGATATAAGGAAAGAAGGGTTAGGGTAGGAGAAAGAGATCAACCTGGGCAATATGTGAATTCCCCAAATTTATGAATTTGCAGAGCATGACAAAGATCCAGGTCCCAGAGTCTCACATAATCACCCCACTTATAAATAATAATGGATAAAACATTACAGGGAAAATATATTGCAAATATCTAAAGTGGATCAAGAACATTATGCCTTCACATTATAAATAGTAATGTCAAATCCCTACCGACACTAGGCAGTAGAGAGAAAGAAATATTTAATGACTA
Organism: Ailurus styani; assembly: GCA_002007465.1. Taxonomy (NCBI): domain Eukaryota; kingdom Metazoa; phylum Chordata; class Mammalia; order Carnivora; family Ailuridae; genus Ailurus; species Ailurus styani. The sequence continues at coordinate 1,778,372 of LNAC01000010.1, read as the reverse complement.
CTTGACACAAATTAACTCTTTAAACTTCAAAACAACCCTATGAAATAGTTTTCATTATTCCCATATTATTAATAAAAAACCTGAGAAGTTTAATGAAACCGAGTTGTATAACCAATCTGCTCATCTCTAACCAATTTTGTTATGTGATTGTCTGGCTCACTGAGAATCTATGAAATATATGGAATGTATGTCCACTGTAGAATGCATGGATTGGTAGGCTTCCATATTAGCCAGGCATTGGATAACTTACAGGTCATCTCAGTTTAGATGTTTACCTGGGGAAATTTACTTATCCTCTTTGTCTCTAAAGGACCTTCATTATAAAACATCAGCTTCATAGCTACATTGTAAGGATTAAATGATACAATATGTGCAGCCATCTAATGGCATACTTGACAATGAAAAGGGCATAGATCATCACCATTGCTTTAATCTCCCAACCCCCTTGCAAGCTGCTTTCAATAAAACCTTATTAATTTGCAACAATTCACATCTATTCATCTATAAAATTTAACACATTTGAAAATTGTTCTCGGTGTTGTTATTTAGGTCATTTTCCTTTCTACTCCCTCTAACATCAGCATATGCTGGTTTTTACTCTCTTGTATCACTTTAGTGTCTTTCTTTTAGCAGACACTTTGCCCACCATTTTGCTGACAAAATCAGTGTTATGTTTCCAAAACCGAAATAAGTTTCACATTAAATAGTACATAATTCAATTCTATTATCCTTTGTACTATCATTAAAGTACTACCCACATGACATTCCAAAGTGTCTTTTAACAAAATGTATATGTATATTTATATATGTGTCTATATCATCAGAAGTTCACAGAGATTGCTATTACATATATGTAAATTATTGTGTTTGTTATGTTGCTAAAACTAAATGCTTAAGTTTTTTTTAATCATAATTCTCAAATCTAAGATCAGGCAAGATCTTTCAAATATATCCCTTCTACTATGTTTTGAGCTTAATTAATGTAATATTATGCCACATTAGGAGACTAGGACAATTCTAGAGTCATAAAGATACACTACCTCTATGGCCTTTAACTTTAGGAATATCAAGAGAAAAATAAAAGGCAAAGAACCAAAAAGAACAAAAAACAAAAAAACAAAAACAAACAAACAAAACTTTGGACATGGCCTTAAAGAATTCGGTGGATGCAGTTAAAATATTCCCATGGAATAGCCCATTAAGCATTTGCTATTCCTTGCTGTAGGATACCTGCCATTAAGTATATAAAACCTCTATGCAAGTAAAGCATGCAGGTAAATCCTACAGCAAGCAAATGTGTGAACGGGAAAAGAGAAGGAGAAGGAGAGAATGAGAGACTATGAAAATACCACCATATTAAAGGGAGCTGTGATCAGTAGTTAAAACCTGCAACAGAGTATTAGGAGTTAAGATGCTGAAATCCTAATGGATTGCAGGAATGAAATAGATGCCACTACATTTTTTTGTTTAGCAGTAAAGTAGAAATAAAAAGAACATAAAATTCTTGGGTTTGATTGATATACCAACATGATGACTAAACAGAGCTGCAAGTAACAGCTGTAAATAACATCAGGTACCTCTAAAGCAGAGCCACCTTCTGCAAAGGCAGAATTATTATGTAATTATATCTACTTTTCCAAGTTACAAACTACTCCCTGGCAGGGATCCACTTCTTCATTCATTGCGATTCAATATAATTTGAGCTGCTAAGGTAAAGTGTCTCCCGGCAGGAGGCTGCAAATGAATCCTGCTGATGCTTTTATTACTACCGATTCAGACGGTTCGGCCCAACACTCAAACAACTCCAGCGCTTGGGGAAGTGTTTGCAAGTGGTTTATTTTGAAATAGAGCAGAGAACCATACCAGGATGAGAAAATCCCGGGAATCCAGTAAGAGTCATACCAACATGTAATCAGTTTGCTGTAAGCATCCTAGAGCTGACTGCATGCAATTTTTCAAATTCTCTAACTAGATGATATCTTCAATAAAAACTTGAAAATTCATTTCCAACTAAAATGAAAAATGAACTGTTGGAGGGTTGACTTTTTTTGTTGTATATTCTTTTTTTTTAATTTTTGTTTTGGTTTGCTTTGTCGTTGGCTTTTTCTCTCTTTTTCTTTTGGCCCACCAAATTTTAAGTCACAGAAAGGGAGAATTGTAGTGTATAAAAAAGCCATAATTATCATTATTTGAGCACCTCTGGAGAAATTATGTCTCATATGGTATAGGTATATAGTTGGCCATCTCATAGGCTCACATTACAGAATACTAAAATGGCTATAATATTTTGATTCAAATAGCCTTTTTCTATTTTCTTACATGATTATTTAACTAACATTCTCTATAGAATGTTAATTCTATATCTATACATGTTTATATATCTATAGATATCTATATCTATAGGTAGTTACATATCCATAGGTAGTTCCTTTGTGCATATATGGATATATATGTATATATGACCATAAATGTACATATATACACCAACGTATACAAACATTTGGATGTATATGTATATCTGCATACACGCCCATGCACACACCCACATGCTGAGAACCTTCTGGAAAAAAAAATCAGGACCCACTCCAAATTAGTAGTCTTTAATGTGCATCTCTGCAGAGAAAGTGAAACGGTTTCAGAAAGGAAGCAGAAAGCATTATAAAGCCAGCATCTCTAAGAAAGCATCATTTTTCTGGGAACTGAATTACATTCAGTAACAAGAGGGTCATTTTACTGACCTTCTGAACAACACTGAATATAAGTGCCAGAGAGAAGGTTTCCAAACATCTGTAAAATAATGAGGGATATTTACTAAAAAAAAAAAATCATTGAAAGTTTACTTCATTGATAATACTTTGAAAGTGTTAGGCAGGCTTTTTTTTCTTTTCTTTTTTTTTTTTTTTTGAGTCTCTTACTAAGCCTAATGAAAGCAATTTAACCAAAATCTTATACTCCGTTCAATGAAAACCTCTCCAGTCTGACCCTATAGTCTCTACAAACTATTTGAAGGGCCAGGGCCTTTAGCTATGATGGTTAAATATCATCCATAGTAACAGGTTTCATTTCTGCCCTCAGTGATTGAAGCCAAACTATGCACTGACTTGATATGCCAGTGGGCAATTTCAACTTCTCTTTCATGTATCTCTTACTGCTTTTTAAGAAAAGAAAGGGGGGGAAATGTGGGATCATTAAGGACAGAATTCACAATGCTAAAACTTAGGAAAAAAATACTGCTAGTAATAATTACAGTTCCTGCAATTTACAGATTTTGAGTTAATAATTGATATTTTTCAACTACATAAGGAACCTTTCTACCATCAACATTAACTGGCAAAGTAATTGTTATTTTATTGACAGTATTTTTAGAATATCAGCTAGAATTATAAGAAAATATGAAAAATTAAATGCTGGGATATAAATATCTATCTAGAAATAGCTTCCATCTCTTTCCAAGTGTGAGAAGTCATAACTCAGTCATGATTGTCTTTTTTTTTTTGAGAAAAAGAAAGATAATTACCCTTCATGGGTGAGACATTTGATTTATTCTACTGAGATTCATTTCACTTCACTGTAAATTAAACTGTTTAACTCAACATTTTCAATGCTACCTGCTACTGAAGGGACATCAGCAATGACTAAGAGTGAGTTGATAGATCAGCTTTATTCAAAATAACTATGATGTTTATAATTATTGTCATAAGGTGAGCTGTTACTTTGATATCATTTAATCGTTTCTCCTTTTTTATGACCTCTCAATTTAACTAGAAAGCATGATTCAATTGCAAATCTCCAAACATGTATCCTGTAAAATAATACTCCTTTATTTATGTTTTTATCCAAACCAATTAAGAATATCTGTTTAACATGTAAGCATTTGTTATAAAACTGACAAAAATTTATTTTTATTAAATTACAGCAATATGTACATGCTTAGAATTATTTTTTTAAAAGATTTATTTATTTATTTGAAAGAGAGAGTGACAGAGAGCATGAGAGGGGAGAATGTCAGAGGGAGAAGCAGACTCCTCAAGGAACTGGGAGCCCAATGTGGGACTCGATCCAGGGACTCCAGGATCATGACCTGAGTCAAAGGCACTCACTTAACCAACTGAGCCACCCAGGTGCCCCCATGCTTAGAATTATTATCTGGGCTTATGATTTTATTTTTTTTAAGATTTATTTATTTATTTATTTGAGAGAGAGAGAGAGAGACAGAGCGCCCTAGCCGTGGGGAGAGGTAGAAAGAGAAGGAGAAGCAGACTCCCCACTGAGCTGGAGTGGGATGTAGAGCTGGATTCCAGGAACCTGGTGTCATGACCTGAGCTGAAGGCAGACACTTAACTAACAGAGTCAGCCAGGTGCCCCAGGCCTTATGATTTTAAAATAGCATTGTATAATTTCAAAGAATTTTGCTTTATATACAATTTTCCAAAATGAACAACAGGCTCCATAGGTATAAAAGTAGGATCAAAGCATCTGTCAGTTCATTACATTTTAAATACAAGTATTGAGGGCAATACATAAAAAAAGTTTAAAATCAGTGTTTTATTTTTAATTAAAATAAAACAGGGAGTAACTTTGTTCTGTCATAATACCTAAATCCACTGTAAACTCTATTTAGATCACAGCATACGATAAGAGTTTATTGTTTATATAAAGTTAAAAACTATTATGGGCACCTTCTCCCACATGCTAAATTTTCTCCATTTTCACCCTATTTTATTTATTTTTTAAAGATTTATTTATTTATTTATTTGACAGAGAGAGAGAGAGAGAGAGAGAGAGAGAGATCACAAGTAGGCAGAGAGAGGAGGAAGCAGGCTCCCCGCCGAGCAGGGAGCCCGATGCGGGCCTCAATCCCAGGACGCTGAGATCATGACCTGAGGCGAAGACAGAGGCTTTAACCCACTGAGCCACCCAGGCGCCCATTTTCACCCTATTTTAAACATTGTCAGTCAGTACTATGCATAGTAATAGACTTTCATAAACCTGACATTTTTACTGAGGTGCGCATTTAGCTGGTTCATTTCCACAAGTTTAAAGGGTATATAGGTGCTTTTCTTCAGTGGATAATAGAATGCATTAAAAACAATTTATTCTTTTAAGTGGAATTGTTCATTGCTAAGGTGACCATGCAATACTTATCTACTTATGCCCACACATCTCTAAAGATTCAAGACAATCTGTGAAAACAAATGTAGTAAAAGATTTTTAAAAATAGCAAAAACTAGAAATTGAATAATAAAGTGATACTAGAGGAAATAAAATATAGAAATCACTGCTGAAGTCCTGCCAAGTTACTTAAGTTAGGTAAAGAATTTGGACTTGAATTTCCAGGGAGTAAGATATGTCATCATCATCAGCAGCAGCAGCATTGAAACTATTCATTGAGCAATTTTAGGGGATACGGGGGGTGTTGTTAACTACCTTATGTGTTCAATGTGTCTTCATTTATTCCTCATATAAATCCTGTGAGGAGAGTCAAGTATCTATTTGTCTGTTTTATAGGTGAGGAAACTGAACCTGAGACGGTAAAAAAGTTGTCCAACACGAGGCTGATTTTGGAACCTGATCTGTCTGAGTATGGCACTCATCCTCTTCCCCAATCTACTACATGGACTCACAGTACATATTATTCATGAGACAGAAACATTTCTCCAGTTGATCTTCATAGGCAGGGAACAATGTAACTGAAGCAGTGGATTACAACCTCTACAAGTCCCTAAAGTAAATTTAAAGACCCATTTGGATGATTGTTTCTTGATGTGTCCCTCCATAGGAGGCCAGTGTATAATGCAAAGATGAGCTTCTATAAAAGCATACAGTGAGGAGCTAACCCATTATGTATCAGGTCCACATCTGTCAAATAGTCTGGCTTGAATTAGGGATAGCATCACAAATGTCAATTTTTAAAATTAATTGGACTTTCCGCAGAAATTTTCTATTCAAATTTGAAATAACTGTTGTCAAATAACCTCAGTGTAGGAGGTATAGTCACACATACATTGTCTATATTTAAGCAAAGTAACTTCTCAAACTACCATGAATATCTGTTACAAAGTAAACCTCTATATAAGTACATGAATCAATTTCCTGCTATTTAGTGTTTTCAAATGTCAATTCAATATTGAAGAATTACGCAATATATGAATATTTCAACATTAAAGTAGTTGACCTTAAGCCAACATTTCTGATAATTGTCAAATGAAACCATGAAATAGTTAGCCATTGAAACCACTCTCATAAACAGCAGGAAAACTTGTCTCAAAATAAAGCAATACACTTAACTCTCATGCAATAAAATAGTCTTTTTAAAAAAATACTTATCTATTTGAAAGAGAGAAAGAGCAGGGGGAGGGGCAGAGGGAGAGAGAGAGAAAATTTCATGCAGACACCCTGCTAAGTGTGGAGCTGGACAGAGAACTCTATGTCACGTCCCTGAGATCATGACCTGAGCCCAAACCAAGAGCCATACGCTTAACTGAGCCACCCAGGGGCCCCTGCAATAAAACGGTCTTGGGATAACTGTTTAAAAGAGCTGTGAATGAAAATGTCTTATAAATTAAAGTTACTTGGTGATTAATGTCATTTGAACTGACATTTGGTGGTGCACTTTAAAAATTGTCCAGTGTAGGGGCTGATAAAAAAACAAGTTCCTACAAAATAAGAACTCAGTATGAAAGGAATGGGATGTCTCTCTAACCATGCCATCTGCTCTCTAATCTCACCCTCTCCTCTCAGCTAAGTCCCCTTCATATATTCTCAACCCAAGGATCTCACACTTAATATCATGTGCCTGCACCATTCTGTTTTTGTGCTTATCATCTGCTTCTTTCATATGGAAAGAGAAGTCTACCTAGCATTGTCATTGACCCTTATATGGTCAAAATAACTCCTCTTCATTAAAAAAAAATGAATCAAGGGACTTTAGTAAACATGATTAAACAGAAGGGGTGTGTATATGGGTGTGTGTGTGTGTGTGTGTGTGTGTGTGTGTATTTAAAGGTTTTATTTCTTTGAGAAGAGAGAGATTGAAAGAGATTGAGACAGAGAGATTATTTAACTGACTGAGCCACCTAGGTGCCCTGAGAAGTTACATATTTTTATCAAAAAAGTTGAACCCTGAAAACCTAAAAGGGCATGTACTTCTCACAAAACAAAGTTAATATCAACACCATCAGATTAAACCAATTCAGGCTCTAGAAGCTGAATGGAAGATGTGCACAGTGAACACGTGCAATGAAAAGTAATGAAAAGCCTTCTTACTAGTTGGGGTGAATTACATTTGGTCCACAATTCTTCCTTCCCTCCCAGTCCACATTAAAGTTTCGCTGCTCGTAGTACACACTTCACTGCTCCACTGATATTGGACTTGGATGGTTTTGGATTTTCTTTGGCCAGTGGAATGTGGCTGGTATAAACCACGTCACCACACCAGAAACTGTAAATGTACTCGGATGATTTCCCTTGGCCTCTCCCACTCCTGCCATGTACCATGGGAAGTACTGGCTCCAGCACCCTGTTGACATACCCTTCAGACTGGACCCAACAAGAGACTTGTGAGTCAGGCCTGACCCCCAACTGGTAGCCTTTGACACTAGTTACAAACAAGTAGATTGAGGTTTTTAAAACCCAGTCGAGGAAGGAGTGGGGCACATGATGACTAGAATCACCATCGTAAGTTTGGTCAGATTTTTGTTTCAACAATAGACAAAAATAAAGTCGGTGGGTTTAGGTTAATATTTGTTGAAGGGGAAAAGATTAAAAAATAGTAAATACTCAGAGGAAGAATTGACTACAGTAAGCAGCTAAGAGAACTCGTAGAAGATGGCACAGGATAACTTTCTCAGGAAAAATATGTAAATAAGCTTAGAAAAAACACACCATGATAGCAATTCTAAATGAACAAAATTACTGTAAAGTATATAAAGATAACCTATTCTCAGCGTGTACCTTAGATTTACATCATACTTTTAATTTCAGGGTTATAAATTAGTCTAGTGCATAAAAGAAGATTAGAATTGTATGTAGAATTTGTATTTGATATATCTTAAAGAAAATATAAATATAAAGACAATATACCATGTTGCTTATAAACTATTTTTCTGCCATTCTTTCTCCCCTTCCCTAACCAAAAAAAAAAAAAAAAAAAAANAAAAAAAAAGTTCTCCAAATCATTATTTGTGGTGATGGAGGGACATTTATGTAAAAAATCTATTTGTAAGAATTCATATTGTTCCTATCCATATGAAGCCCTATGGAAATAGGCCATCTAACATGTAAGGTAATTGTTTGAATTTCTAATTTCCTAAGCTTAGTTTTATGTGTATTCATATCTTTCATTCGCCATATTTAAACTTAAATATATACTTTCATTTCGTAAAGCTAAAATAATCCTCAGAGAAGATGTAAGCAATGGAATGCAAATTGGAAATTCTTTTGTGCTCTTGTTGGGTAGTGTTTACTCACTTTTCACCTTGTTATCTACAAAACATGAAAATGCCTAGGTAGGCACAGCACATCAGTCTGACAAGTTGTCATCATACTCAGGCCAGTGTTGGTTTCGTGATTGCTTGATGTGTCAAAAACATTGTGATGGATTAAAACAAATCTCAAAACCCTGTGTTCATTATCCAAATGACAGGATTTTCTCAGACTTCCAAGGAAAAAGAAAAGGAAAAAAAAAATAAGGTTAGAAGCAGTACAATTTAGTAGAAATGAATCTCTGCTCAGAATAAACTGGAGTCTATTTTATTACAGGTTTTCACTGTTGCAACAGAGTAGAATAATTGCATTGAATCAAAAGAGGATGTATAAAGGCATAATGCATCTCAAGTACAAATTATTTCCTATTATATATACTGGGTAAAATAAATCTCACAAGAATTTAATTCAAATTTTCTGTTAGTTATTGATTTTAACAGGTCACATGCTTATAAATTATTAACATAGGGATATAGCCCCTTAGCATTACTGTCTCCCTATTTTTTAAAAAATGTTTCATTAGTGAATAGACATTATTTTTTTATTTGAAAAACAACTCACAGAACCTGAAAGCAGCTTCTATACACTAGTATGTATAANTAAAAATGTTTCATTAGTGAATAGACATTTTTTATTTGAAAAACAACTCACAGAACCTGAAAGCAGCTTCTATACACTAGTATGTATAACATCTTGAAACATATCTGTTATCTCACTCATTTAAGAAAATCTAATTATAAAATGTAGTTTTTGATAATATGATAGTTTCTGGTAATGTACGTGGTTTTGTTACAATGTAACTAGAAAACCATTGTATATTTCTGTCAGAACAGAAGCCAATTTACATACAGGTATATGACTATGCCATTATTAGAGATATCTATAGTCGAACACTATTTAGAAACAGCATTCTTTCAGCTTTATTTCCTTAACAAATAAAAAAGAACATATTACTTTAAAATGGAAGTCACTGGGAAGTAGATTTCACCTCAAAATAATATTTTAACAAGAAATAACTTGAAAAAAGTAGACTCCCATATGAAGAGGCATTCTTCCAAATGTTAGACAGATTTATTTGACTAAAGTTAAAAACTATTCATCAGCACAGTCACATAAAAGTACAGAAGTGTTGGAAAGAGATGGGGCTAGATGAATTTTATCATCATGAAAAATTTTAATTGTAGTCATACCCTGGCCCTGATACTTTGTATCATAATCTAAATTATATAAAATCATTGTTGAAAAGATGTTTTGAGGATTGCACAAACATCTAAACTTTTCTTTTTAAATCATATCAATTTGTTATGCTGTAGAAAAATAAAAATCACTACTCAAAATTTTATATCTGTAATAATTAATGCTTCTTATAGTGATTTTCATTAATTTTAAGTTATTTCCTTTATCATAGCCCCGATATTCTCTCTCTCTATTCATCAATAGTCCTTAACATAGGTATATGTTTCTGTGTATGTGTATAATTGTTTATTGCTTGCTCCAAGAATTTTATATACAAAATTCTCTTATTTTTATGCTAACTTTTATAATGCACATTTCTACAGTGAAATACAGATGAAATAATAAAGCTGTCTTGTTTATTTGATTATACTATTTTATGTTCTTTGTTTCAAATCAGTACATGGTATAAATATTTCTAGCTGTTCTTTCTAATATCATCTCTTTAGCTTTAATTCCATTCCATGTGAATTCATCACTCTGGTACCCATGGACTTGACAAAAGAGAGGATATTGGGCTATTGGACATGAGTCAATTCTGCCTGCCAATAGCTTAAAGCTTTGGCATCATATTCATAGTGTCTGTTCATGCATTTGAGCAAAACTATCACTTTCATGAAAAGACATTTAATCACACTTTGTGTTTGGTTTTGTATAATAGATTGCAAAATGATTTTTATCAGTTCATAGGTTGGTTTGTGTTTGTCTTTTTAAAATTTCTAACAGTCTAGGCCTTAGGAGATTTAGTTACAAATTCCCTTTGCTGTTACCTAAGCAATTTTGATTTTTTGTTACTTACTAACATGCACTGAAAAGAGGGGCTGGGATAGTGGTGAAATTCTTCCTTAAAGATAAACTGCTTGATCACACTAAATCTCTCTTTCTGGGGCACCTGGGTGGCTCGGTGGGTTGAGCGTCTGACTGTTGGTTTCGGCTCAGGTCATTCCCTTGCGGCTATGGGACTGAGCCCTGCATCTGGCTCTGAACTCAGTGTAAAGTCCGCTTCAGATTCTTTCTCCCTCTCCCTCTGCCCCTCCACATTCATGCATGTGCTTGCTTTCCCTCGCCCTGCTCTAAAATGAATAAGTAAAATCTTTAAGAAAATAAATCTCTCTTTCTGAGGGATGAAAATAATTTTTAAAGTCTCATCTTGAGTATAAAAGAAACACATTTCTAAAAAGGCAAAGGGGAGGACTAAGTGATGTTCAGTATATCTTCAGCCTCAGATGCCCTTTGGTACCCCCCACTCCTGAAATAACACTGATGGTCAGATTCGGATAAGCCAGGCTCCTTCCTTGGAAAACTTACAGTCAAAAGACGCAAGCTGAATTCAACATATGGTAGCAAGTGTGAGGCGCTACAACAGGTACGCAGAGCGATCCGTATGGAGCTGAGGATTTCTTGAATGAAATGCAAGAATATTGGTGAAATTGGGATGACACTGCAATTGGTTTAAAAGGATTCTTGACTTATGCTCCCCCTCAACTTCTCCCTCTCTCTTTTGCCTTGCTTCCTTTCTTGACAGTTTAAGTTTTCATAGTCTCTCTTTTTCTCATAGCATCTTTTTTTTTCCTAAAGAAAATTATTTCCAACAAGTAAATATCAGTAAATCAACACATGGGTGATATATTTTTTTTCTAATTTCAAGAAATCTGCTGTCTGAAATGATGCTTATATTTTCATGCATGGACCATCAATCCTGATGGGACCTTCACTGTTGAAGCAGCAGGCACAGTGATAGTGGCTGCAATTCTATGACTCTTTTCTCCATTCTACTGAGCCGTGTAAGTGCTCTGGAATTAGAATTTATCAAATTGTGTTTTAATTTTTTGGTAGCATTTTTGTTTCCCTGTTAGATCTTGAAGCTTTTAAAGGCCTAACATATGTTTTGTTTTTCTTCCCATTTATAACTTACTATGGTGTCTGGCACTCTGGTGTTGATCTTTGCTCAGCTCATATTTTGGGAATGAGATGCAGATATATGTATGAGACAATAATAATTGCTTTCCTTGTTGAGCACTTAAAATGTGCCAGGCACTTGCATGGCACCATGACTCTCATCATCTTACGAAGCAGGAAGTTAAGGCAGAAAGAAGTTAAGTAAATTACCTAAAATTAACAACTACTAAGTAGATTAAAACTCAGTCATAATTACTGGATTCAATGCTCTTAACCACTGTGTTAAGCACTAGCAGGTGTAATTTAATGAGTGGCTAGGATTCATACCACACACTGGGAAATGGCAACAGATAGTATGCATAATAAAAGGTCAGATCTGAATACAAGAGTGAACAGCTCTGTCAGATTCCAAATTGCATAGGAAGTATTCTCTGAGCTGGGTCTTCATTTTGGGGATAAATAACCTGGCAAATTTGTGTGGAAGCTATAAAGGCAATCCTGCATTTTACGGTTACTTTTATGACAATAAAATCTTACACCGTTAAAAGCAATTTGAAAGAAAAAGTAATTGGCCTAATAGGGTTCTCTTAAAGGAGAACCTATCTGCAACGAGAAACAAGTACCAAGGGGGTACATTTGCTGTTTTGTTTTATTTTCCTGGGGTTTTTCAATGTGATTTTTTAGGGGAACTTTTGTTATCATTATTAGTACTATCTAGAAATATAGATTATGAATTCTATTCCTGGAATCAGATGCTGCAGAAAACTTAAAATTCTAATAACACCAAAGACTTCAAGTATCTCAATTCCTTTGCCTATTCAGCTGTATTTTTTAAATGACTATGTGTTCAGTTTTCCAAAAGATTTGTTTTCCTTGTTTTCTATGCCATATATATATATATATATATACACACACTCTAAACTAACACACACAAAATTAAATGATTTTTGAAATTGTTATTTATGGAGATAATGTCATATATGTTTTCATTTTTTATTTACATAAACCTTGTATTTTTTAAGATTTATTTATTCTTTTGCAAGAGAAGAGAAAGAAAGAGAGAGCACGGTGGGGGGGGGGTGCAGAGGGAGAGAATCCCTAAGCAGACTCCCCGCTGAGCTGGGAGCTGATATGGTGTTCAATCCCATGACCCATGAGATCATGACCTGAGCTAAAACTAAGAGTCAGATGCTCAACTGACTGAGCCACTCAGGTGCTCCTTTAAACAGTTTTTAAAAAGTTTTTAAAAACTATCTTGATTTTCACTGAAATCACTTAGATGTTAATAGATGTTAAGAATTGTTAAGAGACAGCTTTTCCCCCATTATCTGAAAAGCTAAATTAAACATTTGACTGTTAAATTATAGGGAGATATAAGAGCACGCATGTGCACACACATGTTTGGGTCTCTATTACTCCAATATCAGGAGCAACACTGATATTTATAAAGTGTCAATATGCAATTTTCCATTAAGGTCTGGGAGAAAGCAGAACTCTGTGTCAATCTATTAAAATATACATGATAATTGAAATTTCAAAAGTTAAACAAACACTTTGAGGAGTTGACTACTTATAGGAAGAAAGAAGAGTTGGAACTAAGGACATACTATTTCACAGAAAACGAATTATTCAAATTCTGTGATTATTATCCCCTGAACGTTAGTGATAAGGAAGCATTGATTCAAGCTATATCAAGCTAACAAATAGGCACTCCTCTCCTAAATCCTGTTGAGTATAATTTTAATTTATGATAAAATAAATAACAATGTAAATAATTTTTACATATAAAGTATAGCAAGGTTAAGGAAACTGGTAGATGTGGGCGCCTGGGTGGCTCAGTGGGTTAAAGCCTCTGCTTTCAGCTCAGGTCATGATCCCAGGGTCCTGGGATCGAGGCCCGCATCGGGCTCCCTGCTTAGTGGGGAGCCTGCTTCCCCCCCCCCGTCTCTGCCTGCCTCTCTGCCTCCTTGTGATCTCTCTCCCTCTGTGAAATAAATAAATAAAATCTTTAAAAAAAAAAANAATAAATAAAATCTTTTAAAAAAAAAAAGGAAACTGGTAGATGTATATGTGTTTGTGTATACATACAAACATGTCAAGATAAAGAACTAGGTAGGTGAACCAAGCATTTGAACTGGAACTATCTCTTGGAAATCAGTTTAGCAGAACAGAAAGTACAAGTTACAAAAAGTAGTTGGATCAAGCAACAGTAGAAAAAAATACTAATTTTTAATAATATAAAAACAAAATATCCTTTATTTCACTGTTGCTTTTTTACTACTTAAATCCCTTCAGTGACTTTCTTAGCTATAGAGTAACTTTGAATAATGAAAATTGAGAAGACCTGTGTGATTCTTTCCCCCCCCACCAAATTCACCTTGAGCTACTTTATTCCATCATATTCATATGTTCGATTCACAACACCTTTTATTGGGGTACCAATCAGAGTAAACTATGGTCCCAAGATACCTGAAAACTCCAGTTTTCAGACTAGAAAGTATATGACATTGTGTGTACTCATTCAGCTGTGTGAATTATTTCGCAGAGACTGTTCGTATTAAGTGTTTAAGATATTTTTTGGTATTTTATATAAAACAATTCCTAAATTTTAAAACAGCACCCCCTTGCCCCAATAAAAGAATGCTTCTATGTTTAAAATAACAAATAATTGAAACAATGATCAGGGAAGCAACTTCGTATAAGGGAGAAAAACAGAGTTGAAAGCAGAGCAAGAATCTTTCTTCCACTATTTAACAACAACAAAATCACCTTTCTGTGTTTTCATGATAACTTATAACATTTTATTCATTTTAGCATTTCTATTTTTTAGATAACTTATCTCTCTTACTCATATTCTAATTGGTAATTACCAACCTGACTACGAAGGCAAATATGTCTATACTGTCTGTTTATAACCATGTTTGTTGTTAGTTTCCCTGCTTTTCTTCTATTTGAATGATTTAGTCTTTGATTGAATGGATAGAGTAACAGGTTCCCTTTTTTTTTTTTAAGATTGTATTTATTTATTTGACAGAGAGTGAGATCACAAGTAGGCAGAGAAGGAGGAGGAAGCAGGCTCCCTGCTGAGCATGGAGCCTGATGCGGGCCTCGATCCCAGAACCCTGAGATCGTGACCTGAGCTGAAGGCAGAGGCTTTAACCCACTGAGCCACCCAGATGCCCCAACAGGTTCCCTTCTCAGCACCAGACAGTATAGTCATCACCAGCATAATGGTACATATTTGTGTTCAACTATAAATAATAAAGTGTATTTGAATTGGATTATTAAATAAAGTCTTATTATAATGACACACAAACTTGTAATTTTTATTATTTAGAAAGTTTAATTTATTATGTTATTTTAAGACAGTGTGAATGGTGGAAAAGATCCACTACGTTTAAGGTCACATGGTCATGAGCTCGTTCATTTACTATCTGCTAGACTTTGTGTCTACATCTATAAAGAAGTGAGAATAGTATCGATTACTTAAGAATTAATGGATTAGGGGGACCTGGGTGGCTCAGTCATTAAATGTCTGCTTTAGGCTCAGGTCATAATCCCACTGGGAATGAGCCCCGCCTTGAGTTCCCTACTCGGCGGGAAGTCTATTCTCCCTCTCCCTCTCTCACTCCCCTTGTCTGTGCTCCGTCTCTTGCTGTGTCTCTCTGTCCAATAAATGAACAAATAAAATCTTAAAAAAAAGAATTAAATGAATTAAAATGTTACACAGTGATATTCTAAAGAATCAATTTTAAAACAGAATCTAATAATTAGAACCATTAAACATAATCAGAGGAAATGTCTTTGTAGCAGTTATTTTTGAAAGCTTTATTTAATATGAAAATAATATTTCTATGTTCTTTTGTGGGTCATCTCTATATAAGTATATTATATTCTACGCCATGGTTAAGATTTTTCTTTGACAACTCAGAACGAAATTGAGTCATTTGGATATTAATATGACTATATTGATGAATTTAACTTAAAAAGTAGAAATTTGTTCTTGTGAATTGTTATAACCTAATACTGATTTATATCAGATCTTAGTGTATATCATTACTATTGATTATCAAATTTTGTCAATTTTTAAAAAAATTTGTATCAGTTCAGTGTTAAATGCCTGACAAATTACAACTTAACTGTCTACTCCCCCATTCAGCATAACTTTACAGAACCAACTCTGATTCACTAGCCATTACTAAAAGCCAGCTCATCCTTTCCTAAGTGGAAGTTCTCCCTTTATTATATTAAACTTTTTAAATGGATTTTTAGAAATTTGCTGAGTCAAAGATTTCCTTGTAATTGTTATTGAGAACACCATCTTTCTCTGTGGTCTGAAATGAGATGAAGATCAATCAAATGATGTTTTAAGCTTTAAAGAGGTATCGATTATAAGAAGTTGACCTTTTCTAATTGTGACTATCTGTAAATATTAAAGGCTATTGGAATCTGTGGGAACTCAGGATCCATGGGATAACATCATGTGAATACAGAACTAATGTTACAAATAAAGTTCCACAAGTTTAAATAACCTTAGCTTAGAAAAGTTTCATCATTGTCTCTATTTGTAGTTTGCACTGCACATTTTTTTCTGTCTCTGAAAAGAAAGAAAAAGAAAGAAAAGGAAGGAAAGGAAATTTATGTTGTTAGGAAAAGAAATAAGATTGATAAGCATTTATAATATCTGGAATTTGATCCAATTCTCGCCATTGAGATAATCATGTTTTGGTTGATATAAATAACGTTTATTCTAAATCCATGTTGGACATTTGAGGGCAGGTAAAATTTAGTAATATAGAAGAGAACTCATTAGAAAGACTCAAAAGCTCGCAAGGTCACAAAGTTTCACCAAAGTGGAAACATATTCTAGAAAACATTACCCTAAGTAATCAAAGACTGTGATTTTTTTTTCTTTTTCTTTTCCTTTTTTTTTTTTCCTTTTACAAGATAAAGGACGATCCAAGATACAAATATATCTAGGTGGAAAAAGTAAATAAAGAATATAAGATACATCATAAAAGATGTCTATATATTAAATTTTCACTCAATAGTACTTTTTTGCAGCAAATTCAAATGTCTAGAATAATGCTACACACTTCATTTAGCTAAAGGATAGTTATACCAATGGCTAAACATGGCTATGACATTTTAGAATGAAAGTCATTTTAACATTTATGTGAAAAGACACTGAGATTGCCTAAAAATAAAAGGGCTTATTATGACCATTCTCAATGATGCCAATATAAGTCAATATAAGTCATACAAAACAAAAAATTAAGCAGCTATGTAACTACAAAATCATACACATTTTCAACATCTAGATACTTTATGTACACACAAAATCAACTCTATTTTACATGAAAAGTTTGTATGTTTGTAGTTATCTGTCATTATATAGACAAGGACAAAACAAGGAATCTTGAACAAGTCACTAACATATCCTACAATTCCTGCAGATCATAGGCACTGAAATTGATGAAGAGTACACAAATTTATGAAGAAGGCATTGTCAAGTGAAGGGGAGTAGAATATAAGTAAAACCATTCCCTTTTGCTTTATTTTTTTGCAGAGTAGCTGGGACAACTTCAGAATAAACAAGCTCCTTTTCAATCTATTACATTATTCTTAATTGAATTAGAATTACTTTTTAAGAATATGAAAGTTATTTATATTAACTATTCTATCTATGCATCTATCTATATTCATTACAAAACTATAGGTTAATTACAAAAATCCAGAATAAGAGGATATATAAAGTAAAATAACGGCTTCTATAATGCTATTTAAAGAAGATGACTATTCGTGAATATTTTTTAGATAATTTTTAATGTACAATTGTGTTTCATTAAAAATTGAATCATAAAACCCAAATTATTAGGTATCCGCCTTCATCAAGCAGTATATGCTGAACATACATCCATGCCAATACACTTGGATTTATCTTACCTTTTAATGTCTATGAATTATTATATGTATATTTCGGTTGTTTTCAATATTAGGTTAATATAAGGAATTTAGCAGTGACCATCCTTGCAAGTGTATCAGCAACATGAGTATAGACTCTACTGCTAGTAGTAATAAAAAATGAGTCCATTTAGGGGCGCCTGAGTGGCTTAGTCGTTAAGAGTCTGCCTTCGGCTGGGGTCATGATCCCAGGGTCTTGGGATTGAGACCCACATTGGGCTCCCTGCTTGGCAAGAAGCCTGCTTCCCCCTCTCCCACTCCCCCTGCTTGTGTTCCCTCTCTCACTATGTCTCCCTGTCAGATAAATAAATAAAGTCTTTAAAAAATGAGTTCATTTAATGAACATGTATTTATAATGTGCTCAGTTAATTTTTACAAAATCATCACTGTGCCATTTTAAAGACCGAACAAACAAAACAAAAAACAAAAACAAAAAAGCTAAGCCTTAATGAATTTGTGTAGTGTGTCTAACGTCTCATTGCTTGGAAATTATTTGAACACTGGCACGTATGCCTTAAAGACAAAACACTTAAGTGCTATGTTATCAGTATTGTGATACTAATCAAAAATATACTTTTATTTATACAACTCTGTTTTTAATCCTTCAACTTTTTTCTTAGAGTATTTAGGTTTGAGTTAGCAATCATCTAACTTTTTCTTAGAAAATTTGAAGATCCATAGAAATACTTATAAAAAAGAAATTAAAAATGATATTAGATATATTAAAGTACAAGTTTCTTTCCCCCACTATCCAAAAGATGAGCATTCTTATGAAAACTTTCAAAAGTCAAAATGGTGTAAAGTGAAGAAGCAATTACTGTTCATTTATGGAAAAGGATTTGTGCATTCCCAGACCCAAAACATAACCTTTCTTAGACTTTTCTGATATCTTAGGATACATCTTGCTAGCAGATGTATAAAATAAATTGAGGTAAAGCACAGATGCTCACAGACACAGTTATGTGTCAAAGTTATGGCAGCCTGAATCTGAGATGTAGAGTGTGGTTCTCAGGGCAGGTACTTGGAGGTACCACTCTCTATGGGCGATGTGTGCTGCCTCGATAAGGGCTCTCTGCTAAACAAATGGTGAATGCAATTTTTGCTTTCCACTTTTTCCTCATAAATGTGAAAATCCTCTTGGGATTTCTTTCGGTTAACAACAACAAAAAAACAGGTACTAATGTAGGTCTTTCGTAAAAGTAAAGTGGCATACGGTGAGCTTTTGAAATGTGGGGAATACCTGTCTTTCACTCTCAAGCCAAAAGAGAGAGAATAAGAATTTTTCCTCTTGAACACTGGCATCTTGGTCATGAAAACTTATACACTTGGCCAGCACCCAAGAATTTCTGTTCATGTTCAGGTAACTATGAATCTGATACAAGGACTTCAGTGCTGTGTGGAAAGGTGGAAAACGCTGTACTTTTTCAAAGTGCTGCTCCTTACATGCAAGGACTTGGTTCCTGTCAAAATCAAAGGTATAAAGGGTGGAAATTTTTTATTTTTTTCCAATACCATATATACGAAATATTTACTATAAGTTAATAAATAATTCTAAATTTTTGCTCAGTAATATTTCAATTAATCTGTATGTTTTATTTATTTATTTGAGACAGAGAGAGAGAGAGCATGAAAGAGATCATGAGAGGGAGAAACAGACTCTGCTGAGCAGGGAGCCCAACCTGGGGCTTGATCCTGAGACTCTAGGATAGTGACCTGAGCCAAAGGCAGATGCTTACCTGACTGAGCCACCAAGGTGCCCTGCATGTTTTTATTTAATGAGTTAATATAATACAGATTTTTAACATTAAATCTTGTATATATCTGTCTATCCTTTTAAACCAGAAAGTTTGAATAAATGCAATTGATAGCATATTTTTTTAATTCTTCACCACTTAATATTCGTTTTGTATTCTCACATTTGATTTATCAGTGTTTCTGTATGCATTAGAAAAGAACTTTACACACCATGAATTCGTGTAACTACTTTATTCCTGTGTGTGTTTATATCCTCTTTTATTCACACTGTGAAATATGTCATTAAGCCACAACCAACCTGTGAAATCTGCCATTCCCTCTCTATAATTTATAGCAAAAGACTCCCATGATCAATTAGACTGTATTTAAACATGTAATCAACAGGATGACTGGTCACAGCGCAAATTAAGAATCTTAAAAAAAATTCTTGATTTCAATTTAATAAAGTCACTTACTCTATGGTAAATACACATCAGTATGTGATTAATATACTTACTGAGATTTAGCTATCAAGCTAATAATAAAAATTTGTTTTAAAAAATTGTTGCCAACAGCTTTTTTTTTACTTTTTCTTTTTTTTTTTTTTAAAGATTTTTTATTTATTTGACAGGGAGAGAGAAATCACAAGTAGGCAGAGAGAGGAGGAAGCAGGCTCCCTGCCGAGCAGAGAGCCCGATGCGGGGCTAGATCCCAGGACCCCAATGTCATGACCTGAGCCAAAGACAGAGGCTTTAACCCACTGAGCCACCCAGGTGCCCCATTTGGGTTTAAGTTTGTTTTTGTTTTTGTTTTTGTTTTTACTTTTTCTTATACTGTAGTTACCGTGCTTCAATAGGTGCCCTTCGTAACAAACCTGTTATGTTACTAAGTTAAATTGCATTGAAAAGCTGCTTTCAAATTACCATGGGAAATATTTTAATTTTTCTCAAAATGTTTAAAATTTGGCATGGTGGTATTTAAATCTTAAATCTTTTAATTCATCTTATAAACATAACATAATTAATTGAATTATTTTTCAGTATGTAGTTAAAGAACTGCTAAGTATACACTAATGGCTTCTGAAATGTAGAAGTGTTATTTATAGTATTAAATCATTACTGTTCAAATTCCCATTATCAATATTAATAACATCAATAAGTAGTTTTAAAAGTAAAATGCAAATATACTTTGTAATTCTTATCTTGCAAGGAAATGGGACTAGAAAACCAAGCACTATAATTTACTAAATATGCCAACTTCCGCAATATATGGAAATTCATGGAAAGAACATAACAGAGTGCTATGTCTATGAACTTAGTTAGTAATCACTAAATGTTAGTGGCTGTTATTACAATTATAATTATTATTTCCTGAAGCAAAGAGATAATTTTCTAAATTACATAAAATGAAAAATAGCTTTCAATCAAATTTGGTCTTTTAATTTTATCAATATATACCTTTATAACCCCTGAAATGCAACATGTGAATCAACATTGATTTCTTTACTAGACTTAATAAAAATTTCTATGGGTGTGCAGCTTTTAAATGATAATCTAATAGTCTCTCCACTTTTCCTTTTTATCCTGGTTGTTCATAAATGACTAGGATTGATTCCTATTTTTCTCCCTATAGAATCCAAGTTTGACCCTGGTTGTTTCAAACTGAGAACTTTTTCCTGCATTTGGAACCTTAGGCTCCAGTCCTATCTTATCTTAGACAATGATTGGCTTCATCGAAATGCAGATGCCACATCTACCTGCTTCCCAACTTAGTACCTGCGTTTCCCCAACACACACACATCTTCTTCTGGATTTAGGGCTCCAGCTTGTGTCCTCCTATGCTGTTACCAAATCTCTCTACTCTCTGAGAAAGACAACTGGGCATGTACTTTATCTCATCATATTTTTTTTTTTTGTTACTGAAATACCCTTTCTTCCTGGTGAGCTTACACCCATCTTCCAAGGCATAGTTCACAGATGGCCACTCTGTATAAAGCCTCCTTAACCCTTCATTCTGAGACAGAATTAATTGCTCTTGTCTTGGGTGTTCAGGGAACACCTTTTAAATTACTGGAATGTGTTTAACAGTTTATTAGAGCTGGTTTATAAGTCTTTTTCTCCACTTTTTATTTTGAGTACATCTTGAAGCAGAAATGACCTTATTCATTTATGTATTCTTTACCACATTCTATTACAGGGTAGGCATTCAATTAATCTTTGAAAAATTGAAATCTGGTTCTTTTTGTGTATGTCTGATATGCTGAACTCTGTTATTAATAAATTATTGGCAGTGTCCTAGAAGGTTGCCAAAAGAATGGTTTTGCAGGAAATAGAAACATTTTGGTGATATCATAGCATCATTAATATCATCAGTGAGACAACTGTATGATTTGATTTAAAAAGATTCACATTATCCATGACAAAGCAATGATCAAACACTGTAACATTTGACTAAAGTAAACTATGTTCACTATATTCAAATCATGAAATGTATGCTGAAAAGCATTATGCATGATATTTTTCTTAATACCCTGATATTATTTCTTTTCATTACTTACAAACATTCTCACCTCTTTTCTTTATATTCTGTTAGTTTTCACACGCCAGCAAAGGAACCTTCAGATCTACTTGGTGAGTAGTGTCTGATAATCTCAAAGTGAGTAATAGATACAATCGATTTTTCTACACTACACAGTCTCAACTACACTACACTGTGACATCTAGAGAAAGAAACATATGATGTTCCCTCAAGTTTTAAAACTCATGAGAATGTGTGACACAAAATTGAAGTGAAATAGTTTACATTACTGGACATCAAATACGACACTAGCTGTGATCATTTTCAATGTTAGTCACAATCCTTTTCAAAGTTTTTAAAAATTTTCCTTATATAGGCACTTTTGAATGTCACCTTAATAATCATTAGTTATGAATTTTAAAATTATTTAAATATATACTTAAATGTATTTATTACTGGTTGTCATAATTAAGTAGTTAAGGGCACAGTCAACAAAGCAATATTATTTAAATTTAATCTCAAATTAATTTTTTACTAGCTGGTGAACTTGGTTATTCTTCAATACTTTTGCACTTTAGGTTCCATCACATTTTACATGAATTAAATTAAGCAATTGTAAAAGTGCTTGCTACATTGTAAGCACTCAAAGTATTTGACTCATTAAACTGTTTTGTTTTCATTTAATCAACTGCCTTGTGTCGCTATTAAAATCAGCTCTAATATAAGCTATTCTATGACACCATTGACTAAAGATTAAAAAATAAATTGCCAAGAGAAACATTTTATAAATTACATATGAGTATTGAAGTATATTTCAATACTTTGAATTCAAATTACCCAAATAGTACGACCACTACTGCTTTTCAAAGAAAGGTTGTTTAAGACAACTTTTAGTCTGTAAAATCCAAGAATTATAGTAAGGATAAGGAGATATCTACAGTGAATGGGTCACATTGACCCATGAGAAAAGTCCTACTTTTAGTTCTGCTTAAAATAATTCATTTTTAAATGACACATACATAACTTCTATTTTTCTATCAGAGTGGAGTAATTAAATGATATTTTATTTTAATATTTAAGTTTGGAATTAAATGTGTCATATAAATACATGGAAAACATTACTCAGCTAATGTATGTGGTTCCACTCTGGAGCTTCTTATATGTACTGGCCCTCTGTGACTTAAAAAAAAATGTACATCCCTTCTTTCTCTCTATATGCTGCTTCTATTCTTTTGTTTCTCATTCCTGAAAAATAAAAATCCATTACAATCAGCATCTTTTAAAACTCAAAACATATTATAATTATCAGCTTAAAACCTCAGTCTGTACCAGTTTGTACAGTTGGACGACTGTATCCTAGGCAAAAGTAGATCCTGGGAATACAGCAGTCACAATTAAAAAAAAAAATTTAATTTGGGATGAAGGAACTTTTGGCACTGTCACTAAATTTTGGGGAGTGATCATCCATTACTGACCTTACTTGCTGAGGATATTTCTCTCCTTTTTGATTCTATGCTCTGTTTTTCATAACTGTTATTTAATATTTCAAACAAGGAAGTAAATTGAACATTTTATTCCTTTTTATACACATGGTGTAAAAACTATAGGTAGAATCTGTGTGTAATTCCAGTCATGACAGCAACATAGTTCTCTAGGTTTACATACTTTTCCCCACTTGTACAGACTACTATTTATTTTCAAATTATATAAAATATTAGTTTATTTGATTATCAGTGGTTCCAGGGTGTTTGGTCATTTTTAAAAGACATTTTCCCCAATTTTGCAGAGATGTATTAGGTACATAAATTTACCCAAAATACCAATAATTATTGCCTCATCTATCATGTACTGTTATTACTGTTTAAAGACTAGAACAAAGTACGACATTTCAATTGAGGTCAAGTTAAATATATTATATTTTTTTACATACAGTATATGTCCAACAATATTTATTGAATAGTTACATGAACCTAGTCAGGTACATGCCATTCCCCTAATGTCTCCCAGACTTATATAGATACAGAGGTGGTATATTATGAAAAAATATTAGGAAATCATCCTTTATACTGATGTGATGTAGAGCAATTTCTCTGGTAGGCAAAGGATAGGGCTTCTCCCACAAGTTTGGGACAAATTGGGCATTCTAGTAGAGTGCAGATGGAAAAGTGGAGGGTGAGAGAGAGCCAATTGTAAAAGCCTGGAGGAAACTGAGGAACATGGTATCAATGAAAACAAAAAAAGTAATAATTCAATTGAAATTTTAAAGGAAAGAACACAAGTATTTTTAATCATAATGTAGATAATTAGTTTTGAAAACGTGAAGATGATTAAACTTGAATTTTACTCATTTTCAAACTCAGGCATGCTGAGAAAAATGAGAGCAAACCAAAAAAGCTTTTAAATACATGCCAGTCTTGCTTTTTTCTTTTTTTTAACTTCTCATTTGGGGCTTTTTTGTTTACTAGATTATTACTTATACTAAAGTAACTTCAAATTAAATTTCACTACTAACAAAGCAACAGGACAAGAGAAATCTTAGCGATAAGATAGAACTTCAATTATCCTAGAGAGTATTCTACAGTGTATAATTAGTTTGATCAGCATAAAATAAGCCTTGAAGTCTCTTAAATAATAACCTACAACTGAATTACCTTGACTTTTTAAGCTGACATTGCTGGAATGCTTGGATTTTTTTATTCCATGTATTTTATAATGCCGTTTATTTGTGTCTGCCCTGAATTAACGAAATTTAGCAATTCTAATCGACTTATTTATCACCACTGGGAATTTTAAAAGCCAATCAATATTTTTTTTCTTAAAATGCCCACAAAGTTTACATAAATAGAATGTAAACGAAATCAAGCCTTTTGGATTCTGGTTATTTAATCTAACACCACTGAATATAGAAATTCAATCTAATATCACTGAACACAGAAAATGTAACATCACTGACTGAGAGTAATGATTTAAACTAAATCTATCCAACGGTGACTTAATAGGTGGTCCTACCCAAGGGAATATCCTCTTTGAGTCTGAGATATTTATTGAAAATAATTACTTTGTACCATCTGAGCATATATATTTTCAAAAATATGTCTTACTTTTAAAATAAGTTTCTGTAACTCCACAAAAAACATATTAGAAGTAATTAATGAATTCAGTAAAGTTGTAGGATACAAAATTGATACACAGAAATCAGTTACATTTCTTATACTAATAGCAAAGCGCAGAAAGAGAAATTAAAAAAGACAATTCCATTTAAGATTACATCAAAGAGAATTAAAAACCCAGGAATCAACTTAATCAGGGAGGTAAAAGATTTGTTTTCTGAAAACTATAAAAAACTGATGAAAGAATTTGAAGATGACAAATAAATAGATATCCCATGCTCATGGATTAGAATAATTAATATTGTTAAAATGTCCACACTATTATTTCAAGATATACTGCAAAGCTGTATTCAAAATACTAGGGTACTGGCACAAAAATAGACACAGTTCAATGAAACAGAATAGAGACCCCAAAAGTAAACCCATGCTTATATGCTCACTTAATCTATGACAAAGAGGCAAGAATATACAACAGGGAAACACAATTTCTTCAATAACTGGTGCTGAGAAACCTGGAGAGCTTCATATAAAAGAAAAACTGCCATTATCTTACACTAAACACAAAAAATAAACTCAAAATGGGTTAAAATCCTAAATGTAAGGCCTGCAACCATAAAACTCCTAGAAGAAAACATAGGTAGTAATTTCTTTGACATTGGTCACAGCAATGTTTTCTAGATATGTCTCCAGAGGCAAAGGAAACAAAAACAAAACTAAGCTATTGGGACTACACAAAAATTAAAAACTTTTTCACAGTGAGGGAAATCATTAATAAAACCAAAAAGCAACATATGGAATGGGACAAGATATTTGTAAATGGTATGTCTGAAAGGGGGTTAATATCCAAAATATATACATAACCTATATAACACAACGCCAAAACCCCACATATAATTCAGTTAAAAAATAGGCAGAGGACCTGAAAAAAACATTTTTTCAAAGAAGGACATACAGATGGCCAACGGGCACATGAAAAGACTCTCAACATCACTCACTCATCATCAGGAAAATGCAAATCAAAACCACAATAAAATATCATGTAATACATCTGTCAGATATGACTCAAATCAAAAAGATAAGAAATAACAAGTATTGGAGAGGATGTGGAGAAAAAGGAATCTTCATGCACTGTTGATGGAAATGTAGATCGGTGCAATTGCTGTGCAAAACAGTATAGAGGTTTTTCAAAAAATTAAAAATAGAAAAACCATATGATCCAGTAATTCTATTAGATATTTACCAAAAAAAACCCCAAAAATACTAATCCAAAAAGATGTATGCACCTCTGTTTATTGCAGCATTATTTATAATGGCCAAGATATGGAAGCAACCCAAGAGTTCATCAATAGAGGAATAGATAAAGATGGTGTGTGTGTGTGTGTGTATGTGTGTGTGTGTGTATAATGCAATATTACTCAGCCATAAAACAATGAGATCTTGCCATTTGCTACGATATGGATTGACCTAAAGTGTATTACGCTAAGTGAAGTAAATGAGATAGAGGAAGACAAATACAATATGATCTATGCGTAGAATCAAAACAAACAAATAAATGAACAAAAAGCAGAAACAAACCCATAAATACAGAAAACACAATGGTGGTAGCTGGAGGAGAGAGAGTTAGAGGCATGGACAAAATGGGTGAAGATGAGTGGGAGATACAGTCTTCTAATATGGAATGAGTAAGACAAGAGTAAAAGGTACAGCATAGGGAACATTGTCAATGCTATTGTAATAGTGTTGTGTGGTGACAGAAGGTAGGAACATTACAAGTGAGCATATCATAATGTACAAACTTGTCAGGTTCCTATACTGTACACTTGAGAATAATATAATACTGTGTATTAATTTAAAAAATAAAATTAAGGTTTAATTAGACAAATATTACCAAAGAGAAACTCTAATCTAAAAGTAGTTACTGTATGAATAGACTCATTACATGCCCACATAGTTTGAAAACAGAATAAGATGATGAAATATTAGGCAGTTTTAGGCAGCTTTATATGTAGTGGTTAGCCTAATGATTCTACTATGTATTATTTTAACTATTAATTATGAGTTTATGAATTGAGAAAGGATCTGTTTCAAATAAATTTATAGTTGTTCAAATATTAATTTTTCAAAACTCTTAATTCTCTAGAGATCTCTCTTTAATCTTTTACTTACTTTTGACTTCCCTTGTAACACTTGCTTAGTTAACCTATTTTTCCCTTCTCACACCCCCAGCCATCAAATCATCCATTTCCATAATGCCTTCATGAATACACAAGAATCCCTTAGCTTATCATCTGACCCTGTCATCGTATATTTTATTTATTCATTCATTTATGAAAATAGAATTTCATTTTTGCATTCTTTGCTATCTGTCTTCGGTCTTCACCCCCGTGAAGAATTTGCTTACCAATGTCCATTTAATCATCAAACGTTAATCACGGTTCATCTTCTTAAACCTTTCCAAAAACTTACTCCTTTTTAAAATTCTTATGACCTTGGGCTAGCTATCTAATTCCTCTGAATTTCAATGCTTTTACTTGTAGAAAAAGTTGATACCCAATCTTTAGAGATTTAAATAAATGACTAAAATAATATGTATAAAGTAGCTACTGCACAGGAGGAGCTCAATAATGGTAATTATTATATTGTTGGGTATCATATCCTTAGTCTTCTCCATCTTTTATCTTTCTGCTATTCAGAAATCAAACTTTTTCATAGCTAGTAACTTAAAAATACCAACCCCAAGCTCAAATCTCCTCAATATACCCCACTTCCAATGACACAACCTTTCCTTTTAGCTCATCCATAGACTATCCCCCTAAAACACCCAATAGCACCAGGTATGTCTCATTTTGCACTTGTATTTTTGTATTTGCTTGAAATTAGTTTTCACCTCATCGCTTCAAAATCCTACTCATTCATTAAGATCTAGCTCAGATATGGAGTTTCCATAAAGTCTTTTCATTGATCACCCCAGTAATAAATTAGTATTTCTACCCTCAGGTTGCCTGGAACACCCTGCAATACCCCAAAAGGCACTTTTGCACCAACCTGCTTCATATTGTGGATATCCTATCCTTCTCCAGCTTGAGATATCTTCCAACTTTATTTTTATATGCCTCATATCATTTAGGACAATGGTTAGAAGAAAGCAGATGCCCTGAAATATTGTAAAATATACAAACTTCTACTCCACATGTGTATTAGTTATTTAAATATTATTATATCATACATTATATAATTTTAACTTATGCATTTATTGTAATAAGAAAACTGAAAGGTTAAATGTTTTAAGTCACACATTTCAGTGTGATTCTTGGTCACAATACTTTAATAAATATCTCAATACTCCAAAGCACATATGTGTTTATTGCACATTATTTCAAAAGTGAGGTATATTAAATATATGATTCTAGGGAAACTATACAGATTTTATAGAAAACTGTGGACTTTAGGAAGTTGCTATATATATATTAACTTCCAGTTGTGAGGAAATAAAAAATGTAAAAACGTAGAGAATTCTAACATAAGGAAGGCAGTGTTAGTAAATAGTGCATTGGGATCATTGGGAGAAAGACATTTCCATCAGACAGATCAGAATTCAAATCATATTTTGATAATCACTAGCTTTTAGATACTTGGTGAATGTCTTAAGCATTTAACCTTTCACACTTCCCTCATTTACAAAATAAAGGATAAAATAGATGGCGTAAGAGCCCCTTGGGTGGATAAACAGGCTAAGCATCTGCCTTTGGCTCAGGCCATGATCCCTGGGTCCTGGGATTGAGCCTCTAGTCCATAGGGCTCTCTGCTCAGCAGGGAGGCTTCTTCTCTTTCTTCCTCTGCCTCTCCCCCTGCTCATGTGCTCTCTCTCTCTCTCTCTCTCTCTCTCTCTCTCTCTCAAATAAATAAAATCTTTAAAAAAAGACTGTATAAAAAAACAGAAGAGTTGATGTCTACAATTCTCCTTAGTACCTTGTTTAGTCTGTATTCGTTATAGTTGCTATTGCTGCTATAATTACTGAAGCCAAATTTCCAACTATGCCTAAGAAGAAACCACCTCTACAAAGTCATTTGAAATGGTACAGAAAGCATGTCTGCCTCGAAGACTTTTTGCTTAATTCTTCTTTAAACATTGAAATTTCACAGTTAGACTTACCTGGGGCCATGCATCTTTATCTCTGAGGTTCATCACTCAGAAGTTTCCCTGATAACACAGGTGAAGTGATTATATGTTATTGCACACAGATCTTTGGCAGAAATCAGATTTAGCAAGAAATTAATGAATGGGAGGGATGTGTCCCAGAGGGCTGGTCATGAGGGAGAGTGCGAAGTTAGAAAGGTACGTAAATAGGCAAATGTGTCTTCATTGCAGCTTTACCCAGAAAAGGGGTGCAAGAGCTGCTTGTTGCAAAGCAGATGGGACTATGAGTCCATGGAGGCAGGTCCAAGCCATCTCTGTCTTCATGGGCCTGTGTTTATAGAGACAGTACAAATACACAGAAAACAGGGCAAATGGAGGTCTGGATTCTAATCCTCACCTAGCAGCCTGCTATCTTTATAATTTGACCTCATTTATCCTGCTAACCTATCAAAGAATTGGCTTGGGCCGTATGAGCTCCAAAATCTTTTTCAATATTAGAGCTCATTCACCCTCTGATTATAGTGTCTTCAGAAATGACAGAAGTACTTAATGATACTTACACCCAGATTCTAAACATCTTTCTCTTTCATTCCTATGAATATTTGTTCTCTATATTACATTCGGAGGCCATAAACATGAATATGTTTCACTGGACAGACCAGAAGGAATTTGCCTGTGTTTTTATAAGGTCTTTCAGTTGTACTTTTGTCATGCTCTTTATAGTTTATTCTTCTTATTAAATGTGCTGGGGGCTCTTTAATTTCATCCTTGGGTTGTATACACACATTACTGGTATTTTTAGAAGCACTTTATGAGTACAAAATCTATTCCCTGTGCCCTCATCAATTTGAAATTACCATTTTAAGGCTGATTAAATAAGGATTAGTGCCAATGTTCTACTTATTAGGCTGTGTCTTCAACTGGAACTGATGATGTAGTATTTGTCAATAACTAGTTCACAGCCTTAAATTCCACAAAATGAAACCTTTGCATCAGAGTCCATCTGTCTGAAAATTTTGAGGCAAGCTTCCATGAAGAGGAAAGCCATCTATTATACGATGATATAAGCGTAAAGTGGCATGTATCACAGCTGTTTGATTACTGCTGGGGAGATGACTTGCGTTCCCCCTAAGCCCTCTATCAGAATCCAGCAGTGATGGATTGAATTCCCCTTGCCTTAGCATGATGATGGATTACTTTAGAAGGATATATAAGAATGGGAGAATCTTGGCAGAAATTAATTAACATCATAATGAAAAGATGCTAGTATTGATCTTTACCGTGATATGAGATTGATCCAAGGAGTTGGTAAAATAGTCACTAAACTTTCTGAAAGTATAGATGATCAGTCATTCATCTGAGTTTTTGTTCAGTGACACCTAGTTCATTATCACATAGCAATTGTCAGATTCAAAATTTATATCACTGCCACATATTATATAACATGCACACACACACACACACACACACACACACACACACACATATATATATATAGAGAGAGATTTCATATGTTTTTCAAGTATGGTTCACAATGTACATTTGATAGTAGTGTCTTGAGGAAAGATGCTGGATAAGTGAAGGAAATGAAAGAATGTGGTGGTAGATACTCTATGAAGTGGATGAAAAAGACACTAGACGTGAGACAAGATGACAGCAAGTCTTTGCACCTCAAGAGGACCACGTTACTCATCTCTCTGAGTGTCAGTTCCTACCATGTAAATGTTGCCATTCACTCTGCTCATTTCACTGGGGGGCAGAAGACAAAATAAAGTAATGTATTTTAAAGCTTATAGTAAATTTTAGGCATTCGATAAATTATATGTACAGAAACAATGTGGTTTTTATCTTTTCTTTCTTCCACAGGATGATTAGATGAATGAAGAAAAAAAAAACAGAGAAGCCAAAGTAAACTAACACATTCTGAATATTCATAGTAAGATTCTAAATTCTCTAAATGAAGATAAGGCGTTTTAATATTTACTGACTCTCAACTTTTCATAACTAAAAATGGAAAGAGATAAAGAAGCCAAGTGATAACTTCAAAATACTTTAAATAAGGAATTTTCTTTTTTAAAGTGAGGATACTGAAAAAGTTAGCAGATAATAGTTTCTTCAATGAGAAGACAGTCCTTAAGAGGTTTCATCCATTCTTAGTTTTATGGATTAATTTGGAAGATCCCATTTCAAAATATGCAGGGAACTTTTAAAACACATCTTTAAGTAGACTGCTTGAAATTGAATGGCTCAAGGTAAAATGAAATCAGACTACAACCAAGTCCAGAGGAAATATAGAAAGTACTAATAAAACTAAAATTGATCTACCTGGGAGACAGGTGCTGAGCCCAAGAAAAGAGGCTAGTGGCTGACAACAGTGCACAGCCCCCATTTGTCTCCTCTGATTTTTTTTTTTTAAGTTCAGTAACAGCAAGTGAGTTCCTAAGGGGATTATTCAAGAAGGCTGATAGAGTCCTGCAAGCTGACACATGAGTTTGTTCTTGGAATTGATGAAAAACAAAGGTTTATAGGATGAGACCTTCTGGAAAAAAATGAAAAGGAGAAGTCCTTTAAAAATGCTTTGTTTGCAACATTACGTAGTTAAACAAGTACCCAAAGACATGAACCACAGAGTCTGTCTCTCATACTCCCCAAGAGAAAGTATTGTCAGTAGTGCTGTTGGGGGAAATGCGGCCTGGGAACAGAGTTTCAGCACGTTCAGTCTCAGGTGCAAGACTTCTACTCCTTTATGCATTCAGAAGTAAAACACGTATTTCGGAGCTATCATGTGGCAGATATTGTGCTAGGTGCTAAAGATATAAAAATGAAAAACCTGGGCGCCTGGGTGGCTCAGTGGGTTAAAGCCTCTGCTTTCGGCTCAGGTCATGATCTCAGTGTCCTGGGATCGAGGCCCGCATCGGGCTCTCTGCTCAGCAGGGAGCCTGCTTCCTCCTCTCCCTGTCTCTCTGCCTGCCTCTCTGCCTACTTGTAATCTCTCTCTCTGTGTCAAATAAATAAAATCTTTAAAAAAAAAATGAAAAACCTATCGTCCTTGACATTAAGAAGTATACCATCCAAAGGATAAAATACATAATGAAAATAATTAAGACAACATGATTAGTGACACAGTGGACAACATAACCCGGTGCATAAATAGAGTTCTGTTTCACTCTGCTTATATAAGTTAGGGCAAACCAAAAGAAACAAAAAACAAAACAAAACAAAAAAACTACAAAAAAAAAAAAAAGCAATAACGAGAGCTCATAGCAAAGGGGAGACCAGAAATCTAGGAGGTTCTGAAGAAAATAGTTTCTTGAAAACAATGAATTTGAAATGTAAGAGTGCAAGGACTGTTAAGGGTCAAAGGCAAATTATACAGAAGGGATAATGTGACTGAACACCTTTGCCAGAATTAATTGCAAAATGTCACATCTGAAAGTGCCTTTGCTGACCTTGATGCTTGATCCACCAAACTAAAATTCTATACAAAATAGCAAGCCTAGAAAAAAAGCAATGCCTCAAGTTTTTAGATGGTATGATATGATTTGTTATTTGGTATGGAATGTGGAGACTACAACTTATTTTGCAAGAATGAATGAAGACTCCTGAAGAAATCTTTTCCATTTCTTCCTCAATCAATATTCAGTTTCAAAATAAAGGTTGCCTGAAAGAACTCCATTGTGCAAAATCCAGTTAATTTAAAACCTTTTTGTCCTAAATTATGTTCTTATATTTCCTAGGGTAATTTGTCACAGAATTTTATAGTAGTCATCAAGATAATTAAGTTCTGAAACAGGTTCTAGCAGCAGGGAGCGTCAGAACATAAATTAAAAGGTTTTTAAATAACCACATTTTATTTAAATCCCCAACTGTACACTCTTAAACAAATTTACCTTTGTAGCATTAACAGACTTACATTGCTACATTTTAATGAAAAATCAAAATTGAAAGACTTTAATCATAATTGCTTTTAATTCTAAGTGAAAGTTTGAATTACAATAGTAGCCATTGAAAAGGAAGGGTGTTTGAAGTTGTTTCCTGCTGACAGTTTTAATTTGACTGCTTTTAATTTTTCTAGCTGCTTTAAGATTTCAGCTGACATTGCTTCAATTTTAAGTCACATTTATGTTTAAATAAATTTAAATACATAAATAGAAGATGTGAGGATAACAACTAAAGAAAACAGAAATGGAAAAATCGACACAATTAAAGAAGAATATGAAGTAATATGAACAACAGACTCATGAAAATCACCGAGGCTAATGCATAATAAATGAATACAAAGGAAAATTCTGAAAGAGAAGTAGAGAAATCTCATAGGGATATGCTCTAGATAAAATAAATCAATCAATAAATAAAGCAGATTCAAATGCATATTGACCTGGGAATAAAGGTTTAAAAAGTTAGTATAAATTAACCTAAAGAAGAAAAAAAAAACTGAAGAAAGATTTTATTGTTGAGAAATGTGATGATTTTAATTGGGATCTGTGAGTTGATCTAAAATTGGAACTATTCAAATAATGAAAATAAAACAGTCCCATGGAGTAAAGAAATACCATCTCTTATGTGATGTTACAGAACTCAGATATTCGGAGAAACAATTTACATAAGTTAATGTGTCCTATTTGCGAAAGAATGGTTCATTTACAATATTTTTAATACAAATGATCTTCTGATAAAGATGCTCCTCTAGCCAAAAAGAAAATAAATGCATATGTAATTAATGTAGCACTTTTAGTCATATTTCAAAAATAACATTCTCAATATTCACTATAGAAAGACATCATTATCACCCAATCTGATCTTTTCTATATCTCATTTGAGAGCAGATAACATATGCATATACATGTGCACAGTCTATTGGTTACTTGTTTCCATTCATCATGGAAAGATAGGTAGACAGATGACAGATTAAATAGATAGAGGACTATACATGTAAACATTATTTATTAATATATAAAATATAACTATTAAATAGATATAGGACTATACATGTAAACATCATTTATTAATACATATTAATATATATTATACTAATATATAATATATAATTATATATCAATATATTAAATGTTAATATATTAATATATAAATGTTGCTATATTTATTAATATAAAATTAATATATATGAATTTGTTATAATTTATTAATATATTTATAATATATAACATGGAGGCAATTATTTCTAGGGAATTTATCTGTTTCTATATTTATATCTCCATGTGATAATGTCTGCAGAACTGAATTCAAAGTTAAGAGATAGGATTATAATTGCTATTCCTCCCCCTAACCTAACTACCCTGCCATTCTGTCTTAGAAGCTATGGTGAAAAAAATAGCGATTTTGAGTTATGGCCTAGGCATTTTATGGTCTGACAACCCTGTTCACACCCAGAGCCTAGACATTTAGATGAGGACCTGAGCTTAGGATTGCTGCCCCAGCTTCCCACTTTGCTTTCCTCAGAGCGCCATTTAAAATCACCATTTAGAGCTGAGTCCATGAAAAATTACTGACCTTTGCCCTGACCACCTCATAAGTAGTAGCTGCCTCCTATCCAGGTCTGTATCTTCCGCTCACTCGTGACCCGGCACCGGAGACTGCCCGTCCCCTGGCTCTTTGTAACACCTCTGTTTCTAGGATTTGTAAATAATAACCTGTGACTTTACTTTCTTTGCATGAGTATATTGCTAACTGTGCTTTCAATCAAAATGACACCAGGTTTTTACCTCCCCAGAGTGGGAGCTCAGATACTCAGATACACTTTGTGTGGGTGGCGGGTACCTCCTCATTCAGCAAGTCAAATTTTTAATTTAATACACTACTAGACATAGGCCCTCTACCACAGAAGTCATCTGAATTAGACTGACAAGATTAATCTTTACAATTCTACAGAGTCAATCCAAAATAGTCTATGTTAATAAAGTACAGCAGTGATGTAGATGAGTGAAAATTTTCAAAATAATTCATATTGATTTAGTAGCTTGTATTTGTATTTGGCTATATGTGGTATTCCAAGAATTAACAGCATTTCAAAGAAAAACTACAGAGTATACAGTGAATCACACAGAGTTTAGAAAACTGCCTTAATTTAGCATCCTAATTCATGATCAACTTTCTGGATACACATTCCAAGTTCACAGTTCTACAAACCTCACGCAGATAAAAAGCATAAACATTCTTGCTATCAAGTCTAGGAGCAGATAAAATACTTCCTTTCATTAGTGTTAGAGACCGTAGTATTGAGTGTCACTATTTCACTAATTCATATTATGTTACAAATATTTAATGACCACTTACTCTATTTCAAGGCACTGAGGAACAAGATAGACATGACCCCTGCCCAAATGGATTTTTCAGAGATGTAGCACTCCACTTAATTCCTTCGGACCTCAGCTAATTCATCTGAAAATGTCTAAATTAATCTATGATTGCCAAAGTTGCTTTTGCATCTAGAATTCTTCATTGCTGTGGAGAAGGAGGCTATGTGTCAGCATTCAAGCATATAAGGATGTCTAAAATGGCAAAAGATATTATAAATCAGCACCTACAAAGCAATAATATGTATTTGAAAGTAAAAAAACTAAGTTAAGTAAGCTTTGCTGTCCAATAGGATTGCACCAAGACTTAAGTATTTTTATTACTTTTATGATTTTCCTGATATATTTCCAAATGATAATATTTCTATTTAATTCTACCTGGGGAAATAACCAACCTCTTTAAAATTTCCAGAGTTATCCTGAAACTCTGTAAGGCAAAAAATTAAATTCTTTATTTACATATTTTTGAGGCACTTTAAAAAATAATTTTTTATTGTTTTGCATTGAGTTCAGCTAATTCCTGGTGTGTGTTAGAATAAAACAATACTATCTGAGAATATCAGTTATAAGCTTCCTAAAATAGCTCATAACTTCTGTGGTTATTTTTGCTGTTCTTTAAGAAGCTGACTTTCACCAGAATCTTGCTCATCTAAAATCAATTGAGATTCCCCTATTCTTATATCTGATAATCAGTGTGTTACTAAGTTAACTTTTTTTAAACATGTGATTTTTTTCAGGAACATAATTTTGATAGAAAATAATTGTGGGAGTACACATGGTTAGAATAGGTGACAAGCTACACCAAAGTAGTACATTGCTGTTGTTAACATTACAAACAGGGAAAGATGTAAGGAGGAACAAGGTTAATGCATATAAATGAGGGGTTTTGTGGACAGGAAGAAAGTGGAGCGAGCTTTGGACTCTGGACAGAGTTCCAGCTCTGCTACCAAGTGTCTATGTGACCTTGTGTTAGCTGGTTAAACACTGTGTGAAATTACAGGATAGTGCCAGATGATCTTTAAGATCCATTCCAGGTAAAAAGACTATAATTCCAATCATAATATAATGTTATAATTCAGCCCTTAAAAGATATCCAAGTCCTAATAGTGGCCTCTAGTCAGAGTAATTGCTAACCTTTGCTCTGTAACAAATATAACTTTTATAGCAAGTAATTCTAAAAGGTAGGGGCTCAAAGAATAAAAGAAAATGAATAGGTTACACTGCCAGGAAGAATCTGAAGGTGGATAACAAATCAGGTATCTGTCCTAAATGCAATATGACAGTAAAGAAAGGTCATTGCTACTGTGAGATACACAACAGCAAGCCTGGATACAATAGTTCTGCTTTGTGCAACTCAGCACTTGAAGTGAGAAGTTCACTAAGACTCTAAAGTGTTAGCAATGATTGGATTTAGTAAAATCCAACAAATAAAATGGCCATTTCCTTGCCTATTTTAGAGGTTATCAGTATAGATTGATAATGTCTTTGGATTAAAATATGTATCTATGTATCTATATCTACCTGTCTACACTTAAGTATATATAAGAGAGAAAGACAGAAAGATAGATGATAGATAGAAAGGTAGGTAGGTAGATAGCTAGCTAGCTAGCTATTAAGTAATTTCCACCAGGATAATTGCTACAACATAAAGTTACTGAGTGCTGGGAGTTTTTCAATTAATTCCTCTGCTAAATCATCAGCATGTATGACAGAAAGTCTGGGACACAGTAATAATGCATATTCATGTCAATAAGTATTTTTTTGAAAGATGACCAATTAAATAGAATATAACTAGTGCTAGCTTTCAGGTCTTCTAAGTACCAGTGTAAGTACCAGACAGTGTTCTTTTCATGTTACCTTCATGTTCTTTTTCTTTTTTCAAGTAAATTACTGTTTAACCTAATGGAATTTTGCCTTATTTGTGGAGTACTGCATGTTTTACGATGGGATATTCAGATAGAGCTGTTAATTGACACAAAATGGAGAAATAAATGTTGTGTAAAAACTTCTAAATTTTAGTTCTAGAAATCCCAGAGATTTTAGTATTGCTAGAAGGGCCTGAGAAACAGTGTTTATCTGTAGGTGAATCTTAGGGCTGTTTCAAATTTCTAAATTTCTAAACTGGTTCTTGGTTTGATGGGAAAGAAGATCTATGAGAGTTTCTTACTCAAGATTAAAATACAGCCTGAATGCTGAAGTCAAGCTTATATCTAATAAAAAGGAAATGTTTTTCAAAAGGTTGATCTGGTGTTTTCATTTTTGTTCTTGTTTTCCTTTAAATTAGCAGTGTGGAGGGGTAGGGGAAAGAGTTACATTTACAATTATCTACTATATTATCAGTCTTAAATCTCCTAAAATGTGTCTCCCAAGGCACCTGGGAGAAACAGGCTAGGAGAGCAACCTGGCTAGGACCAGGATGTAAGCTAAAGTTACATGAGAAATGATTAAAATGATACTATTTTTAAAAATCTGTTATTTTAATTTATTTCAAATTCCACATATACAAACATTTAAAAGTAAATGTTATAGTTTCTCAATATTTAGACATATTTTCTAAAGTAAATAACTAACAGATGGTTTTAAGGAGTATTACATATATTTTGAAAAGTATTATTATTTGACTTTTTAGTAGATAGTGATTAGATTTTTACTGTTTTTTATCAAATGGGAAAATCCTCTAATCAACTTTGCTGCTTTTAAATGATTTATTTTAAATAGAAGTCCAGTAAATCTTTCTAATAGCTTCACATATTAAGTTACACTTTCGACAAAAATGTCTTTCATTATGATTCAAAATAGCACATTCTAACAGCTTGATTGAGTACCTGTAGCATTGTCTATATTTTAGAAGTGGAAACTAATAATTAATTTTAAAAGCAGAGATTTCTAGTTCCTGTAGGTATGAAAACATTTTAATTGCTTTGATAATTTGTTTTCCACTATCATGCTATCTCTTGAGGGTTAGAAACAAAAATATCGGTGTTACACAGATAAAGGATATAGGCAAGATGTAGAATAAAAAGGTCATTTGCAAAGAAATAGATATGTACATTATACACCAATTTGCATTAATAAACAGCATTTAAGGGATGTATCCATCAGACAAGCACATTTATGGCACAGTTATCTTGCCTTATTGCACAGCATTATTGTAGTGCTAAGTAGATTTAGATAAATTTACTATGATATCTAACCTTTCAAGTACCATATGGATTTAAGAGTTTTACAAACTTCTGTATTAAGTGACTTCTTGTGTAATTTTTAATCGCCTGACAGTCTTGTGTACTTTTCTAGAAATACCATATAAAATATTTTTTTCTCTCTCCAAAAACATCACAATATCTAATATTCCACTAGAATCCTGGGCAATACAATGTTATAATTAACATAAAAGAAAACATTTGGGGCTTCTGGTCTATTCCAGTTTATACAGTAAAATCATATTCAATAGATGAGTAAATCAGAGTTGATTAAAGAAAACAAAATCTGAATATTATATAAATATCTCCTATATCTGCCTATATTACACAGAAAATGAAGCATACAACACTGAAACATATATTTAACTAAATTTAACATAATTTTCTACTATACTGACTTTATTGATTTATCATGTGAAATCATGGTTTGGGGAAGAATTCTACTTGAAGTAGAATTACTTGAAGTAATCACATTCTGAGTCAGCACTCTCTAACAGAACTATCTGAAATGATAGAAATATTCTATAATTTGCCTTGTCCCATGTGGTATATATATAAAGACCTTATACAAGTCAACACCAAAAAAGCAAACAAACAAACAAACAGACAAAACCAAAGCAAATAATCTGATTAAAAATGAATGGAAGACCCAAATAGACATTTTTCAAAAGAAGACATAGATGGACAACAGACACATGAAAATATGCTCAGCATCACTCACCATCAGGGAAATGCAAATTAAAACCAAAATGAGATATCACTTCATACCTGTCAGAATGGCTAGTATCAAAAAGAAAAGAAAAAAAAAAAGAAATAACAAATATTGGCAAGGATGTGAAGAAAAAGGAACCTTCCTGCCTGTTGGTGGGAATGTAGATTGGTACAAGCACTGTAGAAAGGAGTATGGAGGCTTCTTAGAAAATTAAAAATAGAAATATCATATGATCTAATAATTCTACTTACTGGATATTTACCCAAAGAAAAATGAAAACACTCATTTGAAAAGACATATGCAGGGTGCCTGGGTGGCTCAGTGGTTAAAGCCTCTGCCTTCAGCTCAGGTTATGATCTCAGGGTCCTGGAATCGAGCCCCACATCGGGCTCCCTGCTCAGCAGGGAGCCTGCTTCCTCCTCTCTCTCTGCCTGCCTCTCTGCCTACTTGTGATCTCTCTCTCTCTCTGTCAAATAAATAAATAAAATCTTAAAAAACATGAAAAGATATATGCTTCCCTATGTTTATTGCAGCATATAGACAATGGAATATTACTTAGCCATAAAAAAGAATGAGATCTTACCATTTGTGACAACAGGGATGAACCTAAAGGGTATTATGTGAAGTGAAATAAGTCAGAGAAAGAAAGACAAATATCATATGATTTCACTTATATGTGGAATCTAAAACAAAACAAAACAAAACAAAAATAAACCAGTGAAAAAACAAAAAATTGAAAGAGACTCATAAATACAGAGAACAAACTGGTGGTTGCCAGAAAGGAGGTAGGTGGGAGAAGTGCAGGCTTCCTTCTGGTTATAAAATGAATAAGTCACAGAAATGAAAAGTATAGCATAGAACATTTAAAAAGTGTTAAAAAATAGGGTATGAGGAAACTTCCTCAGGTGATGAGTATACATACTACCTTGATTGTGGTGACGGTGTGATAGTGTATACACACGTCCAAACAAATCAATTTGTATACAGTAAATTGCATAGTTTTTAAACTTTGGATATCAATTATATGTTAATAAAGATTTTTTTAAAAAACAGATGTCTTCAGTCATATCCTTGGGATGATTACGTATTTTCTTATCAATAATTTTCTTTAAAAGTTTTATTTACAAAATGTGAAATCCCCATATTATGATCTGAATTATTTTTATAAAACTATTTTTGGAGCCATTTTATGCTTATAACAAAATTGAGAGAGAGGTACAGAGATGTCCCACGTACCCCCTGCTCCTACATATGAATGCTCCCTTGACCACAATCAATATCACTCACCAGAATGGTACATTGGTTACCCAGGCTGAACTCGCACTGACACAATATAATCACCTGAAGTCCATACTTTACCTTAGGGCTCACTCTTGAGAGTTGTACATATGGGTTTGACAAGTGTATGATGACATATATCCATCATTATAATATTGCCCAGAGT
This sequence comes from Ailurus styani, assembly GCA_002007465.1. Lineage (NCBI taxonomy): Eukaryota > Metazoa > Chordata > Mammalia > Carnivora > Ailuridae > Ailurus > Ailurus styani. The sequence goes on along the minus strand of LNAC01000010.1, from coordinate 1,737,623 downwards.
ATTTTCACTGCCCTAAAAATCTTCTGTGCTCTGCCTATTCAACCCAGCCCCCTCTGGCAACCACTGATCTTTTCATTGTCTCTACAGTTTTGCCTTTTCAAAATGTCATATAGTTGGAATCATTCAGTATGTAGCATCTCAAATTGGCTCCTCTCACTTGATAATATGTATTTAAATTTCCTTTATGTCTTTTATATGGCTTGATAACTCATTTCAGCACTGAATAATTGTCCGGTTGTACTAATCAGTTTATTTATCCATTCAACAGCTGAAGGACACATCTTGGTTCCTTCCAAGTTTTGGCATGAATGAATAAAGCTGCTATAAATCCTTGTATAGGTTTCTGTGTGGACTTGTTTACAACTTTTTCTCAGTAAATACCAAGGAACTCAGTTGCTGGATCACATGGTAAGAGCATATTTAGTTTTGTAAGAAACCACCAAGCTGTCTCCCAAAGTGGTTGCAGCATTTTTCCTCCCCAGTGGCAATGGAGAGTTTCTGTTGTCCCACATGTGCACTAGCATTTGGAGTTGTTAGTGCTCTCAAAGTTGTCCATTCTAACAGGTGCAAAATGGTATCTCATTGTTGTTTCAATTTGCATTTTCCTGATGGCATATGGTATAGAGAATCTGTATATATTCTTTGTTGAAGTGTCTCTACTGAAGGAGGTCACTGAGAGAATGTGACCACTAGTTAACCTGTATGCCATTCCCAGGGACTTGAGGGTTTCTTACTCCCTTCCCAGTCCTTGGAATATATATTCTACCCACTGTTCCTGTACTAGGAATTATTTCAAGGATGCAGCCTTGAGAGAATAAGGTATTGTTGAAACCATCTGGATTGTGTACGTGACTAAACCCATTAAGGCCTCTATGGAAACTCCAAAGATTCTGGCAGGTGGGTGTGGAAAACTACTTATTTTGTGGCCACTGAAGACAAGCCTTGTATGTAAGTTCCCTTGATTATTGAAAGTGCCATCTACCAATCTGAAGTAGGCTGGCTTTTTCTTTGGTCTTTCCTTGCCCTCTGTGAGTATGGGGGCTAATTCTGGATTTCACCTAGGAAACTTCCATGATTTTAAGCCAACAGTGTTAAGATCTTTAGCCCTATAACTTCCCTTACCCTGAAATCCACTCTTTCTGAAATTAATATAACTATTCCTACTTTCTTTTGATTGTTAGAACAGTATATTTTTCTTCACTTACTTTTCATCTACATGTACCTTTAAAGTGGGCTTCTTAAAAAAGTTTAAAAAAATAAAGTGGGCATCTTATAGACAACATATAGTTGGGTCACGTTTTTTGATCTACTCTAATATTCTGTCTTTTAATTAGCATATTTAAAACACTGATATTCCAAGCTATTATTGATATATTAGATTAATATCACCATATTTGTTTCTGTTTTCTATTTTTGTTTGCCCTGTTCTGTGTTCCTATATTTGTCTTCTACTCTTTTCTTGTCTTTGTAGTTTAACTGAGCATTTTATATAAACTCATTTTCTCTCCTTACCAGATCAATTAAAAAGAAAAATAATACAAGATTTTATTTTAACTATACTTATTCTTTTTTTTGGTGCTCTTTATGTAAATCTTAGTTTTTGAAGTATCTTATTTTCTTTCTCTTTAAAGACCTTCTTTTAATATTCTTGCAAGGCAGGTCTACTGGCAACGAATTCCCTCAATTTTTGTTTGCCTGGAAGTATTTATATTTTTTTCACTTATGAGGTATATTTTCAAAGAGTACAGAATTCTAGGTTTGTGTGTTTTTTTCCTCAATACTTTAAATATATCACTCTCTTTTTCCTTAGATAGTTTCTGAGAAGTCATACATAATTTTGATCTTTGCTCCTTATTGATAAAGTGCTTTTCCCCTCTGGCTTCTTTCAGAACTTTTTTTTTTTTATCTTTGTTTTTCTGTAGTTTAAAGTTAGTTGATTTTACCCAACAATAGGCTAATGTAAGTGTTCTCAGGATGTTTAAGATAGTTTAAGCTGTTTGGTAGGTTAGGTGTATTAAATACATTTTCAGCTTATGATGCTTCAAGTTACAATGGGTTTATCTGGACATACTCCACTGTAAATTAAGAAACATCTGCATGTTACACCTTTTGTAGTTGCCCAAAGTCCTTGGATATTATCTTCTGGATTTTGTTTGTTTTCAGTTTTTGTTTTGTTTGCTCTTCACTTTTGAAGATTTCTCTTGGGGTATCTTCAAGCTCAGAGATTCATTCCTCACTGTATCCAGTCTACTAATTAGCTCATTAAAGGCATTCTTCATTTTTGTTATAGTGTTTTGCTTTTGCTTGTTATATCTGGCAATTCTTTTTAGTTCTTTCTTAATATTTCTACTCTGCTTACACTGTCCACCTACTCTTGAATGCTATTTACTTTATCCATTGGAGCACTTAGCATCTTAATCATAGCTGTTAAATTCCTGGTCTGATAATTCCAAAATCCTTGGAATGTCTAGTTCTGATGCTTGCTCTGTCTCTTCAAATCATGTTTGTGGCCTTTTGGTATGTCTTGTAATTTTTTCCTGATGGCTAGACATGATATACTAAATAAAAGGAACCAAAGTAAATTAGTAATGAGGTGGTATGTTCAGGGAAGGGAAGTGTTCTATAATCCTATGATTAGTTCTCAGTAACTCAGTCAGTAGTAAGCCTGTACCTCTGGACTATAAAATTTACAAGTGTATCATTTTTTTTTCTCTGCCCCCCACCCCTTAGAATGGGCCAAATTTTGTTCCTCAGGTCAGTTAGGTTATAATAATATCTCAGCAGGTTAGGCTCTAGTTAAATAGTTTCTCCTGATGTCAGGCCTTGTTAAGATGACAGAGTGCTCTAATGATATTTCAAAATGGTGCCTTTTACCTCCCCTAAGGGAGGGCAGCAGGGAGGAGGAGGAGGAGAGGGGCTACTTTTCTCTGATCCACTGAGAGGGACTGTTCTGTGATATTTGCTGTGTGAATCTGGTCAAGCCCCTGGAGGTAAATCTCACAATGTTGTGAGGTCTTTTCTATGACTGAATACCTGAAGTTTTTAATTCTCAGACTGTCCACAGTGAGCATCCAGCATTTTGACAGTTCAGGTTTTCTAACCCTGACACTTATTTTTGACTTGTGACTCTCTGAGTAAGCCTCAACCACGTGGATTTGCCCGCTTCTCCAGCGGGGAGGAAAGGGTGCGGCACTCTCCCCTGTGTCTTCCCCTCTTTGATGGATCTAAGCAGAGTCGATTTTTCAGTCTGTTTAGCTTTTTACTTGTTGCTATAATAGAATGGCAAATTCCAAATTCCTTATATGTAAACCCTGTGATCTGAATTTAACTGATTATGTTTCATACTCAATTTGTTTATTAGTCATTTGGTCCCTTAGTGATAAATCCGCATCAAGGTCAAAACTATGGTTCATAGGAGACCTCAAATGTTTTAGTCTATTGGACCTTAATGGTCCAAAGAGTTATATAAGTTAACAAAATTATATATTTATAAATCAACAAGAAGACAGAATCACAGAGATATGTATAGGTCAAGAATGAATGATATATAATTTGCAGATAATAAATGTGCCAAAATACATAAATATCACATGAGAAATCAAATTGCAACTAATTTAAATAGTAGCAAAATTTACTTTAGATTGAAGAAAAATGGAAGAGATAAGTTGGTGTGGTGATTTCTGGAACCAAGTCCAGTTTTAGAAATACAAATATGCATGGTAAAGTAAGTTTTATTTTTCAATGTTTCCTTTAATAATTCACAAAATTTTCTCACAGAGACAGGATTTTTTTTTCATTTACCAAGAGCCCCTTGGTCAAAAGAAAAAAATGTAATACTTGAAGACCTCATCAATGAAAATATACTTTTGTTTAATACGTTTATTAGAAGAGGGAATTACAACACAATGTGCTTAAATAGTAATTTTTAAAACTATGAGCAAGATAGACATATTTCAGTTCTAGAGAGGGGAAGTTACTAGACTACAAGAGAGAAGTCAGTAGATAATGTGATCTATCCAAGGCAGTGTTCAGCTTATACTCTATGTGCCTTACACACAGAGGAAATCCAAGAACTACATGAGGTCCTAATCTCATATTGGGAAATGATAATCCAGGATCTGAATGGTTTTGAATAGGACAATTCTTACACTTTCACTCATTTTATAGGAATACTATATAATACTATCACAGTGCCAAATCATTTATAACTATATTACCAGTTATGACTAATTTTTCATGAGATCCTCACAAACAGATTATTCACAAAATGGTAAGATCGATATTCCAAATATTGCCAGAACTATGAAAATAATACAGCTATGATAGTTCTGTAAATTGTTTGCATATTTTGCCAGTATAACCATGTCCTTCAAGTGGCCAATGTTAGAATTCTCAGAATAGTTTTCAGTGGGCAAAGTAGACCAATGAATATACTATGAAATAACACAAAGATTTCTAAAGGTGACTATTAGGGCGCCTGGGTGGCTCAGTGGGTTAATGCCTCTGCTTTCGGCTCAGGTCATGATCCCAGGGTCCTGGGATCGAGGCCCGCATCGGGCTCCCTGCTCAGCGGGGAGCCTGCTTCCCCCTCTCTCTCTCTGCCTGCCTCTCTGCCTCCTTGTGATCTCTCTCCCTCTGTGAAATAAATAAAAATAAAAAAAAAATAAAATAAAGGTGACTATTAGGTCATATACCTGCATATCCATCTGTGATACTAATCCAATCAATAAATCTCTATGATTCATAAATCATCTATAAATACTGGTGCTCCATTCAGAACCAAGACTGACCTGAATAGATACTTTAGTCCACAAACCCATTAGTTCTTTTTTTTTTTGAAAATCCACATTTTTACTTTTATTAATTATACTTTTAACAAAAGACGATAATTGTTGGAGATTAATTTTTATAAAAAAGACAAAACTAACATGTTGTTCATAGGTGAACAGTCTTCAAGACCAATCAGTTCAGGAAAAGAAATGAGGAAAAACGGCCTCCTGCAAACTCCCATCACCCTAAACAGCTCTCACCCCCATGTATGTGTGTGTCTGTGTGTGTGTGTGTTTGACTCGGGGGTGGGGTGAGGGCACATTAGTTCTTACTACAATTTATATTATCAGCTAGCAGAATAAATACAAGTAAAAGAGCTTGGAGATCCTTAGAAGTACTTGTTAAATCTAACCCAAAAGTGGATTTGAAAATTTTTCCCTTCTAAATTTATTTTCCCAGGGTCCTAATAAATGAAAGCTGGGCTGCTATCCAGGTTCCAAGCCACTAGAGCCTGATTGTTTTCTATTTGTTTCAGTGTTTAAAGCCAACAAAAGCTGCATTAAAATTGACGGTGCCAAGTAGTAACAAGCATACTTTAAACATAGCTAATGTATGAACCCACAGCCCCAGGTTATAATATTTCAAATACAACAGAATTTAGTGGCTAGGCTCTTTGTCATTTCATTTTATAAACAAAACAGTTTTTAAAATACTTTGTTTGTGAAAACCCCAAAATATTTCCCCAATAACAGAATAACTTATATTACTCTATGTTGTCTGTATTTTTGCGTTTCTAGTCACATATTCCTTATACCCCTATCCTCTTTGCATGAAAGCTTAAATGGAAATATATTGTCTCTTTCATTTTTTTTACTACACACACACACACTCTCACACACAATTGGTTCTATTGCTTTCTTTCTGAATTTTGAAAACATTCCTAATTTTAATCATTGACATGCCTGTCACACTTATGAGCAACAATACTCCAAAATATGAAAAATATAATTATCATATTTAAAACAGCAATTAAATTCCTTATAACTTATATTTCTATATTTTCATTTAAATAAGTAAATCAGTTTAGTTAATTAGGCCTTGGAATTTTTATATTTTATTCTCCCTAATTTGTTCAAGACAAAAACTGTTGTATGCTAGCATTATGAGACCCTTAGACTTTGAGGTAGGCAAAAGAAGGATCTTTAAAAAACCTTTAAGGATATGTGCATATTTTATGTTGAATACTTATAATTACCTTTCAACTGTTCTCAGGTTAAAAATAAAAATATTTCACAGAGTATATATTTGAAAGAACAGGACTAAGAAGTCTGATATCATAATTACTGTTTTTGAGAATTTACATGGGTAACCAGTAACAGCCAGGATATAAAATACATCCTTGGAATATTTAACTATAATCTGCTTTACCTGTTTTTTCCCTCCACTCTGTTTGGCTGATGCAACTCCAATGTTAATCTTCAATTAACCTATATTAATTTGTCTAATGATTAACAGAAATAAATCTCTATTGTGTTCCTGCAGTTGTGCCTCCCTCTGTTCATATTAGGAAAGGGGTGACAATGAGAATTATTTCAAGTATTTGGAAAGAGTCCTTGACCCAGTTAACAGATAAAACAAATTCTCTTATTTGATTCCTTCCTGCTTAGCACTCCATAATGTAAAGATTCAAAGCCTCTTAAAGTATAAAATCCCTTTATGAACATCAGAAATTTCATAGATATCCAAATTTGTTTATTTTTATATTGGATATTTTAGAAATTAGTAATTCCTATTACTGTGGTCTTATATATATGCATCTCTTTATTCTGTCTAGGGAAAACATCTCTAACACATTTGTATTTGCAGATCACTTGAAATAATTCCTTTGTCTGTACTAAACAAATACTTTAAGATTCTATAAGACTCTCTCACAAAGGCCAAAAATACAGCTATATAACTTTTGTAATGTTTGGCACATTAATCATCTGATCCAATCTGTTCATTTTATAGATAAAGAACTAAGGCTCTGGGATTTTATTTTTTTATTTTTATTTTTTCATTTATTTTATTTTTATTTATTTTATTTTTTTATTCTTTGCCCCAGGGGTACAGGTCTGTGAATTAAAGATTTTATTTATTTATTTGACACAGAGATAGAGATCAGATCACAAGTAGGCAGAGAGGCAGGCAGAGAGAGGAGGAAGCAGGCTTGGACCCTGAGATCATGACCTGAGCCCAAGACAGAGGCTTTAACCCACTGAGCCACCCAGGCTCCCAGGCTCTGGAATTTTAATTTAATTTAATTTAATTGAGAATTGGTACTCAAGAAGAAAAAAAAGGATGATTTTATTTTTCATTTCATTCTATTGCCTAGACTTTCAAACAAATAGAATCTCGTTTTTAAAAAGCTAAGCTTAGGTATTATACTGATGGGGGGAAAAAACTAAAAAAAAAAAAAATTAAGAACCATGTTCAAACGAAATTGAGAAAAAACACACTTTGAAACCAAAGAGCTAAGTGATACTAGCCACTGTTAAAGCACTTGGAAGTGAACAGAATGCAGGCTCAATGAAGAAGTCCATTTTAGAGCTAGGACTCATAAAATACTTAAGGAAATTTCTCCACTTATAGTCTTGTCTAAATCCATAGCTATAAGACTATCATACCACAGTACAGGCCTTTGTTTTTTCCTTTATTCAAAATCTTAAGTATAAAAGTATAGCCAACCCAGGACTATGAAGAAGGGTTAGATTTCATCCTCAAAATTATGATTCCTTCTGGTCAAATTTCTGTTTGGGTACTGATTTTGTGGTCACAGTTTTTCTTTCTATAAACATCATTGATGGTTTGAAAGTAGCTCCTTTAGAATTTGGTGAACAATTGAACTGAGATAATCATTAAATGGGTCAAACAGCATTTTTCTTAGTAGTGGATGTGAAATGGTAGGTGTTAAGAGAATCAGCACTCTTTGGAATATCAAATTCTTTGTAATAATAATCAATTATAATGAAAATACATGTTCATTAGAAGTTCTCTATAGTTTTCCCTTTCCCTGGTGTTTGCATTACATAATATATTTTACTAATATTTTGTTTTCTATGCTTAGCGTATAATTAGTTATTTTTAATATTATACATTTATTCTTGTCCAAAAATTTTCTGGATGATTCTAAAATTCATACTTTATTTATTTTTTTTAAGATTTTATTTATTTATTTGACACAGAGAGAGAGAGAGAGAGATCACAAGTAGGCAGAGAGGCAGGCAGAGAGAGAGGAGGAAGCAGGCTCTCTGCCGAGCAGAGAGCCCAATGCGGGCCTCGATCCCAGGACCCTGAGATCATGACCTGAGCCGAAGGCAGAGGCTTTAACCCACTGAGCCACCCAGGCACCCTAAAATTCATACTTCAGATTATACTTAAATAGTACCTCCTAAAATCATCATTTTTTTTTCTACCGAGTCTTTCTAAGTATTTGAGTAGATCCCCAAACTTATCTAAATGTTTTTTCATTTGGTTTCTTGTATATCTGACTGGTTGGTCTATGTCTTTTCTATGGTCTTACTGAATTTATATCCACCAGTCCTCTACTTATATGCAAATTTCTCCTCATCAGTCCTTTCCATCAAACACAGATTATTTTCTCTATATAAAACTCATTGGGAACAAAGTGTATTTTACAAGTATTATTAGATCTTTTGCTGTGACTCACTCCCATGCAGATGGTACACATCTGAAGGGGCTCTATTCTAGCTAGGAAAGATCCAGCTGATGCTCTGAAAAATTATTCTCTCTTGGTGAAAAGTTAGCTTGCCACTGCCTTCCCTGCTGCATTATTAAACACGAAGGAGTGATTCCCTTAATCCCAACCATCTGCTCTTCGCCTACTAAAAAGTGAAAACATCCCCTTGTGTTTACAAATGTTGCTGCTAAAGCTTCACAAATTATAAGAGATGGTTGTGAAATTTCCGTATATGCTACAAGATCAAAACAAAATCCTAGTCACCATAAATCTGTAAGAAATAAACCAAATTTATATCACACGATAAACCCAACTGTGTTTTAATGTAATGCAATTATATTTAAACTGCAGCCTCAGAATGTAAATTGTTTTAGCATCTCAGTATAATATTTGCATTTTAAATATACTCCTACTTGTCCAGACTTCCAAAAGTACAAACACCAAGAAAATGGATCATCTTCAATTCTTTTTTAATTTTCACAGATTTGTAGAGTGCACAGAATTTTTGCATCAGTAAAGGTTCAGCTTTGTTGGAATTAAAGGCAAAACAAAACATCTGACTGCTCAGATGAATAACAGACTCAAAACCTCTGAACTATGAAAGTCAGGACAAGTGTCCCACACCAAACTGTCGATATTCAGAAAGTGACTTATGTTGAAGTATGACTAGGCAAAAACAGTGTTACCACTTTGGAACAAATCTTGTTTTCCTCGTAAAATGTACTATAAATCAGAATCATCCCAGTTTAAGAGCTCCAAAATACCAATTGATCAACTGACTAAAAACAACATTACAAACAAAAGAAAATTTGAGTTCCCAAATATTTTGAGGTTTATTTTTTTAAATATTGAGTATACTGTAACCTAAAAGTTCTTCTCTTTTGATTATAGTATGACGATATTTCAATTAACGATAAATTTATTTTTGTTGAAGATCAGTTGCTTTAGTTTTCTTCTAGAACACCATCAGCAGACTGATTACTACTACATAAAGCTTATTTCTTTTTTTTTTTTTAAAGATTTTATTTATTTATTTCACAGAGGGAGAGAGATCACAAGGAGGCAGAGAGGCAGGCAGAGAGAGAGGGGGAAGCAAGCTCCCCGCCGAGCAGGGAGCCCGATGTGGGCCTCGATCCCAGGACCCCGAGATCATGACCCGAGCCGAAAGCAGAGGCTTTAACCCACTGAGCCACCCAGGCGCCCAAAGCTTATTTCTTTTGTGCTTAGCAAATAACTTCTTATCAACTGGGTTCCAGACCCTTTCCACCTATCTTTTTTTCCCCTACCTTTCCCTTAATTCTTGTCCTTCAAACTCCTTTTAAATTAAACAATAGTTCTGAAAACATTCATTCTTACTTAAAATGGAACACATACAATTAGCTGTTTTGTCACACTACCCACTAAATAAAATTATGGTTTCTTTGTAAACCTTTCTTTGAAATCCTCTTTCACTTTATTCTAACATACCATGTGTTTATTTTTTCTGGTCCATTTACCTGTCCTAGTGATTTTCTTGTTTCATCCTGAAAGTTTGAATTATTTAGGTAATGAGTTCACTGTGGCCAAGCGCAAGGAAGCATTTCCATCTTACAGCCGGCACTTGTTGTACCAACACTTCACCCCTTGATATTTATGACAGACTGTTTTCTGTACCTTAGTTTGGTCTTCAGGGATATGTCAAAAGCTACTTTCGTGTAGACATAACTAGCAAAATATATTTCCCTAGATAATTTTCCAGTGGTTCGGTTGGCTCTCCTGTTCCAAGTCTTTTAACCGATTTCTGATGAACATTACAGAAAGGCCCCTCTCTCTGTGAACTATCAGTGGTTGCCATGCTAATAGATTAATGTCCCGTTTATACTCATGTAAAGAAAATACGTACTCTCTGAGCTTGTTTCTAAATGTATCTTTCATGAAACTGTCTCTTAAGGTATACTTTGTATCAGGTTTCTTTCTCCTTATCCCTAATTTTGGAGCAATACTCATGTTTCTAATTCTCTGTTTGAGCCTAGGCTAACCCAATAGCATTTTCCCTTAAACCTGACATGTTTATTTCTACATTTTACTTCCTTCCTTCCTTCCATCAACATATTTTCAGTAATATGTTCTTAGTCTTTCTTTATAGCCATTGTCATTTTATAAATTCTCAACCTTAACTCCACCAAGTTTTACTCAACTTAGTCAAGATCTTCCTGATAATTGTAACTGTTTCTATGCCTGTTTTTAAAGTAGCATCAACGCATGTCAAAATAATTTAATGAATGTTTTTAACAAAAGCAAAGAGAATGTCATGTATTTGATTATTGTTAAATATTGTTAAAATTATCATATCTTGTCTTTATATTTTCAAAGTATATTTTCAGATGTTACTGTCATACTTATTCACCAAGTTCAGTCAAGGTTCCTGAGCAGTGGTGAAAACAGGGTAGTATCCTGTGAAGTGCTTACCTTAGTACATGAGGAAGAACAATCATGAGATGTGGGAAGCATGAGATGCCAGAAGCATGCTGGTGGGCTGGTTATAGTTAAGTGGTCCTGCAGCTAGTCAATAAGTGAAACTGTTTTTTACTTTGTTGTGCTTTCCACTGGACCACAACTACTTTCCAGAGTGAAACGATCCAACTCAAAACCACTGTATCTAAATAATTCAGGCTTTAGAGTTAGGAGCTCAAATATTATGGCAGGAGAACTAGGAACACAGGGGAGTTCCCAAATGAAGTTGCAACTCTCGCTTTGGGGCAGTTGGTTGAACAAAACAGTGAAGCAGTAAAATGAAATGTTCATTACCTACCCCCTGTACACACACACACACACACACACACAAATATAAAACCCTTTCTTTTGGAGTATTCCCTCACCACTTCCCTAATCAAAATCTTCTCTCAGGACTGGCTCTGAGGAACCCATTCATACTAAATTGTATGTGTCTGGTGTAATAGCCTTTTAACCCTCCTGTGGTGTTTATATTTTAATAGGTATAGCATTTTAGGAAATACAAGACTTAAAAGAATGAACTTTTACCAGTAAAGTATTTAATGCGTCAGCCAGCAGTAGGTGGAACAGACATGCATTCCCAAGACTCCGGAAATCCCACCAGGTGGGCATTTACCTCCCACTTGGTGTCCTTATTTTACAGCCTAATCTAATTGGTTCTCTGGGCAGGTTCACTGTTTGCACGTACCCTAGTGTTTGCCCTAATGCTGACATTTACCTTTGCTTATTGGCCTCAAAATGTAGCTAAAATAATCCCTCTAGCATACTGTTGCTACTGGAAACATAAATTTAAGCTCTCTGGTTTGCTGAGTAGGACTGCATTTAAAAAAGAGAGAGAAGAAGAAGAGAAAGAAGAATTGGTACACGGCAGCCCTAAAGATGATGCAGAGGTACTTAGATGAAAACAGACAATTTTGCAGCAGATTGCCTAACATATTGGCAGTTCTCAAATCACATCTCAAATCAGATGAAATAAGTTCCAGAAAGTTATTTAGCATGAAGAATACATGATCAAACTCAGTGTATAAAATGTTCATGCCGATCTGCTGGCTCTCACTGCTGCTGGCTTGCTGTCCTCCCTCCCATACCACTGCTGTCATGAACTTAACTGTCAGTGTGGGGTGAGCATTCTCCCTCCAATCAACTAGCAGGCATGTTTTTAGACATCATCTTTGCATCCTTAAACACACATAGGTCACCTTCCAGCTCCGCAGAAATTAAAACATCAGTTTTAGAATGAAAGTTGTGTCTGCACCATCAACAGTGGTCAGGTTTTCAACAAAGGTTTGTGTCGTTTCTGTTATCCGAATTTGTGGTTTTTAGTACTGTTGTGTGGCAATGGTAATAAGTGAGGGATGCATTATTTACTGTAACACATCTTATTTCTGAAATGACTCAGATTTGGATTTTCCAAATTTCCCGTCCTTAAGATTTTGCCATTCAATTAAGATCAATTCACATAATTTTATGGGCATGCTATTTCTTGTTGTCATAAAGGGTATCTTCCAGAAGAGGCACTTCATGAGTGACAAATAAGCCCACGGAGTAGAGACAACCATCCAGAACATGGAGGGTAGCTAAGAGATGTGCTCACTCAGAGCTCATAGAAGTTGACTCTTTGGTGTGACTCAGCAGGAATGCTAGTTCTGTTACCTGTGATTAGTCTGTTCAGTGGCAGGTTATATCAAGGCAATTTTCCTAAGAATGTGATCATCTGAATTATTTATCTAAAACACTTCATTTAGTATATGGATGAGGTGATATTTAACTAGATTCTTCAATCCATAGAAGAATATATTCTAATTTTACTGGAGCAAATATTTTTTTCCTTGTGTGGCCAATTTTTCATGATGGGTTAATAATGTCTGCCATGGGGAGCTGCATTTTGGACATCTGGCTTTGGGCTATGTCTAACTTCCTATCTTTTCTCAGAGGTAACTACCCAAGTAGCTTCTACTGACAACATATTTTCTGCTAGGCACTATCTCAGGCACTTTACATACAAAATATTTTTACCCTTTACAGACTCCCAATAATATAGGTGTTACTATGTTCATTTTATACATTAGAAAACTAAATCTCAGCAAGATTGTTGTATATAAGATTAGGTTCCTCCTTTGTATGATAACAAAATCAGTCTACACAATGAATCCCATGTGCTATTCATTCTTCTTTTTGTCTCCCATATACTGGATTCTTTATGTGGCAAGCTTCTTACCTTTCAAAGGACCATATTCATGATTATCTATAGGCTAAAAGTTAATTCTTGACCTACTAGAAACGGATCAGGCCTATGCACCTGAATGTGAAGGCTATTTGGGGGGGGGGGTACTCAGTTGCTACAGTGTCTTGGGAAATTTTTTTCTTTGCAGTGAAATACAGTTACTCAGAGATGATGCTCAGCTTTGGATTTTCAAAATGACCTGAGATTTGGATGTTTAAGATGTTATTTACTGAAGTTGTGGGGCCACATTGGGAGACAAATCTGAACTCCTTTGAGGTTTATTGAAACCGGTGGGTTTTAAATAAACGTGTTTGTCTTAGGTTAATTGGTATTTGTACTTTAAAAAATTAATTTTATTTTCAGGTACTACAAAATTTGATATATTTGTAACTGGAATTATTTTTCTTATTATCTTTTCTAATGGCATCTAAATGGGAAACAACAACTTTATTATGAAATATATTTACAATTAATATTTTATCGTACATTGTTTCATTCAACATTTTCCTTTGAAGAAACAGATACATTTGATTTTGCAGAGAAACTGTGTGCTTAATTCTTTTTTTTTCTTTTTTAACTAGGCTTTTGCTATGAATTGCTTCAAATGTGGTTTACCCTGGATAAATGGAAAGTAATTCACCCTAAGAAGACTCTGAAACTGTTTTGTCTCAGCAGGCCCCATTGTGAAAGCCCAGCATGAGCCTAGAGGATGTGAGACAGGCCACACTGGGGCAGACTGTTGCTGTACATTTTAAATGTTCATGAATTACTACCAGTAGATGATGGGTAAAAAGCTGGACAAATGGGAACAGCATGAACATCAACCACACTTTAATTAGTGGTGGCTCCCCAGTAAACAAAATCACACGTTAGACTGTCAAGCGAAATCCCTAGAAAAAGCAGAGTTAGGCTTAACTTTAGTTTACAAGTGATTCATTAAGCAGTATCATATCTGTTAAATGAATGTAACATTTATGTGTCTATAGGGCTGATGTTTTACTAAGAGCTTTCACACATGTATTATCTCATTTGATCTTTTCAATAGTCTGTGTGATAAATAAGGCATGTATTTTTCTCTTCATATAAGATCATAAGGCTCAGCTGTGTCAAGCCTCTTACCCAACCTAAAAGAGTAGGGTTCAAGCCCACATCTTCAAATTCCAAATCATTTATCATCTTGGCTCTGGTACCATCTTGAAAATCAACTGCATTCTGCACACAGATATTCTATACTAAAAATCTTAATAAATTTCTAAAGCCACTATATTTGATTTGACAAATCTTTCTTCAAGTTCATTCTCTGATAATGATTAAATTTAATTGATAAAATCAAGTCCCTATAAGGAGTTAGCTTAGAAGCACAAGCTCTGAATTTTAGGAATAATGGTATAAAACCACAGGTTCCTGAGGTAATTATGTGGGAACTGTCTGGGTTATAACTTTCAGATGTTACAAGCAGAGCCAGTCTCTCTCAGAACCTATAAAATTTTTAAAATACTGTGCTTCCTTCACCAAGAATAATGCATGTTTCAGCACTACCCTATTCCTCTCGCTGTGCCCCCCACCCCCTTTTTAAACAAACTTTGGCCTTATGGACATCTGGGACAATAAGAGGGTGTTTTACTTTTTCACACAAATATCACCAGATATTACCAGTTGGTGATGGCAACTTAAATCTCATACCTTCAGAAAAATAGGGAAATCTAATTATCCTTTTTTGATGACAAACACCATGACATATATTTATAAACACATAAAACTAAGTAGTTAAGTCTTGGAATTCCTTTGCATTACTTTAGATAGATGGATGGCATCTATTATTTGCATACTATTTGTATTTAAATCTAAGTATAAAAATGAACCCAAGGAGACATGATTAAGGTGGAGGGATTAATTTCCTACAGAATGAAATATACAGAATGTTCCCAGTGGAATATTATCAGTATTCTACAGACTGCTTTCCTGACACCTCAATTTTTCTTATTTTTTTATTTAAAATGTAAGACACTTAGAACTAAATTATTAAATATGATGACTTAAATGCATACATATTATGTGTGTATATATGTATACTGATGCTAGGTGATCATTAATTTATGCTAAACAAAAATAGCTCCTCAACTATAACAAACTTAAAATATTCTTGCATTTCAATAACACGCCATATTATATTACAAACAGATGGTATAAACTAATTGTATGATGCTATAGATTTCCCCATAAACAGGCTAAATAATCTAAATAAATACATACATTTTAAAAATTTAAGCGGTGCCCATCATATCAAAAGTTTCTTATATCTGTAGTTATCAAATTTAATTATATTTCAAAGTCCCAGTATATCATAACATTTTGATTCTGACATTCTATGCAACTATGAAGAGCTCTTTTTGGAAAAAAAAATTAATGCTAATATTTCTCATTTGAATATACTGATTTGAAGCAATTCTTCAAATATTGAAATGATTAGCAATTACACCATTCATAAATATATTACCCCTTTCAAAATATAGTAAATACTAAAAAAGAAAAATAGCTACAAACATTTATTCAGCATTTCCTATGTGCCAGGCACTGTCTAAACACTTGAGCATTTTATCTTTTGGTCCTAAGCACTTTTTAAAATTTCATTTATTTATTTTAAAAGAATGTATTTATTTATTTGAGAGAGGGAGAGAGAGAGAGTGGGAGCAGGGGGAGGGACTGGGGGAGAGGGAGGGAAAGCTGGAGACTGCTGCCAAGGTGCTCCATCCCATGACCCTGAGATCATGACCTGAGCTGAAATCAAGAGTCAGATGCTTAACCAACTGAGTCACCCAGGCACCCCCAGTCCTAAGCACCATTACGGTAGGTGTCATTATTGCCCTTATTTTACAACTGAGGAAACCAATGTTTACAGGATATAAGAAAATGACTGGCCAGTGATCACCCGCATGGACATGATAAAGCAGAGATTCCACTAACCCATCTATCTCACGCTACTAGCTCTTAGCAACGGTCCAATGACTTCCCAAGATAACTAGCTGACTCATGTTGATAACCCTACTTGAAGTGCTAGCTGTGGACTGAGTTCTCTCGCCTCCAAACTCATATATTGAAGCCCTGCCCCTAATGTGTTGGTATTTAGAGATGAAGGCTGTGGAAGGTAATTAGATTTAGATAAGTTTAGAAGGATAGAGCAGTCATGATGGATTTTTTTGCCCTTATGAAAATGAAACACCAGAAAGCTATCACTCTCCTTCTGCCAGGTGAGGACTCAGTAGGAAGGCGACCATCCACAAACCAGGAAGAGAACTGTCTAGAATCTGACTATGCTAGCCGCCTGATTTTGGACTTCTAGCCTCTGGAGCTGTGAGGAAATAAATTCTGCTGTTTAAGACATCTTGTCAATAATATTTTGTTATGACAGCCCAAGCTAAGACAGTGCTCATATACTACCTTCGCAATAAATGGTCTTAGACACCCTTTGTTTATCAAGAGTAACTAATTAATTATTCATCATCTCTTTGAGTAACTTTTAGATTTATTTATCTAATTATGATTTCTAGTTAATTGTCACTTTTCATGCTTTATTTTATTGAATTTTAAAATCCTTTCCCTCAAAATATTGCTAAATTACTCTGAAATAACAACTAGAAAAAAATACCATGGTTTAAAACTCGTCTTAACCAGACTACATACCTAAAATCTTCAGTTCACTTTTCTTTGAAGACTAAATAATCATGAAGCACTTGCAATGTCTAATGGTGCCTTCAATTGGCTCTATTTTTGTCTTGAAATTGTCCAGGTAATTCTCAAGTCACTGGGAAATAAAGACGTGATAACCTAGCTTTTCACGTATAAGCAAGTTTATTCTCCTCCAGGGATTATTGGGCAAGCTCTCAAGAGATACAGGGTTCAATTCCAAAACTTTCTTAAATGAAGGGTAATTTATCAAAGGATTGTTTGTAATTGTGTTGCAAATACAAGGGAAAAAAATCGTGCTTCTGAAATGACTAGATTTCTTGAAACATTTGACTTCCTCTCAGATCCCTTCATTCTCCTGTTTCATAAACTCCTACTTACCCTTGGACCTTTCCCTTTTCTTAAAGTCATCCTTGACTTCTTTAGGACGGATTTGTTCTAATTCTTATACATCTCCACTTAGCACTTATGACAAGAGATAATAATTATGTTTATTCACGTAAGTCTCATCTTTTAGATATTAGTTACTTTCCTAAAAGGGATATTACGAATATTTGTGTGCAGACCTACTGTTCAATATGTAATTTCTCTGTGGTTTATTCGTTGGTCTAATGAAGGAAAGAATTAATTGAAACTGTTTTGAAAAAGCATTCAAACATAGTTATTAATTACTACTAAAACAGATTTACATACAATGTAAACTCATGTAATTTAAATGATTTCAGAAAAATAGATTAAGTTTCTAAAAAGTAGTATGGAGACAAATCATTAAAAAAATAAACTATGGCAACGTTCCACATAATAATAATTTATGTTCAATAGTCTCAACAAGTAAAAACACAACAAAAATAAAAGCCATATTGGATATATAATAAATATATAATAATATAATATAAATAATATAATGCTCTTTTAAAATATGTGTGTATAGATATTTATTCCTTTATATATCGGAACAAATCTACACATAATAGTAATAATAATACAGGGCATACTTGAGCACTTGCCACTTCGCAGATCTTGTTCTAAACCATTCTCCATGTACCAACTCACTGAATTCTCACAAATGAAATATGACACTAACACAGGACCATTATAAACAAAAATTTAGACAGTATTTTATAAGATTTTTTGGAATTGAATTTGCTATGCATCATAGTTCAACAAAAAGTATAATTTGTTAATGAAATAATATTCAGAAAGTCACTTGACAAATTCTCATCTATCAAAGCCTTTTATTTGATACCAGAAGATAGCAAAAATAGGTCAATATTTAGGTCAATTATACCAAGACCCTCCCTGGAATAAATCATATTTATATTTGAAAAAGGAAATTTGATTAGTAATTTATTAAATGCTAATTAGTTTCTAGCCACAAGCCACCTTTACCACCCCCATCACCCCTTCATTCCAATACCTTTGGGTTAGTTCCAATCATAATCTGAAAGTTGTTTAACCTAAAATGTCTTTAGGGGATAATTTTCTAACCACCTTTTAAACTACCACCCACAGTTTTCCACAAACTAAAATGCATCACAAAAGTTCTTTTTTTTCTTCCTTTTTTCCCCTTAAATGGAACAAAGGAAATATTAAAACATAAATGATGGATGACAATTTGATAACTTCTACTGGAGGTATTGTTCTCCTGCAAAAAAAAATGGACAATTGCATCTAAATTCTAGGTTGCTGGCATTGTAGTAAATAATTGAAATGATTAAGTGGGTCAATAAATAACCTAAATTTCAAAGCCTTCCAGTTTTAAATAATATGATTATTTAGTGATTGAATGAATGAAATAGAAGGATTCTAATTTCAAATAACCAATACAAACTGAAAAAGATTATGGATCAGACTCATTATAGTCCTCACAATTTTGATATCGAAGACATTGACGATGATTTAGCTGAGTAGAAATATTTAACTACTTGAGGTATTGAGGTAGACTAAGAAATCTAATTGAAGACTTCTTCCCATATGTGTATATAAATGCATATATATACTACAGGATGCATATGCACACATGCAAACATGCACATGTACATAAATATATAAATATATTTATATGTCAGAGACATATATTGAGCTCCTTTTTTCCCTTTTTTTTGCACAGGGCTATCTATTATTTTAAATGTATTTTAGTTCTTATTTTATTCTTACTACTTTAATATTTTAAGGAACTTAAACATTTTTTTAAATAATATTCCTTTTGCTATAGGTAATTATTGTTTTAAAAATCTCATATGTATTGAAGTTATATTATCTGTTAGTTTTATTTTATAGAGAGGCCATTATAAAACATTTATTATATAAAAGTTGTCTAACATCTGATAAGGTTTTAACCACTGCCTTATTGTGAGAATCAGATGGTCTAAAATGTTTGAAAAGACTTTGCCATCATTAAGTGATTATAAATTCTATTTTTTTTACTAGATTTGTAATAATATGATGTCTCTTTTTTTATATTCTTCATTAGGAGGCAGGTCAGGCATTTCTATCCCCATTTGACAGATATAGAGAGGAAGAGAGCAAGCAGGGAAGGGACTTGTCTGCTTGCTAAGGGGAGAACTTAGGGAAAGTCAGTTTATCACCTAGTCTCCTGTCCACCAGTAATCTATATGTTGTTTTACACAAGAAAGAGGCCAGTGAGGGAGTTTTAAACCATTTTGGTAATACACAGATTTCTAGTCTAATGATGTCAGTTATAGTGAGGTTTGGTCTGTGCTGCTTTCTTGGAAGTAATCAAAACCTATTTAATATCTACTTCCATATTTACCTTCTACGTCCTTTGGCCTATGATCATTGCTTCAGTAACTCTGAGACTTAATTTTATCATTATATTTTCAAAATCAAAGTAAGTATAAAGGTTCATAATTCAAAGCTATTTGTTCTAATCTATTTTTCTTTCTATAAAGGTCTTGCAAATTTGTTGTTTTAGGTATTAGCAGTGGATCTAAGGTACTATCTCTCTTTACGCACTTATTTTAAGGAGAAAATAAGGCACAACTTGAAAAAAAGCTTAAAACTTTTACCAGCTATAGACTTCAACATCCCACAGTGTGCTTTAATGCTTCTAAGACCATGGTTCTTAGTTTGAAACATTTCACACTTAGTTAAATTTTAAGAGGTTTTAAAACCCTGTAAATTCAAAATACAAGTAAATATAATGGAAATGTGTGAATGCCTTCCCTTTATATTCACAGATGGGAGGGTATAAAGCTGGTATCAGTAGCAACAGAAATTAGAAACTAATCACCACTAATGTTAAATAAAGATGGCATAGAACAGAATATCTAATCTGATTTAATTGAAATTTAAATTCATAGAATGCAAAAGAATAGGAATACAATCATCACTTCTTCCTTTATCAGCGCACACAAGTAATATCAGGTTGCACAATCACATCCCATTGCAAAGTATCATGATGCCATTTCATAAAGAATAGCTAGAGAAAGCAATGCTGACGAATAAATTATGGTTTCAAGTGCTTGAATTGCATATAAATTTACCTTCTGGAAGGGCTGTTAAACAAAAGAACCCCAGAATCTTGATCTATTTAGAATGTTATGAAAAAATGTATGGCCTTTGCCCTGTTTTTAACCTCATCTTTGATTAAAAAACCCTTTATACCAGTATGAAAACCTATTTTAAAGGAAAATTCAATGTCCTAATCTCAAAACAATACTACAGAGAGTCTGTTTGTTGCTGTGGTAGAGGGTTGGGATGAGTGGTAGATATTTTGATTTACCCTTTAGAATATACTCTTTTGTGCTTTTAGTTTTGTTTTGAAACCACTACATAATCATTAGCACACCTGACGATGCTGACTTCCTACCTGTCAGCCCATGAAAGACAAAATAGGAAAAATGAGAAGTGATTAATAGGGCAGGTTTATATAAATCCTATACTATTAGAGGAGGATTTTTTAAGTGGAATAGAGGACCTGATATGAGAGAATAAATGGAATATGTGTTTAATGTAATACTATCGTTTATTTAGAAATGTCCTCTACTTGTCTGATATTACACAGAACTGTTTATAAAAGAATTATAGCAGGATATTGAAAGAAACTATATATTTTTAAAGCCATAAAAATAGACTTCACAAATTGCAATGCTAAAATTAAACATTTAAAATATGTGTTTTATATAAATTATACATAAAAAACCTATTGTTATTAAAATGCAGCTAAATGGAAATTTGTAAGTAGTTCACAAATGGTGAATCCACAATGTGAACTGGAAAACCCACTGTAAGTCAGCAAAAATGGAGAAACAAATAATAAGACATTCAAATGGCTTATACGGACTTCACCATCTATATAGGAAATTTACCAGTTTATTGAGAGACAAATACTTTTCCTGGACTTGACGTCTAGGATAATTTTATTACAATGCTCTTTATTTTAGTTAACCAACAATAATAGGCTGTTGTCCACGATTATGCTCCATCTGTTGCTACTTTTTCTTGGTGGTTCTTGGTGAACACTAAATGACTATTATGAAATACAGTGGAGATTTTTTTACATGAACAGAGGTGAAATATTTTCAAACTTTTGGTTAGGGGAGAAAAGTATAATTTTGAAAGAAAATGTGAGAATTGAAATAGAACTGCCAGCTCCTCAATTTGAAAAGTTTGAACATTAAATCCAAATTAAGAAGTACACAAAGGACTACAATATACTATCTTTATCATTTTATAAACAAGGGAATTTATCATATTCCCAAGAGAGAAAATATGTATGATACCAACATGTATATAAGGATATGATGTATGTAAGTTTATGAAGTATATATAGTATGTATATAAATTACATATACATACAATTTATAATATATACAAACTATGTATATAAGCTATATTCTGTACTATACTATATACATATAAACCTATGTATTTATGAAATATACTATATTCTCTCTTTATACACACGTGCACATACATACACGCACACAAAAACGAGGACACAGAATCTCACCATTTTTAAGATGGCTTTTGGGAAACACTGCTTTAAACTCATCTTTAAAAACTTGTCAGAGTCAGGACTTTGAAAGAACTTATATGGTAGGAATTCAGATTTAATACTTCTAAAATTGTCAGATACTCTTTGTTCTCAAATGAGGCCTTAATGTATGGCTTGAATCTGGCAGGTACTTTGAACCTTTCTCAGCTGTGAGGACTATATGTCTGTAATTCTGGGATATTACCACTAGAGCCCAGCCTTCCTTGAGCAAATGATAAAGCACTGAAGATTTTCTCAAAGAAAATATCTTTTTATTGAAACTTTACTGCTTATATAGTTTTTATAATATATGTTATATTTTAAAAAGTTGACCACCTTGTGGATATGCTAGGAACTTTACATGATTCATTATCACTGTAACAATGCAAAACCACTTACTAAATTATTTTGGCTAAGCATGTTCCACAAATTGCGTTAAAACTCACAAATTCTATAGAAAAGATAATCTTATTTCCATGTTATAAATGAAGAAACTAAAGTTCATAGAAGTTAAAAATATTCAGAGGTCTTCATATTTTGATTCCTGTCTACATTTTAGTTGTCATCTTTAGTTCTAAGCTCATGCTATGTGGAGTTATTTGCAGTTTCTTAAAAATTCTCATCTCACATGTGTGCATGCTATTTAAAAAACACCTCTGTAATATATCTTCACTCAGTCTCCCTCTTCCTCACTCAACATTTTAACATCTTTCTATCCTACAACTGTCATTTCAAATCATATTTTCTGTGGGAGACCTATTCTGCATGCATAACCATGAAGTTACATTCCACAGAGTTCTCTTAAACCATTTTTTTCTATAGTAATATTATCAAGTATGCAATCCCAGGCAATCAACATAATCTATTTATACCATATCAAAAGATATATCCTATACTCTCTCCTTTTATCTTGCATGAAATTTACCAAACCATTAGATTATCAGGCTACTAACAATCATTTTAAGAGAGTATGTTTTTGACAAGTTAAAGTCTTTGGTTGAAGGAGTCTGAAACTAGGTTAAGATGTAAAAAAATGTATTCGTACATGGAATTGGAAATTATAAGAGTAATCTCATGTAAGACCTGGCTAGATCCAGATACCCATGCTGCTTTCTTCATCACCATTTGTATTTCATACTCAGACTGGTGCTGGCTGGAAAAGAAAGGCTGTTAACTGTTAAAGACTTAAATATCTTTAGAAGACAATTTTATAAAGAAAAAAGGTGACTCTAATTCCCCAAATATCCATTTAATCACAATGAGGAACTCTGATTCTCCTTGGATAATGGGTCCTCCATCTAAGGCAAAGAATGAGGTTCCATGATTGGCTAGGTCAGGGCCAGGCACCTCCTGTAACCAGAGATTTTACAAAATACACTAATGGACAACCTCATCAAAACCATCTGGAATAAGTGAAAGTTTCCCAATGCATGGAGAGGGCTTCTAATATCAAAATAAGAGATACCTACTCTAGATGCACAGCTAAGGAAATATAACATACAACACAAAATTTCACAGTGATCTATATTTTCTACTGCACATTTTACCAAGCTGAAATTTTCGCTTAACATGAGCCTATTTGAATATTTCTATGTGCTAAAAGAGATGAAACAATGAAGTCCTTGAAGGTTAGTAAAGCCATGAGAAGCTGAACAGATTGTGGGTCTGCACATGATTCAGGCAGAGAACACTTTTTTGCAGATGATCCTGCCCTAGAGATATAACAGGAAAATATTCGTGTGACTATATATCATTTTACAATTTGGAACACTGTAATGGACTGACAATAAATGGACCTGAAATGAAGTAAATAAACCAAGTTGCTACAGGCAAAGCACACTTGCAGACTAAAATCCTCATTAGCAACTCAAAGCTAGAAGCCAAATTTCGCCACCTTAGCAGCACCCCAGCCAGAGATGCACTAATTAGACAAGGAGATAAACTGTGTTGCTAAAGCAAACCCATCCTTTGTTTATGATTAGGCACTGAATGACAGCAGTGAGCATCAACATCCAAATTCCCGCTGTCACGTATAAGGAGCAAGGGAATGTCTAAGACTAAAACACTTGCCAGGACTGAGGACTAGAAATATGGTCTTTGCTTGATCTTTAACTGGACAAAGTTTGACATCACATAGGTGGGGATATCAGGTAAAGTGAAGTGGAGGGTTGCATAGAATGATGAAGTGAAATATTTCGTGAATACAAGAGGACATAATCTGGAATAACCTTTCAGCGTGGCAGACAGATTATTTTTTCCTTTTTTTTTTTTTAAGTAGGCTCCACATGTAGTGTGGAACCCAATGCAGGTTTGAACTCACAACCCTGAGACCAAGACCTGAGTTGAAATCAAGAGTCCAACACTTAACAGGCAACCTGGCTACAGACAGTTTAGAACAGCAGCAACTGGATTTTAGAATTAGCACTTATTTCATGTGTAGATTACTGCAGTAAGCTCTTAATAAGTGGTATCAGTGATGTGGTAGAAGATGATTGGAACTGGTTCTTGTGGGTAGAAATTTCATAAAGACTAGTACAGTAACAGTAACAGATATTCCGAGAAGGGTAAAGCAGAAAACAAGATCAGAGCAAGTTGTAGGGTGTCAGCAAGCCACTGTATCATAATTTTATTATAGATATCTTAGATGTGGATCCAGTTGCCTCATTTTATGAACAAAATATGTGCAAGAAAAATTACCCTCCCCAGACCACATATTTATACAAGATCATAACCTGGATTAGAATTCAAGAATTTCTGGGGTGACTGGATGGCTCAGTCAGTTAAGTATCTGTCTTCAGGTCAGGTCATGATCTCAGGATCCTGGGATTGAGCTCCACATGAAGCTCCCTGCCCAGCAGAGAGTCTGCTTCTCCATCTCCTTCTGCCCCTCCCCCCACTTGTGCTCACGTGTGCATGCCTGTGCACACACTGTCTCTCTCTCTCAAATAAATAAAATCTTAAAAAAAAAAACACGATTCAGGAATTTCTAATCCAGTGTCTTCAGCTATATCATACTGGTTGCAAACAACAGAAATACTACCATTTTTTTTTCAGAAATACCATCATTGAAAGCACACATTTTTTTGCATTATATTGTTACTGACACTTGGGTCTTGAATTTAGCTATTATTTTTTGCCTAAAGACAATAATAACTTACTCATTTCTGGTAATGATATCTTCTCTATTAAAATATATCATTTGCTAAAGTCACTGCATTTTATATATATTTCATTAGAACACTATGTACTGATATTTAAATATATATATATCTTCATGCATAGCTTTAAAAAGCTATTTTAATTCATATTTTATAGAGTTTTGTAACATGAAAATTCACACAAATTTTTGAAATATAGGTCTACTAAAATTGCTTGTGGTTAGTTGCAAGACTAAGAGAGAAGGTGAAGTCAGCCTTGTCTTTGACATAGGCAATGTCAAAATTCACTGCATACAACTGCAACTTCTTTGAGTCAAGACCATGCCTTTTATTACTAGGGTCTGATGACTAATGACCATAAGATATGAGTTCAACACCATCTGGAAAACAGTCCTCCTTCACAAAATCGTCTGAGCTATTGTCAATGCCAGAAACTCATTTAATAGGTGATATAATCTATCAACAACTAGAGATAAGAATTACTAGCCAAATATCTTTGGGAGAAATAACATATTAATTTGAATTACCAACAAAGCATGAGAAAAAATACCACACTCTATGATATGGTATAAGAATTCAATATACTATAGACATTTATTCATAAATATAGAACATAGAAATATGTATTTATAATCATCATTAATGAGATTTAGCTCATTTTTAAGTCATCAATTTGTTATTTTTAAACTTCATTCTATTTTTTCTTCAATGTTTAAACACACATACATACACCCCAAGCTGCCATTTCCCTAAATGAGTACCCTGTAAAATTTCAGTAGAAAAGAAAACTGTTTGGAGAACTATACTGCAAATTGTTTTAAGTATAAGAATCTGAGGTCATAATTCTATTTCACTGAGCTTTATAACTCAACTGAAGAAAGTCATACTGAGGAAAGGAATTATATAAAATGAGAACACTTGGCATAAATTATTAACATCTTGAAAGTACATTCATATGGATAATTTATTAGTTTAATGTTCTTACTTTGCAGATTCATCAGTAAAATTATTAGAATTTTATGCCAAATGAAGGTCTTTGTATGGAATCCTTATTTCAGAATGGTACAAACAGGACAGGGAAATAGATCCTGTGCAATAGATGGGCACTCTCTTTTCTAGAGTACCCTATTGGCAGCTCCAAGCAAAAGTCTACAACTATCAGCTTTGCATAATTAATAAGGATAACAGTAAGAATGGTCAAATTGCTAATATTTAGTTATTCTTATAGTAAAATTAAAAATTCTCAGGTACTCTTTTAAATCTCAATTCAAGTTACCCTTTTCTGAGCTGCAACTCTCACTTTTCAACAGCACTCCACACCTGATTAGAGTCACACGCAGTCTTGGTAATACTTTCAGTGGAAGATGATGTAGAAGATAAATTATCAAGGAATCATTTACTCTCCCAAAACAAGTTTTATTGATTTCCGGATATGTGGCAATAGATTCTATCTGTAATGGAAGAACACAGAATTCTGTATTTTTCCCTTAGATAATGACAAGCATCTCTAATAATGTACACTAGAGCCAATCACTCTGTTAGGTTATGTACTTTTTGATACTCTAATTTAAGTCTCGAAGTCAGTTTTTAAAAAATGCTACCAATTTTTTTCCTCAAAAAAAACCATGTGCCTGAGAAAAATTTGTATCAGAGCACAGAGAGCTTTAATAATACAATATAGACATTAATAGTGTTCTGTGTGTCTACAAGACTGAAGCTAAATATATTACATAGTTTACATTTTTAAAATCTATTAGTTCAACTCCTTAAAGAATCATTTTATTCCTTTTTTGATTGTCCATATTAATTTTTATTTACTAGACTTCCAATAACTTATTACTTGGGTTTCATAAGCTATTTCCTTTATAATACTGGGTACCCTCTCTGGGTAGCCTCCATTTTCTTGTGCATTAACTATTAACTCATGTTTATTTAGGTATCTGTTGGAACTGCAAAAGTCTCCCAAAGTCATTAGAAATAATCTGGCAGATATTTGAGAGAAAGGTAGTACATAAGCAGATTGTCAAATCAACACGCAGACTGAAAGATATATCAGGAGTTATCTTTTTTAAATGACTATTCTGAGTTTTCAAATTAATCTGTCAAATCTTTAAGCTACACTCATAAAAACAATCTAACTTTAAGGACAATCACCAAACATTTATATTATGTAGTTGTTCTCTGAATGATAGTTATGTATAACAAACTGTTTTTCCATATAGTAGGATTGCTTAGCCACTGGAGATTAAAGGACAGTTCCTTCGAATTTGACTTAATCAACCAGCTTTAATTTGTCAAACTAGAATTGTTTAGAAATATTGAATAAGATCTTTACAAGACTGTCAGATTCTCGCAGAAATCCCCCTTAACCCTTGTTGCCAGGTCATGGATGAGGTCTTTCATTCCAACATAAATCACTGCAGTACAATTCTAAATAACATCATTGACACAAGTTTCTCCCATTTCATTCCATCTTCCATTTGTTGCCATCAGAAAGTTTCTTCTAAAACACTGATGGAACCAAATCATCCACTTTTAAAAACATAAGGTGGCATGACACACCTATCAAAATGACTAAAATTAAAACAACACCACAAAATGCTGACAAGGATTCAGAGACTGGTTAACTCATATATTGTAGGTGAAAATTTAAATGGTGCAGCCACTTTGTAAAACAGTTTGTTAGTTTCATATAAAACTAAATATGCAGCTATGATGTGAACCAGCAATTGCACCATTGGGCATTTATTCCAGAGAAATAAAATATATTCTCACAAAAACCTGTACACAAAGGTTTACAGCAATTTTATCCATAATAGCCAAAAAATGGAAACAACCCAGAAATCATGCAATGGTTGAATGATTATATACACTATATTATATTCTTTTTTTTAAGATCTTATTTATTCATTTGAGAAAGAGAGAGAGTGAGCATGAGAGGCAGGAAAGTCAGAGGGAGAAGGGGAAGCAGACTCCTCGCTGAGCATACAACAGACACAAAGCTCAATCCCAGGACCCCAAGATCATGACCTGACCCAAAGTCAGATGCTTAACTGACTGAGCCACCCAGACAGCCCCACTATATTATATTCTTACCATTGAATACTAGTCACTATTCAAAAGGAACTACTGATACATACAACTTGTATAGAGCCAAGGGAACAAGGCTGAACGAAAAAATCCAAATAGTTGAAAAAAGTACATATAATATGATTTATGATTCCATTTAAAAAAAATATTTATTTTTCTTTTTGAGAGAGAGAGAAAGAGAGAGCATGAGCAGGGGGTGGATCAGAAAGAGAGGGAGAGGAGAGGAGTCAAGCAGACTCCCCGCTGAGCTCAGAACCCACTACAGGTCTCCATCTCACCACCCTGACAGCATGACCTAAGCTGAAACCAGGAGTCAGACACTTAACCAACTGAGCCACCCGGCTGCCTTGATTTATGATTCCATTTAGATAAACTTTGTTAGTGATAGTTGGGCATCAGGAATAGTGGTAGAGGCAAGGTGGGGCAACACCGGGGATCCTTCTGATAGAACCATAATAATGGTTGGGATTTTGTTACCTAGTTTTGCAAGACATTGTAATTTTATTATATGTGTTCTAGTGCTGGGATATCTGTATTATTTGTTAAATATTATTTGTTATTTGTTAAAATATCACATGAACATATAAATATCTCAGAATGAAAAGTTTGATTAAAACAAAAAACAATGATGATTTCAGTGTTTCTAAAAAAGAAGTGCAAACTCCTCAAAATTACATATAAGAACATCCTGAATATGGCCTTCAGACATTCTTTTATCTTCATCACTCTTTACATGCTCTGCTTTCTCTCCTTCCCTTTACCCTGTAATCAATCAAAATACATTAATCTGTAATGAGATTTCTTCCTTACATCACTTTTATATCTCTAACAGAGTGAATTGTGGTCTTGGTCTGTGCTCTCTATCATCACCAGTGAATTGTAAGGACACAGGTTTGCCTACAGACTTTTCTTCCTTTGAAAGAATACATACTAACAAACATTTGTACTATAACCACCAGGAAGGAGAGAAGGGAAATTAAATAAAACAGTGAGTGTTTTTTCTCTATCAAAGTTGTATAGTATATAATCTAGTTGTAGGGGGAAAATCTAAATTTTAATGTGTTTATTATCTGTGTTCTACTAAAAGTAATTTAAGTTTGACATCAAAATACATGCAATATAGCAATTTTAAATTTATTTATAAAAAGTAAGAAAAATGTGCTAAAAGGAAAAATGGGTATAGTTGTATAGTGCTCACCTACAGGGGGCATAATTTATAAAGTGTACAAAGGACCAATCACTATTTTATGTGCTTTAATTGTTAGCCAGTTTAATCAATCACCAATTCTACCTTATGAAATAGTCATTGTATCCTTTATACATGAAAGAAACTGAGGGTCAAAGGAGGAATGTGACATATTTTGGATGCAAATCGAGCCCCACTCAACTACCAAGGATGTACATTTAAACCACTAAAAATAGAAAAAAAATATTTGGCTTTCTAGGAGTCAATTCAAAGCAAACAGAGTCAATTAAAAACCCACAGTGTTCGTTATATAGAATAAAGTTGTTTATGAAAGCCGTACATGCTCCTGAAACTGAGGACAGAAGTTAATTTTGGCTGTTCTAATAAGAAGGTCAACACTAAAACAATGGTCAGCATCTAGCAAGAGCATCTTGTCATTTTCAATTGCAACTAATTTGGTTATCAAATGGGGCTGCACAGATGGCTTGAAAGCACTAAAAGTTTATAACCGCTACCTCAACTAAACTGAAAACAAAAATTCAACACATTCAGATTCTATGATACTGAGTTGATGTTCCAAATTTTGAGTCGTTAATGTGAGATGCTTTTATACCCACTTTTTGTGCTATGGCCTGAGTACCATAGAAAGTCTCAGTCTAGTCGGCATACTGAATCTCCACTTGCAGGGAGTACTTTTTCTAATCACTGTATTGGTCAAAGCAAAAACAGTACATTTTATTTGTCTGAAATCTGGGACAGATTGAGTATTACTTTCTATGGATTGCTTCTCCTATGTAAGTACAAGAACATTTCTAGGAATAGTTTCATAATATGAGTTCATCTATCCCCCAGTTACTATACCACATACACACACACACACACACACACACACACACACACATATATATATATATATACATAAAAAATAATTTAAAGTAGCATTTCCCTTTAAGATATTACCTAGTATCTAAGATAGATACATGCCTATTAGCAAGTGTTCAGTGTTTTCTAGAAAGTGTTTTTAGAAAGGAATGTATTATTTAGGTGTTAATATTTTCACATTGATCCAAATAGGGAAGGTATACACTCAATTCGAAATGCAGGAAATAAATGTTCAAACTCAGGGTATTACAAGGTAAAGCAGTGATTCAGAGTTTAATTTTTTCCATAACTTTCTATTTATGTAGTTGACTTTTAAAAATACATTTCTAGGTACTTACATTTTACTTTACTAAAGGATTCATTTTTCACTTGCCTTTTTGTTGCCTGAGACTTACTTTAAATGAGATTTAAAATAGAAGATGTTGTCAAGGGTGAAACCATGTATATACATTTAGTGGACAGATTATTTTTAGAGTGAGGTAAAAAAGTAGAGAAATTTTTTTCATAACTTAAAATATACCTCAAGGGAATTTGATAGGTTCATAAATTGGTTCTCAAGTTTTAAATCTGATAATTCATCAATCACATTTGAGATGTCTAAGTAAAATGTATCATTTCTTATTTTTTACTCTTATTATTGACAATTTTTTGATGAGATTTTATGTAGAATCTTTTTTTTTTAAAAAAGATTTTATCTATTTATTTGACAGAGAGAGACACAGCAGGAGACAGAACACAAGCAGGGGGAGTGGGAGAAGCAGGCTTCCCATTGAGCAGGGAGTCCAATGCAGGGCTCGATCCCAGAACCCTGGGATCATGACCTGAGCTGAAGGCAGACACTTAAAGACTGAGCCACCCAGGTGTCCCATGTCGAATCTGTTTTAAAAATCCTTAGAATTGGGTGCCTGGGTGGCTCAGTGGGTTAAAGCCTCTGCTTTCGGCTCAGGTCATGATCTCAGGGTCCTGGGATCGAGGCCCACATCGGGCTCCCTGGTCAGTGGGGAGCCTGCTTCCCCCTCTCTCTCTCTCTCTGCCTGCCCCTCTGCCTCCTTGTGATCTCTCTCCCTCTGTGAAATAGATAAATAAAATCCTTAAAAAAATAAAAAAAATAAAAATCCTTAGAATCACATAAAACAAATTTTTGCTATATATATTTATGGACTTGTTAACCATCTATAAAATTAAATTTTGGAACAATTTATCAAACAGTAATTTTGACTAGTTAACAAAATGAAGTATTAAGCAATTTTTTTCCCTAAAAGCACTGATGCCTTACTAGCATTCGGATGTTATTATACAACTCAGGAGAGATTTGGAGAGAGATGGCTTGCTATTGCTTGCCAGCATTTTCTTTTAAACCATATTCTATACTATACATTTAAGTGGGCCTTCAAGAATGTACTCATATACTCATAAACAACTTGGAGTCCCTAAACCAAAAAAAAAAAAGTATAAGTAAAAAAGAATTTAAATATGGAAGGGTTAGGGTGCCTGGGTGTCTCCATTGGTTAAGCATGTGCCTTTGGCTCAGGTCACGATCCCAGGGTCCTGGGATCCAGCCCTGCATTGGGCTACCTGTTCAGGCACGAGTCTGCTTTTCCCTGTTCCTCTGCCTGCCGCTTCCCTGCTTGTGCTCTCTCTATCAAATAAATAAATAAAATCCTTAAAATAACTAAATATGGAAGGGTTTTGGAATTCTTTAAATGTAAAATAATTCTTTAAAAACGTAAATACTATTTAATTTTGTGTAATACTCTACTGAAATTATTTCAGTATATAATCTCATTGGATTTTCAAAAGATAGGAATATTTTATTATCGCTATCTTAGAGCTGAGGAGACACTGTCTTCTCCAAGTTTAGACATCTAATAAGTAGGCACTTAAAACCAAAATTTGTTGTTGTTATTGTTGTTTAGGGAGAGTAGAGATAAATCACAAAAAGAGATGAGCATTTTTTAAAATCAAAATTATTTGGGGGTAGTGTAGAAAAGTGGCATACATCAAATATAATGAGTTTACTTAAAGAATAAGCAGTTTTGTGCTCTAAAATGGTTTATCTCATTAATAATTGCCATAATTTATAAGTCTAAGAGGTACCCTGAAGATGTAGCATTCCTTCAGCAGACATTATTAGCAAATGTCACATTGCAGTTTTCTTCATATATAAACAGAAGCCTCAGGAGACAAAGATGAAACTTCTTACATGAAAGATTATACACTCTAAATGTCAGTCTCTTAAAATACTCTAAACCCTTTTTAAAGATAGTTAATGCAAATAGCCTAAAATGTGCTTCAAATTACATTTGAAAGTATTTTTTTCTTCTAGACAAACAGGTTGGTAGATACATGCACAAGTTACAAAGCCAAACAACTCTATGAGCGATTATAAACAGTGCTATTCAATGAGCATAAACAGAAGAACTCCATGAGGTATGAATAAATTGGCATGATACCATCTGCAATTAAGAACACCATAACCCAGGTAATTGTTTTTGTTCAAGATGGCTAGTGAATCTTTGTCCACCTCCTAAAATTGCCAGATGTATCCTGATCAGCATATGTTAGACCTACCCATATGTGAGACTTTGAGCTATAAACATCCTGTGTCCCTGTAGAACGTTTAAGCATTTGTCTTACATCTCAACACTTTTCCATGGAATAACAACTATTCAACATAGAGTTCACAAATTCCAAAGTCCACATTTAGAAGACAATTATTTCCTAGGTGAGTTATTTCTCAGCATCCTAAGGTAGTTTTCGTGTTTCGATCATGAATTTGTAGATCAGGATACTTGTTACATATTTGGCTTCTCCCATCTTATAACATCTAAGTATTTATATCTAGATTTTTTAAAAGAACTTACTAATGTATTTTCCTGGCTGGTAGAAAAATATACAAGAATATATGTTAAAAATATTTCTAGTGAACCCACGTATATAAATACATGACTGGATATCCTGAAGATAAATCCATCATATATCTTAACTACGAGTGAGTTGTATGTAAGTTGTAACTGAGTGAGCACATGAGATAAAGTGTAGAATAAAGAATCTATAAACTTTTAAAATCAGACAATAGCCTCTAGGGGTATTAATAAAGGGACAAGGCTGTGGAGTGTTACAGTCGTTCATTATCTGAGTTAACTCCACCCTTCTGATATGATGGTCAGTGGGATGGACTCTCCCATAGGACTTCTCATCTCCCTGAGGCTGATCCCATCTCTAAGATTTCTATTCTATGATTATTACCATTAAAGTCCATCTCTTTCAAGAGAAAATGTGTAAGAATGTGAACATACTTAATGTCAGAGAATTCTACACTTAAAATGGTTAAAATGGTAAATACTATGTTGTATATATTTACCACAATAAAATAATGTAAAAGAAAGAGAATATATAATACTTTCTAAATTATTTACATGCAAAATGCAGTTAATAGATTTGAACAACTACGTTTTTACACCTACACTTAAGCAATATTAGTAGGGACAAAATATGTTACGAGGCCTGAAATTAATTACAATCTTACTGTAAAGACAAACAATTTTAAAAAATTAAGGAAATTCAGGGAAAGATATGGTTAAAATATTCTTGGGTCATATTAAAGACCTGAATAAATACAAAGCAGCTGTGCTTTATTTAAGAACTAGGTTTTGCTGATACAGAAAGCATATTTATAGTCCCCTTCAGGGAGGTCCCCTTCTCTTTGCTTCCCAGTGTATGAAGCCCCTGCAATCATCACACCTAAGAATCCTTTGGAATCAAACATTTAGGTAGAAGATTTTAGCTCCTTGTTTTATTTTCAGTTGCTCTGCCTCTGTGGGTCCATACATAAGCAAAGATTTTGACTCAAATCCTTGGAATTCTTCCTTTTCAAAAATTCATAGGAAAATGTAAATTGCCATTAGAACCTACTTGTAAGCTCTAGTGCCCCTGGATAGATCTGGGATTTTGTTCAAAGGGTCATGCTGGCTTGTACATATATATTAAGAAAATTGAAAATAGCACTCATCTACACCTACCCTCCCCCCTAAACACGCTTCTTTTCAAACTACTTTTCTTGCACATTTTTAAAAAATATTTTATTTATTTATTTGAGAGAGAGAGAGAGAGTGAGAGAGAGCATGAGAGGGGAGAAGGTCAGAGGGAGAAGCAGACTCCCCATAGAGCTGGGAGCCCGATGTGGGACTTGATCCTGGGACTCCGGGATCATGACCTGAGCCTAAGGCAGTCGCTTAACCAACTGAGCCACCCAGGCACCCCCTTTCCTTGCACTTTTAAGGGGAAACAAAAATAGTGGTTTTCTTCTTACCTTGAAACTATGAATACACTGCTATTTCATTATTCTAGATCATGTATGTTTAGCACTGCAAAAAGTTAGCCCTATTACAGTCTTAATACAGTCTTACTATGATTTTCCTTGACTAAGAATTGTCATGCCTTGTATTTATAAATTTTATTTAATTGCAACTAGATGTTGATTTTAAAAGAATGGCCCCATTCTAAAATATTATTTGAAAATAAATATATATGGAATGCACAAAGTTACACCCTTATGATACTCCAGTGTCTCTTCTCCTTGTATTATTTTTGTCTTTTTACAATTTAATAATATCAATGGACTAGTTCAGTTTTGGTCTCACGCTTCAATTAAATTACCTTTTCTTTCCCCACAAAAATTCCCTATTCTTGCAATATGTGGAATCGTTTTCTAAGTCATAAAAGTTCTAAAATGGTGGTGTGGGGAGGTAAGTATTTGACTTAATATCAAATTTCCACTTTAATCTACTCACTCAACTCCTGAAAATCAATACTACTATAAGCAGATTTTACTGCAGGTACTCTGCCAGATTTGATACTGTTTGAATGAATTTTATGTGACATTGTCCTCTTAACCCCAACAGAATCTCACATTTTTAATAATTTATCAAGTTCATTTTCTAGGTGACTTTTACGTTCTGGCACAGTCGTGTTGCCTAATAATTTTCTAATAAATAGAATGTTATTTTCCAATGTGATATTGCAGCATCAGTTTCAATTTATAAATTGAGCAAGATGATAGAAACAAATGTTACAGTATGGTGCTGTGTTTATATTTCAAGGAAACAGAATAGAAAATATAAGGGCATTATTGCCTTTCCTGTACAATGACTTTCTGGAATAAATGTTATTAAGTCCCAAGTTAGAGGTTTCGAACACTGCATAGCTTTGTAATGAAGAATAACATGGAGACTGGCATATCCACATGTGGACAAAGTCTCTAAAATGGAAGAGGCAAACAGATTTAGACAAGAGGTACATGGTATCACAGAAGCAAAGTACAGTAAAATATTTTATTGGCTGTTTCATACATCTGTTCCCCCTTTAATCGCAGAAAAATAAAAAGGAAATAGAGGGAAAAGATGAGTGTGTCTATTATAGATTAGGCTATAAAATCTGGAGAAAAGTATATTTTCCTAGGAAATGAATAAAAACAGAATGATCACTTGTTAAGATTCTGCTGTTTGTTAGGAATTATCCTAAACGCTTCATGGATGTCTTCTGATTCAAAGTAGTTATTATTATTCTAATTTTACAGTTAACAGCCATGAAAAGGTTCATAAGACTACTAGCCAAACTCAAGTCCAGATAATTTTTTTATTCCATGGTCCCACCAAACCATGTAGATAGTGTTAAGGCAAGAATGCATCCTTTATTAGTGAACACTATCTAGCTTCATGTACCAAGGTGGACATAAATTTGTGGAAACGTCTTTAGGTTTTCTGGACCTCTGTTCTTTCACTTATAATCTGAGACTTTTTTCAAATTTTTCTTCAGAATTTTCTTGGTTATTATCTCCCTTTTAAAAATGCTTTTATTCTTTCTTGCTTATTTCCTGCTTTTGATTAATGAGAAGTACCACTTCTCTAAAACTGTAAAGCTGATATAAGTAAAAGCGAGATATTTAGTAAATTTGAGTAGAGTTCTAAACTCTAAATGTCTTGCATATTGTTTACCTTTAAAATTTAGCACTCAACACAATGCCTGTCCATAAGAAAAGGACAGGTATAATATATTTTCACTGAATGAAGGAACGGATGAACAGATGGTTTTGTTCATGGCTGTGTCCCCAATGCCTAGAACAGGAGGTGGTAAATAGAAGGCAGTCAAAAACATTTGACTTCCTCCTGTTCTGAACTTTTAGACAACTTTATGTAAGTCAAGGTCCTATTATTATGGAGGATCAAATCAGAAATATGTAAAATATGCAAATAGGAAAACATAGCAAAATGCTTACGTTTGATGTGGGGCTAGGGTCATGAATGACCGCCCTACTATTTTCTGTACATTTTAAAGTTTAATTCTTTCACAGGTTAAACTATTTGAATAATGACCCACTTAGAACTAATATAAATAAGTAACAAACCATGGCAGTTTGGTGACCGAGAGTTGAGAACATTGGTCTGTGATCGAAACAGGAGGGAGAAAAAGAAATGCCTCATTGTGGAAAATGGGAAGGAAAACATCCTGTACTTGCACAATGCAGCCTTTGAATTGGCTCTCTTTGCTTTCAGTTTCAGCACTGACTTTTCAGTCCTTCCAATTTCCTCTACCAGGCGTGTCTGCCTCTCGAGTGGCAACAGCTCCCGTAGCCGTGCTTTGGCTGTATTTGGCAGTTACAGTGTAAGAAATTGGCCAAGCGCTTGAATCTGGGTCTTTTTTTTTTAAATTCATTCTTTCTTCCCTCTAAATTTTAAAAGCAACATTTAGTACTTCAGCTCATTCCTTGGCAACTTCTATCTTGCTTGAACCACCATCAATAATGGTATTAACACAAAGTGACTACTGCCAGAAACTCAGGTTCTGCAGCATCAGTGGCCTTGCTGGTCATCAAGCCAGTGCACCTGCTGCTGATGCAGAATCGGGCTGTTGATAAAACTGTAATCCCCTCATGGTTCACCAGCTTAGTTTTGAAAGCAACTACAGGCATGTAGGAATGTTTCATGGAAAGAGTGAAGACATTCCCAGGAATGTATTTTTTCTATCAGCTTTCTTCTACACGTTCTTAATCCATAAAAATCATTTTTATGCATTTCCGAACTAGCAGAGGGGTGAGTTAATTCTCCAAACTGGAACTATGACTCAAAGAACTTCTTCCCATTTCCCAGACACTTTAGTGGTCAACATAAACATGTTTATATTAATTTCTTTAGGGAGGGTTAGAAGGAGGTGTTTGGGGCAAACTTTCTCTCAGATGGGAAACTCTAATCTGATAATTTCTTCATTCTTTAAACTTTTAATTTAAATCAATAGTATCATTTAAACAATTGCCATTACTGAATGGAGTTTCCCTCTACCTATTTTCTAGCAAATCTTGGCTTGTTTTTAAACACAGCAGAAGTGAAGTTTGAATTGTTGCTGCAGAATCATGGCCTAGCTAATAGAAACAATTTTGTAAAAAAAAAAAAAATGTGTTTGGTCTCAATGCTTAACTTGAACTTCCATTAAAAAAAAGGTACAGCTAAAAGTCCATATATTATACAATTCCTCACTAAACCTGTCTGATGGAAACAAGCTGTGGCTTATGAATTTTTTAATATATACTAATTTAGGAGCTTAATAAGACATTAATAGCCCATGTCACCATAAAATACAGACTACATTCTGATACAATGGAAAGAAACTTAAGAAGACAGCCCATTGCATTAAGAGCTTGAATAAAGGGCGCCTGGGTGGCTCAGTGGGTTAAAGCCTCTGCTTTCGGCTCAGGTCATGATCTCAGCGTCCTGGGATCGAGGCCCGCATCGGGCTCTCTGCTCAGCAGGGAGCCTGCTTCCTCCTCTCCCTGTCTCTCTGCCTACCTCTCTGCCTACTTGTAATCTCTCTCTCTGTGTCAAATAAATAAATAAAATCTTTAAAAAAAAAAAAAAAAGAGCTTGAATAAAAAAACTGTATAGGATCTTAGGTTTATCAAAGTAGATGTCTTTTTTAAACATAAAAGAAAAATCTAAAAAAATAAATTACTTTAATGAGTAAGACTATTACTAAGTATGATTTAGATAAAATGTTGATGTATATATGCACTTATATTTGGTATTTATTTATACCAGATAGGTTCATGAATGTATAATATGTAACATATAACAACATAACGGATAACTAAATAAATGCAGGGTAAAATTCAAAAGATCTCAGAGAAGAGACCCAGGCTATTTGAAAGTTACTTAAAAACACTTGAGAAAGT
The DNA here is from genome assembly GCA_002007465.1 of Ailurus styani. Classification (NCBI taxonomy): domain Eukaryota; kingdom Metazoa; phylum Chordata; class Mammalia; order Carnivora; family Ailuridae; genus Ailurus; species Ailurus styani. The sequence goes on along the minus strand of LNAC01000010.1, from coordinate 1,699,174 downwards.
GTATGCATAAAAAAATTATCATGGCCAAAACAAAGATAATTTAATCTGACTCTCCTATAATCAAATGCATACTTATCAGTCTTTTCCTTGGCCTTTACAAATGGGTTTGGCTTGCTGTCTGTTGAAGAAAATCCATTTCTGGCAAAGGTTTGATACACAAGAGCTCTAGTTTATTTTGATAAAATTAAAATTTAAAGACCACTTCTCTCCATCATTGTTTTGGTGCCTGTATGACTTCCAAATGAAGGAGATGCTTTAAACATACGGATGGGGCTAAGATGCCATCTGTACCCTGCATGGGACCTCATACATACTAAATATTGCGATAGCTTTTCAATCAAACTGAAAAGAAGAAGAAAGAGACACTTAAGCTTTGGTTATAAAAACTTAAGTTATTGTTACCAAATAGATTCAAGGATATAACATACAAATTCTCACACATTTACATAGCAGATATTCTAGAAAATGTTACTGTGCAAAACTGATGGGATTATCAGAACCATAAACTTACGTCTGCTGAATTCTAATTTAACTCATTATATACTTAATAAATTATCCAGTAAGATAAAAGCATCATACTAACTATATATTTATATGTCTATACTATACTAACTATACATTGTCATACTAACTATACTTGTATGATCTTTTGAAAGCCATTTTGAAAAGAAAATTTAGTCTACATTTTATATGACAGATGCGACCTCATTATTACTATTTATTTTCTATTCCCCAAATAGTGGCTCTTATGTTAGCCAATGTTTGCTGCAAACCATGAAATTAGTCCATCTTTAGTTTAAGGTACAAAATTTAGATGTAAAGCAATAAAGTCAGGTTTCCCTCTCCAGATATAGTTATATTACTTAAAATAATTTGCATCTATCTAATGAGCAGCACATGAGCATATAGATTACTGATAAAGATTGCTGTGGGATTGAGAAACAAAAATGACATAATTCTTCTCTCTGTCTCACATACACACATACACACGCACACACACACACACACACACACACACATCATGGAAGGGTTTATGGTCTGCATTCTTCAGGTCAGATTAGAACTTGTTTCATGAACAGAAAAGCAAATATGAGAAGTACCTAAAAGACATGCCATCTGCTCCTTTTCCTTAGTCTTCAAATGTTTTGTCTCAAAACTGGCTTTGCATTTACAAATGTATTTATACCTTTGGAGTTAAAAATGAAAATGAAGGGCACCTGGATGGCTCAGTGGGTTAAAGCCTCTGCCTTCCACTCAGGTCATGATCCCAGGGTCCTGGGATCGAGGCCTGCATCGGGCTCCCTGCTCAGTGGGGAGACTGCTTCCTCCTCTCTCTGCCTGCCTCTCTGCCTACTTGTGATCTCTCTCTCTGTGTCAAGTAAATAAAAAATACCAAAAAAAAAAATCTTAAAAAAATAAAATGAATTTTGAGTAACACTATTATCATCATAACGATAGTGAAAGAATTTCTCATGAAGGAAAAAGTCTTGTAGCCAGGGAACATGGGATGCAGGATAAGGAATGGACTCAGTAATAGATTAAGTGTTCTCGAAATGCCTGCAAGAGGCAGAATGAGCATATATTAATTTGTGGCTCACTTTCCTACAACCAGATTTGTCATTTTGTGCTGTCAATATACTCATAACAGAAGTAGAAAATTGTTACAATAAAATACTTGGGTTGTATGCATGGTCTCATTCTCCTTTATGAAAAACACAGGGAGGGATGCATTTAATTCTTAAACAGAACCACAAATTGGGTTTAACACTAGTGATAATTATATTTAATTATGTTTGGTTTTGCTAAGAAACTCCTCTCAGAAATGGAAAAAAAAGATTTAAAGGAATAAATAGAACAGGTTAAACACCAACTTAATTTTTCCTATTATTTTGAAAAATTGGAAGTCTACTATTTCAATAATTGTTGGTTATTATTTATTTTCATTCCTATTTCAGTTCTCTGACCTCTTTCTTCCCTAAATTCACAAGAAGCAGAGATCATTTTCCTCTTAGTTGCAATTAAATACACACACACAGGTATGGGTATACATTTGTATGTTGTTTTAACCCAAATTTTTATTTTTATGTATTTTTCCCCTTGGCTTATTCTGATAAGAAACTTTGAGGCAATAAGGTAAATCTGATTATAATTTTCCCCTACCTTCTCTAAGAGGAAAAAAAAAAAGGATGTACTTGTTGATTTATAACTCTCCATCCTGTCCTGCACTGATCTCTTTTTTCTAGTTCTGTTATGCAGTCACAAGGTTACCACAAAGTGACATGAAAATGGTATTAAAATAATAAAGCCAATAATTCAGAGTAAATGGTTTAGGAGTCCTGCTTGAATACCTTTCAAATTCGTTCATGAATAAAGAAACTTATTTTATTGGACTAAATATATTGTCAAAATCTAGAAATTTATTCACATTGACACTGTGAATTATTTTCTAAGTTCAGCAATTTTGATGCCTGTCCAGATTTGTAAATCACCATAGAGTTGCCTAAGCGTGCACGGGATATTATGTACATTGTGAAATGATCAGTAAATGATTTCCTGTACTGTTGTTCTTAATGAGAGAATACAAAGTTATTCAGAGAGCTACACTTGTGAAATAAATCATTTCTCTGCTGACCTAGAGAAATCTGTGCTTTCTCTCAACTGAGCTGATGAACATTAACGTTTTGAGGGAAGTTTCAAGATTTAAATAATTACTGCTACTACTGTAAATTACATGGATTTTACAATTTATTTATATTACACGGTTATTTTAATTTACTTTAAAACATTGTGAATGGTAACATTGTTCAAGGAAAATCTATGGACATATAAAAAGTTATGGTATAGTTTTTGAGGTTATATTTTTAAAGAATATAAAACAAAAATATATGTTTATATAAATATATATATATATAATACATACCAACAATATATATTAGTTATATTTGGGGGCTTACTCTGGATCTTAAATATAGAAATCTAAAATATTTAAATATATTATTAAGTCTTAAAATATTTAAATATTAAAAATACAAATTTTAAATATAAAAATATTTCAAATATCTTTCCAATTTACAAAATAAAAGTTACAAACCAATCCATAACCTAGGTGTGTTTGCATATATATATATATTTTGCTGTTGTTGTTAATAAAGAATATTGGAAATGACGGTGTATGAATCCTGTCCTATGTGTAACTTTAAATAATTGATTTAAAATACCTTAGGAAACAAAGGACAATCTAAGGAAATACTTAATAGGAAATAATAAGGTATTTCTATGTCTCATATAATTTATTCTTGTTTTTTCAACAAATACACTGAACAATTTAAAGGTATAACATAGACTTAGTACACAAATCAAATAACACCAAATTTCAAGGTACATTTATTTCCTTCCTGCTTTTGTGCATATTATCCTATGACATAACTACTTCTGGTTATATGAAATATCTTTAAATCAATTTGAATCACACTGAAAGATGACAAATACTACTATACACCCTGTGTTCTTTTCCTTGTCTCTATTTTTGTCAGTATCCAGACCAAGGTAGTTATTTTAAATCAAGAATAACAGCATCTAAAATCTCATGGAAAAAGCATTACCTTGCATCATAAATGCCAAGCACGACACAGGGAATGTGACGGAGCAATGCAGATTACTTCAAATTGTTGAAAAGTGTCAAATTCACTAACAATTATCAAAAGCCACGCTCACACATGCTGAGTATAGTATAAGCCACCATAAAACATTTTTCGTATATAAGATACTCATACAATTAGTATAATTGTTTTACTAAATGATTTACCTTAATCGTGCATTTTATTTTACATGTAAAAATAGAACAAAAGCCCTGGCATACTTAGGTTTTTTTAAAAATAAGATTATCAGATTTTAAATTGAGTAATGCAATGATTTAAACTATGTTTTTTAAAGATGAGTAGAGGTAGAATAAATCCATGTCAATTTTAAAGCAAATAAAATTAAAAATTCCTTCATGCTCTTATAAATAGATGCATATCTTCACAAAAATATGACAATTTTTCACTCTATATCTGTATGTAATGCTGATTTTAAAACAAAGAGCTTTCAAACTATGTTCAACTTATACTATTCATTTTCTTTTTAAATCTCATTTACTGAGGCCTCAAATTCAGTAGCATCTTAGAACACAGATAATATTAATTTTGATATATAAAGAGTGGATCAACTTGCTATTTACCACATTGAGATTTTATTCCAACATAAATCATAACTTTCCTTTTTGCTCAGAACAAATACTCTGGAGTTTTTCTGATTAAAAGAGCAATATAAATAACCTGCTTTATACTGGGCAAGGATAAAGTTTATGGATGCTCATTCCTGGAGGGAGAAAGTAAGCCTTTTTATATGACTTTTTTTATTTTAATAGTTTAGTTTATCTCTAATAGTTTTTTGTTTGTTTGTTTTGCTTTTTTTAATTACTAGGGCACGGGGACCATCATCACTCCAGGCTGTGCATATAAAAACACAGACTCCTGGGTCCTACACTAGTCCTGAATCAGAATCTCTTGTAGTAAGTGCTTAGGAGAAGGGATTTTCGTGATGCTTTCCCAGGATTCTTATGTACACCAAAGTCGAGAACCACTGTCTTATTGGAGAACAGTATAGTTTACATATTCCAAACATGTCAGTTAAATAGTATCATAGAATTCTAATGTTTTAAATTGAGGCCAAATTAGGTAATTTTCCAGAATGACAGTAAATAGTCCATGTAGCAAACTGGCTCAAATAAGCTCTTCTCAAAATCAGCCAGCCCTGTGGTTCTTAATAATTATGCGTCTATGGGAAAGTTATGCTACTGGAAACTCATTTATTTTTCCGTAAAAGGTAAGAAGAATCATATCTGAGTCTTTCCTTTTTTTAAAGAAATGAAACACAATGAATAAACTGAAGTATCTGATACAAAGTAGATGCTTGGAAAATAGTGATTACCATCAGCATCATCATTAACTTTTCCCCCCTTGTTTTATGTCTCTTTTTATTTTGATTTTTATGATTTTTGATTTTGATGCACTGTGATATGTGAACCTGGTCTTTATTTTTACTTATTTACTTTTTTTTTATTATTATTTGCCGCAGGGATACAGGTCTGTGAATCATCAGGCTTACACCTTTCACAGCACTCACCATAGCACAAACCCTCCCCAACGTCCATAACCCATCCACCCTATCCCTACCCTCCCACCCCCCAGTAACCCTCAGTTTGTTTCATGAGATGAAGAGTCTCTTATGGTTTGTCTCTTTCCCAATCCCATCTTGTTTCATTTTTTCCCTCCCTACCCCCCATGACCACCCGCCTGCCCCTCAAATTCCTTACATCAGAGAGATCATATGATAATTGTCTTTCTCTGATTTACTTATTCCGCTTAGCATAATACCCTCTAGCTCCATCCACATGGTTGCAAATCATCAACTTCTTGATCCTAATTTTAACCTTGTTATAAAGAAGTACGTCCATAGATTCTTTTTCTACAGCCAGTTATCTATAGACTTAGCTACCCTTACTGGTGTTTGTTTATTTAATTATTCTAGTGAATAATATTACCTTAATTATGGAAAATAAGTAAGTAAATTTCTAAGAATCTAACATCAATCATATATACCAAGACATAGGTAGCCAAGAACATTCAAAAACAAAAACAAAAACAAAAAATAAGGATGCATTCTTAAAGGAATACATAATTGTAGAGTTCCTCTTCAGTACGATTGTCCTGCATAACTTAAGTCTTCTTAAAAGGTTTTCAGGGTGATTTAATTATTGTAAGTTTTTTGGATTCTGATATTTGATAAAGTACACCTGTCTCCAATTTATTTTTTAAATGTCGTAGTCAAATGTCATAGAACTGAACTCTAATTTTGGTTTTGCTTCCTAATTGTTTGATCTTTAATGAGTCAGTTATAACATTTAGACCTCAATTCCATCACCTATAAATAAAATGTTTGGATAGTTAATTGTCTAAAGTCTTTTATTCTTTCTAATTTTTGGCATTCTATAAGTGATATTTATTTAACAATGCCCTTTTGTACTACTTATCCCACTAATTCATTCTGTTAAGTGAAAAAAGGATATAAATGATAAAATTTTCAAAGAGTAATTATAGTATATCTTTCTTTATAAGTTAAGTGGATTCTACAAATTTGAAATATTTCATTCCTGTGGGGGGGGGGGAAGTGTTTGTATATGTATGTATAATCACAAAAACACTATGAATTAATTTAGGGTTTGTAGTCCTTTTTTCCAAATTAATAACTGTAAGGAAAACATAAGTCAAAATAGGACAGAATGGAATTTTCAGAAGAAAATGTATCTAATACAGAGCTTTTTTAAAAAAAAAAGTAGTGTTTTTTTCTGTACTTCAGGGTGTCTGTGATTTTTTTGAAATTATATGCAAGGTAGGAACTTTTTTTGAAGAGAGTACAGAATATTCATGGGATTCTCAAAAAGCTACTCCAAAAAGGATTGCAGTCATGTGGGTATAGGAAAGCTGAGGTCACCGTAATATTTTCAATGATTTCTTTTTTTTTACAAACTATTAGAAAGCATTCTTTACAGAGATGATCCTTTAGCTGATTCTTGAAAAGACAAAGATACAGACTTTTTATTTTTTTTTATCTTTTTTAAAGCAGTTTTATTTTATTTTATTTTTTTTAAAGATTTTTATTTATTTATTTGACACAGAGAGAGAGATTACAAGTAGGCAGAGAGGCAGGCAGAGAGACAGAGAGAGGAGGAAGCAGGCTCCCTGCTGAGCAGAGAGCCCGATGTGGGCCTCGATCCCAGGACGCTGAGATCATGACCTGAGCTGAAAGCAGAGGCTTTAACCCACTGAGCCACCCAGGCGCCCAGATACAGACTTTTTAATTCATGATTAAGACATGCCATGCTTGGAATTTAAAGAAATAAAATAGAAGGAATGCATGCATTCATTTGTTCAATGAATCATGTAATCAAATGATGTTCCCAGGCCAGTGGAAGGGGCCAATTATTAGTCAAATCAGTAATTATAAAATTCAATCACAATGCAGGCTTCAAGACAGGTCCTTGCAGTTAGAAGATCAAATAATAAGAAATTGCTAATCACAGGGGTCAGGGAAGGATTTTCTAAGCAATTGAAAATTCAAATCTAAGACTAAGCTGGAGTTTACTAGAGAAGAAGATCGAGCATATTATTATCAGCTTTGGGAAAGGCAGGTACAAAAGGCCTGCGGAGTACAATGAGATGGCCACAAAGGACCAAATGGCCTGTTGCTGGAAGAGAATGAATGCAAAGGCAAGCTTACCTGAAGATGAGCCTAGAGAGAAGGTGTGAGAAATGAGAAAGAAGTTTCAGTCCAAGTTAAGAGGCTTTGTCTTTTGCCTCAGAATAATGGAAAATTTATTGTTGGGGAAAGGGTATGTGACAACAGCAACACAATTGGCTGCTTTTCAAATCCTGCATTTAAATTTAGGAAATTTAAAGAGTAATATCTTTGATTTATGAGGATCTAACTTACCAATAAGAAAGACCTTGGGTTATCTAGATCAGTGATCCCCAAACTCGAGAGTATACCAGAATCAGATGGAGAAATTGTTAAAACACAGATCACAGGGGCCCTAACCTCAAACTTCTGACTCAGTATGTCTGTGTTAGGGTCTGAGAATTTTCCTTTGCTGCAAATTCCCAGGTGCTGCTGTATCACTGTTGCGGGGATGACACATCAAGAACCACTGAACTCTGTGAAAGGACCATGGACCTCAACTCTTCTTCTTCTTCTTCTTTTTTTTTTTTTTTAGATTTTATTTATTTATTTGACAGAGAGAGAGACAGTGAGAGAGGGAACAGGAGCAGAGGGAGTGGGGGAGGGAAAAGCAGGCTACCCTCTGAGCAGGGAGCCAGATGCGGAGCTCGATCCCAGGACCCCGAGATCACGACCAGAACCGAAGGCAGACGCTTAATGACTGAGCCACCCAGGTGCCCTGGACCTCCATTCTTGAATCTCTTTTCCCACAACAGATTTTTATGTGAGATCTTTCCTTAATTAGATCAGAACCAATTCACAGTTTATAGTCTCTGAATCTAAAGTAGACAATACAACCTACATCTTTTCAACCCCAGAGATACTGGGTAGTCATGGCACAAAGTAACATGAATGCTGGGGCCAGATTCCACGGGTTGAAAGTTGTGTAACCTTAGGCTACTCATTCACTACCCTTACCTCATCCATCAAAGGCTACGGTAATAGTTGCTGCCTAAGACTATTGTCACTATAAATAAGTTAACCTATTAAGTCACTTAGTACAATGCCTGGTATACAGTAAGTGATATATGTGTTTACCATAATTATTGTCATCATTTTTTAAAATTTTCTCCTTTTGTAGTTAAAAACAGATGGTTTAATTTAAATTTCTTCAATAACTTAAGAGTATGAAGAATAAAAATGTTTGGTAGCCATTTGTTTCCTCTTTCAAAATGTATCTGCTCTTTTTTAAATTCATCTACTCCATCCATCAAAACTCCATTAAGTGACTGTGTGCAGTTATCTATAGTTCTTGTTTTTCCTCTTATGCACGCAACTGTTTTTAAGTATATACCCGTGTGTATCATGCATATGTCTCCAGTTCGGAGTTTTCCAGACTGGATTCTCCTGTTACATTCGTCTTGTGTATTCTCTATCTTCATATTAGTTTATATTCATTATGACTTTCATTTCACTACTGTTAACTCTGCAGGTTGCTTTGCCCTTCTGTGTGTTTGCTGGTTAATTTGATTCTGGTATCAGAAAATGTATTCCACAGATGTGAGCATGTCATTAACAAAATACTTAACATGTGCTAATACTGACCCCTTGAGACTCTCCCTGCAGCTCTCCACTTAGAGGGCCTGCATTTATTGATTATGCTTCCTCTACTTTATATGGCCAGGCTTTCTTTCAGGTATTTATCCAATTAATTTATAGGCATCTATTATGTAGCACTATAACAAATGCCTTTCTCAAAACTAAGCATGCAGTATCCTTTCATTACTTTTATCTCTTAAGTTAGGAGATATGCCAAAGAAGGCTATTACAGTGTATGACATGACCTACTTTTAATAAATTCACATTTGCCACTTACTTTATTAGACACCTTTCTCCCCGGTGTTCACATTTGGACTCTTTAATTATATGCTCAGCCAAAGACTTCTAATACATGAAGGCAATTTAGGAAGCAAGGAAGTAAAGCTCTGCAGGCATTTCAAGATACAAAAATAAAGATAAAAGGAGGAAAAAAACAGTATTGCAATTCTAGAAGGATTTGCCTTCCTATAACCTTCAGCCTTAAAATTGTCTTTAAGAGCCTAGGTTATTTCTAATTTTGGCCCTTAAATTACATACTACACATTTCAGACAGCCATGACAGTCTCTCTCTGCTTTTTCTTATTATTCTGATTGTTTAATGCATTGCAAATGGGAACTCTGGGACTCCAGACTTCTTTTTCCCCCTTGAAACCTCTAAATAATTAATTAGACTGTCGAGCTCTTACTGCTGCGAATTTCCCCTTCATGTTGGCCAGGGTGGCACACATTTATCCTTAGGCAAAGCCACAGGCTAAAGCAATTTCATATTAGCTAAACATCTTAGATGATGGCATGTTATCTCTGAGGTCATAATATGAAACAGCTCCAGCCCAGTGAAAGAGGGTTGAAATCAGGAGAGCTTGCGGATAAATGTGAGGATTAAATGGGAGTTCCAAGCAAGCTGTCAGTAACTTGAAATTCAGATCACCTGTGATTTAACCAGGCCGTACATGTTTATTTGAACAGTGCCACAGAGAAGGTCTGAGGCCCACGGTCTCACAAACATTCTGCCTAAAATGTCCCAAGGGAACAGAGAATAGATGGTGGCTTATTTGTTAAGTCCCCTCTAAAACCTTAATGTTCATTATGATCCTTTTTAACCTAGAAAGAAATATTATGGAAAGGGTCTGAAATTATTCTCCAACTCTTTATACTCACTCCATGGTTGGCTGTAGGCAAAAGTAGGTGTCTCTCTTGGTAGGTTTTCCCAGAAGGCAGACACCGAGGCTCTATGGGACAGTCCACTTCCTCTCTCAATAGTAGAAAATTATCACCGGTGCTGCAGCAGCCCCCCTGAGACCCAGAGAGATGTCTGATGGCACATGAGTGGTAGTGCCCTTCAGGCAGGCCACGGAGTGGCTGCAAAAGCAGCGGAAAGAAGGTAGTTTTGGGGCTTGCATTCCCCCTGATCTGTGGTTAGACAAAGGGTTCATTTTTCAGCAGTGTCTTAATCTTCCCAAACAGAATTAGAGGCTTTCTCTGTAATAGTCAACACTCTATGTACTGTATGTTGTTCTGTGGAACAAAGATAAGCTGTTTGGTCTAATTTAAAAAGAATGCATAAAGCTTGAGTAAGCACACACCTACCAGACTCTAAGAGTTTACTCTTGAATATATGTGAGAGCACAAAATACACACAATTGGAAATGCACCAATTTGCTGCAAAAAAAAAAACCAAAAAAACCAAAAAAACAGAAACTCCAGGGATTCAATCTCCTCAGCAAAACAATCATTTAGGGAATATGATGGGGAGAATATGTTGGGAGAGGATGTGAATTAATTTATCCATGCCGTCCACTCCTCGTTTCTCACCCCTCCTTCCCTTTCCAACCACTACATTCGATCATAGGAACTGAATTCAGTTATTGAGCACTCATTGCCTGGAGAGCACTGTGTAAGTCCACTCTTTAGTCATTCTAGCTATGCCATAGGAACCGTCTTATAGATAGAGAAACTGACTCGTGCTACCCCAGTTAATACAAGTAAGTGGGAAAGGCTGGTTTACAACTCAGGACTGCTAACCTGAGATCGGGTTCATAAACAAAGCATGATACTACATTCTTGGTTATAGCCATAGTGAGTAGTGATTTTCCACATAGGTTCAGCTGTCCTTGGCCCTGATACTAAATGATATTGGGCCGCTGTAAGCTTATCCACCTTGGCCAACTTGTTTCAAATGCCAATTTGATCTAAAAGCTAACTTGTTATATGACTGCTGTGATGGCTTGTGATCTCCATGATAAGACTTTGCTGGAATTTTCAATGTTTATCCAAAGATTGATAGTCTTGATCATACGGAGCACCAATGACCTCTTTTTTAGATCCAAACAATTTTTTTTAAGATTTTATTTATTTATTCGACACACACAGAGAGATTACAAGTAGGCAGAGAGGCAGGCAGAGAGAGAGAGGAGGAAGCAGGCTCCCCGCTGAGCAGAGAGCCCGATGCGGGCCTCGATCCCAGGACCCTGAGATCACGACCTGAGCTGAAGACAGAGGCTTTAACCCACTGAGTCACCCAGGCGCCCTAGATCCAAACAATTCTTAACATGTTGAATAAAGTGGAGATTCTACTTTGTGGTTGGTTAGTTTTACAGGTTTTTGTGTTTTTTTTTTTTTTAAGATTTTATTTATTTGACAGAGAGACACAGCGAGAGGGAACACAAGCAGGGGGAGTGGGAGAGGGAGAAGCAGGCTTCCTGCTGAGCAGGGAGTCTGATATGGAGGTCAATGTGGGGCTCAATCCCAGGACCCTGGGATCATGACCTGAATCAAAGGCAGATGCTAAACGACTGAGCCACCCAGGCACCCCAGTTTTATAGGTTTTATAAAGACACAGCATTCTTTGAGCCAGAAAGGACCTACACAATCATCAATTCCCTTCTTATTTTAAAGTCAAAGAATCTGTGACAAAATCAGACACTGGGTAGGTTAGTTCTGGAGTTGATAGTAAAACTGAGAGTTCCTAATTGCTAGGTCAGCCTTCTTTCCACAATATCAAACAGCTTCCTATGACAAAAAAATAAAGCAAGTCTTGCTGCATTATTAAATGTTGCAAGTGGATTTTCAACATGTAATTACAGCTTAGGCTCTGATTTAATTATTTGGATAATTCACTTCATATTTTCTTGGTTAATTGCTGCCATCCATTGCACTGTATAATTCAAACAATCATAAATAGCAGCTTGAATTTTATGAAATCACCATGCCAAAATTTCAAAGTGCTTAGCACTAACAAATATTTGCAAAGACCTATCCATTTGCTGGATATTATATTACAGATCTGCTATCAACAGCTTGAAAAAGTGCAGTTTTCAAATGAAATTTTACATCAAAATAACAAATAATTAATTTTACTTGAATAATCTTGATGTGTATGTATAAATATGTTCATTAAAATAGTGTATATTCAACAAAATATATTTTGTTTAGGTATCAGAATCCCTGCTTCCAAACTTATTAAAAAATAAGAGAAAATGAAATCCCTTCACTTTCATTTTAACCACAAAAAGTTTACAAAATAAAAAATATATAGACAATGTAAAATATTTTTAAAATGTGACAGAAAATGATGGTGTTTGACATATTTCTATCTGCTAAATATGCATAGGGTCTTGACTTATATGTCTCAATTTTTTTTTCCATTGACCACTTCATGAATTATATAATACTCCATTTACCTCCTTTACTGGTTACTTCATTTGACTCACTGCTTTCTATTTGATTGTATGATCTGTGCTTCACCAGCAAAGAAGAGACATTTGCAGGCAATAACCTCATCAAAATAGTCGTTTTAGTATTCTTTGGATCTCTGAGTAAGCTGAAGTTGATAATCTGCAACTTAGTTTACTATCTTTCCCCTCCTTTTTGGTCTTTTTATCCAATTAATCTTCTCTGTGTATAATTTAATGATAGCAGTACCTTATTTCTTTAAACTCATTCTATTATGAACAAATGCTCTGCTATGTATCTTTACTTCTGGTCAGCTTTTAAAACAAAAGAACAAGGTGGGAAGGATGAAAAGGAGAGCAGGCATCTTTGATCAAGGGGGAAGAGAGGAGGGGTGGCATGGTTAGCTGTTTTAATTGTTTATTTGAATTCCCATTTAAATAAAATCTGGAAAATGCTATCAAAGACACAACTCAAAATGTAAAAATTCCAGGCAAACCTTAGTATCTCTGCAGGTGATTAATTGCTTAAAAAATGAAAGAGATGTCAGGATTGACAAACAACGGGCTTACCCAAGATTTGCTCAGCATGACACTAGAATTTTGAAGAACATCCTTATCAGATCACCTTCTTAGGTATGTAAAAATCTATCCCTGTGACTTGAGCATAAAGGCAACAGAGCAGCATGATTTAGGACATTCCTAAGAGCTACTCTTGTATTATAAGCAGCCATGGTCAGGTACATTTTAGGTAATCACATTATCACTATCTATAGTGTATGATATTTAATTCAAGGAAACTAAAAGCTTCCTCTAAATAGTGTAAATTTCTCCATATACGGACATCTCTTCTTGTACTGGGAAACTGGATGAAAAGAAATTGGACAATATAGTAGACACTCTTATCTATACATTCTCATCCCGAGATTTAGATGTTTAATAAGCTGGAAGAGTAGATGAGTTTTTGTTCATCCAACCCAGCTGATAAAAAGTGGAACTTCAGCTCTTTCTTTTTTTTTCCTCCCCTCCCTTCCTCTCTTCCTCTCTTCCTTTTTCTTTTTTCTTTCTTTCTTTCCTTTTTCTTTCTCTTTCTTCCTTTCTTTCTCTTTTTCTTTTTCTTTCTTTCTTTCTCTCTCTCTCTCTCTCTTTCTCTTTCACTCTCCCTCTCTCTCTCTAGAAGGGTGGAAGGAAAAAAAATTAAAAACAAACAAAAAACATGCCTTGAAAAGCACCAGATCTCAGAGTTCCGATCCTTAGGCACAGTTCTGGTCTGTGTTTGGGAGGTGTAGCAGAGATGATAGGTCTGCCTCAGGCTGTTCTGACAATATTAGATGTAGCAAATATTAGGTGTAGCAAAAAGACCTTACAAGTTGTATGGCGTCTAAGTAATATGGGATTGAATGATTGAATATAACAGATCTTCCTTCCTACTCTCCTTTCTTCTTCATCTCATTCCTTTCTCTTCTTTCTCTACTTTTTGACACATATAAGATATTGTCACCAAGTTTAACTTTAGCCATAAGAGATGAAAATTCATAAAAGTGGGACATTGTCTATTATGCCCAATCTAGAAGCTCCCTCTGATAATAAAGTTTCACATCAACTGGGCCATTCTCTTACATCTCTCTTTGATCTTTTCTTTGGGCTTCTATACTTTTCCTCAAGTAATCCTCTAAGCCAGCAATATTTCTTTCCTTCTTGCTTGCTCCCATAATTATATTTAGCCAGCTCAATGTGCCTCCTTCAAGAACTCCCTGCACTTGGTATTCACACATTAACACCACTCCAAATTTGTCTCTACTCTTAACCAAAACACACTCAATCTCAAAACAAGTATGTGATTACTTGCCTATGTCTTAACATTATTTTTCTTATACATTGTGTTATAATCTCAGTCCCTTTGCACTTTAACTTTTCTCTCCATATATCCAAAAATATTACACTAGGGCACCTGGGTGGCTCAGTGGGTTAAAGCCTCTGCTTTCGGCTCAGGTCATGATCTCAGGGTCCTGGGATCGAGGCCCGCATCGGGCTCTCTGCTCAGCGGGGAGCCTGCTTCCTCCTCTCTCTCTCTGCCTGCCTCTCTGCCTCCCTGTGATCTCTCTCCCTCTGTGAAATAAATAAAATATTAAAAAAAATATTACACTTGATTTCTAATTTGAAAAAGAAAAATTAAGCATAATTTACTAAGAGAAGAAGATTAGAATAAATGCTATTAGGACACTAGGAGATAGTGAATTTTTAGGGAACACACAATGTTTTGATATTCTATGTTTTTGGTCAAAAGAGTTCTGTAACTTTGAGTATGCTTTTAGAAGGCAGTGTACTCATTATATACATTTTGGAACATGTCTTATTTTTATCCATCTAGAGAACCAGGACATCTGCTGCCATTCAGGAGAAAGAATTTCTTACAAAATTATCAATTTATGCAAAAAATTTGTGCAAGTTCTGGAGTTCTTCAGCTATTCTGACAGAAAACTTAACAAAAACATTTTACAGTAAAAATTGTTAGCGGTACAATTTGACCACTATCAACCATGTGATTTTGAGAGTTTTTTTTTTTTAATTTTATTTATTCATTTCACAGAGGGAGAGAGATCACAAGGAGGCAGAGAGGCAGGCAGACAGAGAGAGGGGGAAGCAGGCTCCCCGCCGAGCAGGGAGCCCGACGCGGGACTCGATCCCAGGACCCTGAGATCACGACCTGAGCCGAAAGCAGAGGCTTTAACCCACTGAGCCACCCAGGCGACCGATTTTGAGAGTTCTGTACAAAGCTCTCCC
The DNA here is from genome assembly GCA_002007465.1 of Ailurus styani. Lineage (NCBI taxonomy): Eukaryota > Metazoa > Chordata > Mammalia > Carnivora > Ailuridae > Ailurus > Ailurus styani. The sequence continues at coordinate 1,683,866 of LNAC01000010.1, read as the reverse complement.
GCCTGAGAGAGCAGTGTAGCATACTCTTAATTGGTTGAATAATTTGAATTATTAGATGAAATTGTGAAGTATTCCTTTCTTAAATGTAGACTATCTGCCACTGTTGACGTTAGATTTCAGATATTTGATGCTAAAAAAAATTTTTCCTTATAATAATTAGCTATTTGGTTTAAATGCTTCCAAGTTCATTCCTTATTAGAAATAAGAAAGTCATGGCAGCAGTTGGGTATGTTTTTCTTTCTACAGTAGCTAGAGGACATGCAGCCGATTCTAATAGCTATGTCAACATATTTAAATAAGTTTAACAGGAAAGTGAGGGCACAGTTAAAAATATCATTTTCAATGAGATTTTAACTTTGACATATGAACATTCTTTGACTCTGGTTTTAATAGTGGTATGGTTTCATGTGTTTTGAGGATGCATGAACCACCTGGTAAATCGAATATACAAGTTATCCTATGAGGTGTAAAAGATGAAAGACTAATGAAACAACTGCTTTAAAGAATCTGATTTCACGCTGAAGGAGCTATTATCGTACGTAGCACAATGCCTGGAATATAATCAATAAAATTTTGGGTTTTTTAAAAAACAAATTGCATTGATGTTAAGGTAAACTCCTTGGTGGGGATTGGGGCCAACTTCTCCAGGGCAGGGATTAGACAGTTCTGGCAGTAAAGTGTCTCTTTCCTCCTGGCTCTTCTTTGGGGCTGAGAGAGCCGGCCTTTACTGATCTACTTTGGACATATTCCAGAGCAAGGTTAACTCTTCGTGTTTCAGTGGGTGAGAGACGGTTCTAAAACCTAGGAGAGATGTCACAGAGCCTCTTACAGTTTTTAAAGAGTAGTGAAATTTATGGGCCGTCATAATGCAATCAACTCATGAAAAGAGGCAGGCAATCAATCACTCTGGGAGATGATAGATTATGTCTTAGTGGAGAGCAATTGAGTGAGAGCCATTACTATACGTTCATGGGAGAAGATTTGGAGAGGTTGATTTTTTTAAATTATTAAGAAAGTACTAACACTGTACCCTCTTTATTGTCTGTCTACCCACTTTTTATTTCGACTTAAATGTATGGATAATAATAAAGGATATTTAGTGGCTTCTTATTGTGTGCCAGTCTTTGATAGGAGGTTTTACATACATGATGTAACTTATTTTTTTAAAGAAGATTTTATTTATTTGTTTGTTTGTTTGTTTGTTTGTTTGTTTATTTAAGGGAGAGAAAATGAGAGAGAACATGAGAGGGGGGAGGGTCAGAGGGAGAAGCAGACTCCCTGCTGAGCAGGGAGCCTGATATGGGACTCATCCCAGGACTCCAGGATCATGACCTGAGCTGAAGGCGGTCACTTGACCAACCGAGCCACTCAGGGGCCCCTTTAAATGATGCAATTTAATTCTCTCAACAATTCAAGTTGTTGTTGCTGTTGTAATTACTGTTGTTTAGATAAAAAATGAATTTTTCAGTTTATACAGCAAATGGAGCCAGGATTTGAACCTATGCAGTCTACCTCCAGAACCTGGCATTTATCATCCTGCAATACTGTGCCTAGTCATTTTTTTATAGTCATCTTTCCTTTGTAAATATTCCTTTGGTACCTACTCTCATTTCTCCACCGATTAATGTCTAAACTCTGATAATAATTTATACTCACAAAGAAGTTACCATATAATACCTTCTATAATGTTTGTAAACATATTTTGTATATCTGTGTATATAAATGTATGTGTGTGTATAGACACATATGTGTGCATATACATGAAGTACATAATGAAGGAAAACACATATTGTGCCAAATTGGCTGGAAAAGATTTGCAGACAAGATTATATTTTAATAATCATTTCATTGGATTTAATATATGTTATGGACTGCATTGTACCCCCTTCAATTCCTATGTTGAAGCCCTAACTCCTAATAGAGGGAACACCTCTAAGGAGATAATTAAGGTTAAATGAGGTCAGAGGAGTGGGCTCTAATCCAAAAGGACTGGTGTCCTTATGAGAAGAGGAAGACAGGAGGAGTGTGCATGCATGGAAAAGGCCACGTGAGGACACAGGGCAAAAGCAGCCATCTGCAAGCCCAGGAGAGGGGCATCAGGAGAACCGAAACCTGCTGACACCTTGATCTTAGACTTTTTGACGCCAGAACTCTGAGAACATAAATTTCTGTTGTTTGAGTCACTCAGTCTGCGGTATTGTGTTACGGCAGCATTAGCAAACTTATACAGTTTTCATCATAATAAATGCTTTCTATAAAATTGTTATTTGACAAATATTTGAAAATTGCACATTAAAATCATAATGGGGATGATAAATTAGACACACCTTTACCCCAAATATACATGTTTTGAAGAATCTTATCTGCAAGGTGTACAGAGTACAGGGTAGTACTCTGAAGCCAGGTCTGGACTCAAAAATACTGCGCTGTAAATGTTGATTATATTTCTGCTGGCATGAATAAGCATATTTGTCATTGCTAATGAATTTTATAGACAATATGTTTTAAATAGTGTAGATTCTAACATGAAAAGTATCTGTCCTTAAAGATGTCACCTTTCCGCTGACTTCTGTGTTCAACAAAGGTCTACAACAAGCCCAGAACCCAAAATAGTCAAAGTACTTTGCAGGTAAACTGCTGATAAAAGGCTCTGGTATGTTAATCTTCTGAAATTAAAAGAGATTTGAGGGTTCCTTGTTTACTACAGGTGATAGCCTAGAAGAGTGATAGCCACCTTTATCCTACAGATTTTGATGAAAATGAACACAATCCTAAAGGATTTCATTTGGCTTTCATGATAACACGAATAAAGTGATAATATGCAATTTGAAAGTTTAAATTCCATTAAAATCATACTTAATGGGAAAATAGATTTATCATGATGAAGATCCCAAGGGCTTTTTCCCAAGTCCTGGTCTCTCTTTTATTCTCTCCGAGATTGTCATATCTAATCCATGAATCAGACGTTATTATCTCTAGTTGTATTTTTATTCTAACTCTAGACTTATATATTGAACTTTCTAAGGAACATTTCCGCTTTGAAGGCAGAGGCAATGCAAACAATATTTCCCAAGTTGAACTCCTGATTTTATCCAACATCACCAATATCTATTTATTAAACTTCACCTTGTCTATTTTCCCCTATTTTAGAAAGTGGTACCTATATCCGTCCAATCACTCAAGCCAAAATCATTGTCATCTTTAACTGACCCCCCCTTCTCTTATTCAGTCCATTTAATTTTCACCTGTCAATTTTACTCCTTGAAAAAAAAAGAAAACCTAAAGAATGGAAGATTATGACCAAAAAAAAAAAATCAATCATTAACAAGAACATGGATGATTTATAAAGATTTGATTAAATTATCTGGTAGACCTCTGATAGAATAGAACTAAAGGCAAATATAATGGAATAGGGAAGAAGAGAGCTAAAGCACGTCACATCAGTAAGGCAAAGAGTAGGGAACTCAGGATAGAACTGCAAAAGAATTCCTGTACGCTGGGTATCATAAGCAGTGAGGCAGTAGAAAGGAAAATTGAGAAAACCAGAAACTTAGAAAGTTTTACAAGTTCTGGAGACATTTCATAGTAATAATCAAAAATGCAAAGGCTTTAAAAAATGTTAGTATCATCTTAAATATGTTTTACTCAAAAAATTAAGGCATTATGAAATTCTAAGATATATTGATTTACATGTCAATATGATTGACTTTAGTCAAACAGATATATTACATTCTTATTTGCCAGCTTACTTAGCAAAGAAATCACAAGCCAAGCGTTGGAAAGAATACTACAAAACTGCTTTAAGTTTTTGTTCATTTTGTTTTGCTTTTTAAAAAATGTAATTAATATTTTTTATTGAAACCATTGTCAGTATGAAAGCTCTTTTACTGTCATTTAAACTAAGAAAATGGTGCCTGTGAATCCATCATGGAGGTGTTAAATCCAGACTTCCCCACAGAAGAGAAGGCGAAGCAACTCCTAATCTGAGTGCTGTATTAAGAAGCTTCTCCAAAAAAAGAAGAAGAAAAAAAAGCTTTTCCTACATACAAATATATTCAGTCTAAGAAGCATACATTTCGAAATCTTCTGCCGCCCCCACACAGTGATATATATAGCTCTGCAATCTAATGTATTCAACTCACGACATTACAATCCTTAAAGGTCAGTGTAGCTGATTAGGCACTCGCTCCTGTATCTCAGCCATCACCTCCCTCACTTCCCACATCAGACTGACATGGCAAAAACCCAACTCCATCCAACAGAATCAAATCTACAGAAGCAATGAATGCGGAGCGACTTTAACACTGTGATTTTATTAAAAGCAGACTAGAAATTGCATCAACAATTTCCTGACAATAGTTTTCGTGATAAAATTTTATACAACGCCCTGTTTTCTTCTGACCCTGACATGTAGACCCGTGGATTTTAGCTTTGAAATCTACCCCAGCATCGCAAACTCCTTGGTGATTTCTTTTTCTTTAGCACTAAAACAAAGTGAACAAAGCAGGCTTTTTCCTCTTTCACTCATGAAAGCAGCTGCGGGGAAAGTGGGAAGGGGAAAGCTACTTTCAACACCTGAACCTGAGTCACAACACTGTTGCTTCAAGACTATGTACTCTTGAATGAGGAGCCTCAGGGCCTCCCCCCATATAGTGGATTTAATGAGACTCTCCTGTCAGCAAGCTGTTTGCCTCTGTGGAGATCAAAAAAGAACAATGAGCATGAACGTGGTTTAGACACTTAAATAAAATAGGTGCTATTAAAGAACTATATGCCTGAGAGCACTTGTTAGAATTGCATCTCACAGCATTTGAAGGAACAACTTTCTACTCCTTCTCCCCCGCATGTTAAATACTCACCTCAAAACCTCACACCCAGGGAGGATCTGCTAGAACTAAAATTAAAAATTGCAATATTCAAACAAGTCTTACATATCTTGTTTTTCAGTAATAAAGAGAAGAGTGACTCAATTTTTAAATAGAACAATATAAACTCTGGTTTGAATCCAGCTTTTGCTATGGATTTCTAAGTTCAAATCTTGACACTGTCACTTGCTGTGACCCCTGTTACATTAATAAAAACCCTGAGTCTGTACTTGTCCCAACTATAGAATATAAATTACTTATAATTCAAGGTTATGATAAAGCTGAAGTAAGATGATGTTGTTAAATTGCTCACACATAATGAGTTCTTACTTCAGAGTAGATAATATTATTTTATATAGAATCAGGGAATGAAATTATTAAAGTTTGCAGTCTATTTTACCTAAATTAGAATATCACTCAATTTAACTTGTTATAATCCTGTCATGTTAAAATATGAGTGAGCTGCACTCGCTAAACAGTATGATGATTCTATTTGTGGAAAGAAAAGCATTTTCTTCTCATATTAACACTATACTATTTCTCTCTCTCTCTCTCTCTCTCACACACACACACACACACACACACACACAGGTATACTTTACTATCATCAATCTGCATTTTATAACCACATAACATTTCAACATATCTACTACTCTATACATCACATCATTTTTTTTTTAAAGATTTTATTTATTTATTTGACACAGAGAGAGATTACAAGTAGGCAGAGAGGCAGGCAGAGAGAGAGGAGAGAGGAGGAAGCAGGCTCCCTGCTGAGCAGAGAGCCTGATGCATGGCTTGATCCCAGGACCCTGAGATCATGACCTGAGCTGAAGGCAGAGGCTTTAACCCACTGAGCCACCCAGGCGCCCACATCACATCATTTTAACAAGAATTCAGAATCGTATTTGCTGAGAGAATAGCAAAATCCATTCTGTTAAGTTCCTAATTTTTTTTTAAGATTTATTTATTTGTTTGTGAGAGTGCACAAGCAGGGGAAGGGGCAAAGGGAGAGAGAGGATCTCAGACTCCCGCTGAGCACGAAGCCTGATGCAGTGCTTGCTCCCATGACCAGGAGATCATGCCCTGAGCCAAAATCAAGAGTCTGTCGCTTAATTCACTGAGCCACCCAGGCACCCCTAATCTCTTAATTTTTAACAATGTTCTAGCAGTGCTAATATATGCCATGGTAGCTAATTCTACACACACGGAATACTTCAAAATCTTTTAAATACTTGTAAAAAAAGTCATTGTATTAGTAATTTCAACATTCCAATATGCTAGACTATGTACAATTCTGCTTAATTTAAAACACCTATCATCTCCTGAAAAACCATTACAGATTGTGAGAACCAAACTTACCTTTCCTCACATCGTACTATTTTATTAAATAAAGATTAAAAAAAATTCTTAGAAATGTAAAAAGTTATTTACATAATATTTTACATAACAAACTCCTTATGAGAAATGAGAATATTAAAATTTCAAAAGTACAGTCACAGTAAGTGGTAAGCGAGGCATGAAGATAAATCAAATCCTATTTTTTGCCATGCTGTGAAAAGACTGCTGGCTTTTAATCATCCTGATGTGCCATATGTAAATTCCATCAAAAAAGAAGTTTGGTAAATGTTATATTACAAAGCCGCAGGGAGCAAAGCTATTAATAAACATCAATTAAAATATATACCATGGTCTAGAGTCATTAATAATATCCTACTAATCTGGCTACACATATCTCTCATATTTACTAAATCTTTCCCCTACTTTTTATGCAAACAACAACCTCTGGATTACCAGATGTCTGCTTTCATACTCCTACTTTACTCAAGGTCACTACAAAGTTCTGCGGTAAAAGAACTACAAAAGCTCCTTATTATTCAATCCAGTGAAAAGAAAATGCAAGTAGAAACAGCTTCAGATAACCATCTTATATAAATATTGATGTAATCAATGAGAAATAAGAATCATTCTGCCAAACCTGGAAAGAAAAAGTATCACTCAATCTAAAAAAATAAATACAAAATAAAAGTATCCCAAAAAGGCCAATTTTAGACACAAACCTTGATTAAAAAACAAAAAGAATATTTAGCTAAGGCATTATCAAGCCAATTTGTATGATTGATTTTATTTTCTTTTCTACTGGGCTAGTTACTCTTCCTTTGAATTTGGTTTTTGTAATGAATCCCAGTTATGTGTCATTCTTTCTTACATTTGAATATACTTCACTTAACAAATCCTTACTTCAACTTTTCTCATATTCTTATCCTTTGCCTTCAAATTAGTGCTTCCCTTACATCCTAAAATGGCTGTGTTTTGCTTTCTAGATACCCCAGGACTTCCGAGTGGTCTAAGGCTCCTTCACCATGATATTCCTTCTCATGTGCTACAATTTCCCATGGATTGCTGGGACGAACAAGAGTCCCTGAGTTTTACTCTCTTTAATAAACCATCCAGTTATGCCACAAGGACCGCATGATGACAAAGGTCTACAGCCCTAAAATACCATTCCTTCTCCTCACAGCATTAGCATGAGATAGCCAACTGACCCTACAGGGTTACTCTGCTCAAGGGTTGCTTTTTCCACCTAACCATGCTAATTTCCCTTCTGTGGCTTCCAGGAATGAATTCTAGCCTGCGGTGTTATGCTGTACATTTCCTCTTTCCTTAAATTTGAGAGAACAGTGGACAGAAGGAACAGAAGCTGCTTTGAAAAGAGGAAATATGGCATCCTACCAGGGAGACACACAGCACCAAGTATCACAGGGGTAGACAACATAATTATCCTTATCATTCCCCATGACCAGAGGCAATGACAAGAGGAAACAAACTCCTTCAAAGGGGATGGCATCATGTTAGATACAAGGAGTTGCACAAAGGATACTTGCAAAGCAATGTTTTATTTATATTGTACCTCAGACTTGCAAACAGAAATTGCCTAATTCACCAACTACTGCATACCACATAGAAAATGGAATCAACATTCCCAGGTGTCTATTTTAGATGGACAGTTTCATTACAGAAAGTTTGTTGTTTAGGGCCCATGGAGGGGTTGTTTGCAGAGTTCCACATCTCCAACATATCCGGTATTCGTATGTGCGTAAAGTGAATCCTGTCATACCTGTCTTCTGATTAGGAGAAATTTAATGCTTCAGCTCTTTGTAATGTTTGTTGTTTTGTTATAACTGGTGTATAGATTGAATGGCAGGTGACATTTCATAAGATTTAAATAAGGTAAGAAATTAATCAAATTAACATATTGCTTTTCTAAAGTATAATGAGTCATTTGCATATAAAGTGCAATCGAGTCTGTAAATACAAAATGAACTTCAAATTACTGAGGAACATCGTGAACTGCATTTGTTACATATTATAAAACAGACATGAAGGAAAAGGCTTGTAAATATTCCCAACTCCTTGCTGATTTATGATACATTTTGTGCCTGTAATGGCAGGCTTAGCTGCTGTAATACCCAGCATTCCTTGTATATAGAGAATTTATGACTTCAATTTGACATAAACAATGAAAGTAGCCATTCCTTCCAATCATTTTCCTACCTGGATCTGAAAAGCTCTTTAGACTATCACTCTGTAAGAAGAGCCCAAGATACAGACCTTGAAACATATTTATGCAAAACATAAATTACATAAAAATTTAAAAAAATGGAAAGCAAAAGTCAAGAGTTACTCACTTTTATAGCCCTTAAAAATGTACTTTAGACAATGGTCTTGTTCAGGGTTCAGCAGACATCTTTTGCAAAAAGCCAGACAGTACATATTTTAGGCTCCGTGGGAGACACTGTTATCTGTCACAACTACTCAACATTGCCTTTGTAGAGTAAAGCACTCATATGTAACACTTCAACGGATGAGCATGGCTGTGTTCCCATTAAACTTTATTCACAGTAACAGGCAATGGGCCAGATTTGACTAATGGGCCATAGTTTACCAACACACCTGGTTTGGAATAGTGCTGTTTGATTGCAATTTCTCTGATGGCAGAAATAAGTCTATGTCAACTTACGGCTATCAAGGACTTGAACTATGGTTAGTAGGACTGAGAAACTAATTTTTTAATATATTTTAGTTAATTTAAATTCACATTTAAATAGCTGCATGTGGCTGGTGGCTACCAGATTAAACAGTACCTACACAGATGGGTTTTTGATAGTAAACAGTTGAATAATGAGAGTTATGTTCAGAAACATTAACCTTCCAAGACAATGGATTGCTTTAAGAATCAGATATCAAAAATGCTTACGCAGAAATAAATTCAGTATTTTCCTAGGTGGATAGTGAACTTTTTTCTCCTGAAGAATACAAAAAAGAAAATATCAACATATGGTGCACATCTGAATAAATATGGAGATTTCAAATTTGTTAGAGTTGAACTGTAATTTATCATTTTGCATCTCAGATTCTTTGACAGTAGCATTTCTAAAAATGATAGGCTTAGAATATTTTACAACAGTAAAAGAGATTTGAAGAAAGGGAGATTTCCAGCCTATCTGTAAAAAGATTTGCTCTTGTCCTAGAATTTAAGGACTTACTACAAGTTAAATAAAAATCAATGACCAGAATTTAAACTAACTTTCTGGGCATCCAGATGGCTTCCATGGTGCATGGCTTCTGATCTGGCTTAAGATCAAATCACCTCCTGCTTCTTGTTCTGTCTGAAAGCTGGACTTTGATTATAGCTAATGACCCTTGGCTGTAATAATTCCTTAACATAGTATTTATCCTATTTCTGTCTGGATTCACAGGGCTTTATTTTTTTTTTCAGGGAAAAAGCATCTGAAACAAGAAACATGACTCTGTTTGAACAACAACAAAAACAAAAAGATGCTTGGGCACCTGGGTGGCTCAGCCAGTTAAGCATCTGGCTTTGGCTCAGGTCAGGATGCCCTGGTCCAGGGATTGAGCCCTGCATCGCATCAGGGTTCTCTGCTCAGCAGGAAGCCTTCTTCTCCCTCTCCCTATACTCCTCCCCCTGTTTATGTTCTTTCTCTCTTTCTCTTCCTCTCTTTCATTCTTTCTCCCTCTCTCTCTCTCTCTCAAATAAATAAATAAAATATTTAAAATTAAAAAAAAGATGCTTGATTTTTTTTGAGATATGGTTACAATGTCTTGACTCATGCCACTTGTTATCTGAATAAAATTCATACAAGCCAAAACTTCATTTATACCTATTTTGTTTTTTCATTTATACCTGAGAGTTCTTCTGATGAAATCTCAGAAAACCTGTTTTGCTGAAGCCATATATTTGTTTTCTTTGAAAATATTTTTAAAATTAGTTTTCAGTTAGTTGTCGGTGTTAGACTTCTTTAAGGATATAAGTTTCTCATATAAGTCAATCAAACTCACCTGCCATACTATAGATTACTGCATCCAAAAAACACTACCTCTATTCTCTTTTGGTCCTCAGAGGACAGAAAATACATGGTATGTTTATAAAGGAAACTACAGACCAAGTTGCTTAGGTGACTCATTGGCCAAATATGGCCAAATGGAAAGAAGCAACTGCCCTGAGATTTTTTAAGGCTGCCATATTGCTTGAAGAGTCAATTAAACCTAAGGTCTCCTGATATTTTACCACCAAACATTGATGATTCTACGTTTAAAACCATAAAGTAGTTTTTACATGGTAAGGATTTATGAGTGTAAGCAAGTAGAGCAGAATGAGGTTAACTAGTGGAGAGCTGAGGCTCACAAATGGGGATTTACTCTACTGGAGTATTTAAAGATATTTAAAATGCAAACAGTTTCCTTGAAATGCACTCCCAATTTAACGAAAGAACAAAAGATGAAAATTATACTCTAGGGAACAAGGATGGCATACATATGCTTATAAATAGTGCTTTACTCAATTTCATAAATTTCAGGCCAACAGTAATAATTACTTTATTACAGTTTGAACAGCAAAAATACTGGCTGTAGTTTCTTCAGTACTATTAACATCAAAACACTGCCTACATTGTTACCTATTTTTATCATTTATAAAATATTAAAACATAATCAGGTACCACTTATAAACCAATGAAATAATACTAATCACAGAATCAGAGGACTAACTTCATGGAGAATGGCTACTTTGTTTCATTTCATATATATTTTTCTGCCTCTCAAACTTTATTTTCTTTCTTTAGAGATCATGGCTCTATCTTTGGCTTGGTGGGGAGAGGAGAGGTGGAACACTTTATTTTTGATTATTTTTCTTTTTTTTTTTTTTTTTTTTAAAGATTATATTTATTTATTTGACACACAGAGAGAGATTACAAGTAGGTAGAGAGGCAGGCAGAGAGACAGGGAGAGGAGGAAGCAGGCTCCCTGCTCGATCCCAGGACGCTGAGATCATGACCTGAGCTGAAAGCAGAGGTTTTAACCCACTGAGCCACCCAGGCGCCCTATTTTTGATTATTTTTAATATTTACTTTTTAAAGAGGGAGAGAGAAAAAGAGCACACACACAAGCGGGGGAAGAGCAGAGGGAGAGGGAGAGAGAGAATCAAGCTGACTCCACACTCGGCGTGGAGCCCTATAGAGAGTTGATCTCATGACCCAGAGATCATGACCTGAGCCGAAATCAGAGTCTGACGCTTACCAACTAAGCCACCCAGTTACCCCTGGAATACTTTCTTTATGAGTATTTTCTTAATTACCTTTATCAGATATCACATTTTGAGGTAATTGCGAAGACCAGACAAGAAAAGCCAGAAGAGGGCGCCTGGGTGGCTCAGTGGGTTAAAGCCTCTGCTTTCGGCTCAGGTCATGATCTCAGGGTCCTGGGATCGAGGCCCGCATCGGGCTCCCTGCTCAGCAGGGAGCCTGCTTCCCCCTCTCTCTCTGCCTGCCCCTCTGCCTCCTTGTGATCTCTCTCCCTCTGTGAAATAAATAAATAAAATCTTTAAAAAAAAAAAAAAAAAGAAAAGCCAGAAGAGCCAGAAGAAGACAGACCAGAAAAGCCAAAGAGTTACAAATAAACACTTTCGGAAGAATGGCAAACATACTCTTGCAAATGTTAATAGTCACTTATATTAAAAATATCCCTCGGAGTAAAATTTGGCAACCATGTGTATTATTTTACAATCCCCTAATCTCATTTTTTATGCCTTCATACTCATTCTTCAAGTGGTAAATCACCCTCAGACCATGAAAAACTAAGATTTCAAAATAGTTTATCAGAGTTTAGACTGCCAGTAAATAAGCTGCTTAAAACAGAAACCACCACTACCAACAATTTAAAGACTTTTCACATTGTTGAGTCTTATCTTCAGAGGTGGGTGAAAACTATAATTATTTTCCAATGTACTAAAATCAATAAATTAAGACACCATATTTAGTCATGAACTTGTGAAGAAGAAAAAGGAATGAATCAAAATAATGACCAATGAGAAGAAAATTCAGAAGCTGCTTCTTACAAGGCAACCATGATTTTAGTGGAAGAATGTCAAATGAATAGATTTCATCAGTGCTAGGTCTCAAGTAGGAAGAAAGGGAAAGTAACACATACTAAGCTAGAAGATTTACACATTTACTTCTCGAAATGTTCTGATGAATATGGTGTTTGTATACCCATTTTACTGAGAAGATTATCTGAGTTTCAGGAATATTGAGGAACCCTCCTGAGTTCATCCAGTAACTGAGTTCTGTGTTTTGGTTTTTATTTTTTCTTTTTTAACATATACAAATTTATTCATAAATTTTGCTAGGGCAAAATTTTGCTTGGGCACCTGGGTGGCTCAGTGGGTTAAAGCCTCTGCCTTTGGCTCAGGTCATGATCTCAGGGTCCTGGGATCGAGGCCCACACTGGGCTCCCTTGCTCAGTGGGGAGCCTGCTTCCTCCTCTCTCTCTCTCTCTGCCTGCCTCTCTGCCTACTTGTGATCTCTCTCGCTCTGTCTGTCAAATAAATAAATAAAAATCTTTAAAAAAATTCCATTTATGCATTGCCTTCTTAATAACTACTTATTAATTGCCTTTTATGTGTCAGATTCTGCCTAGTGCTGAGATTATGATGGTAAACAGGAATGAAATGGTCTCTGACCCCACAAGAGTCTACCAGGTGGGAGAAAAATCATTACACAAACAAATGCAATTAAATGTGTAATTAAATATTTTGATAAATGCTGTGAAGTTGAAAAATAGAGAGTTAACAGAAAGAATAAGAGAGGGTCTAAATTTATAAGGTATTGGAATTCAGAGAGGGCTTAGAGATCTCTAGGAAGTTAACACTTGGGCAAAGATTTGAAGATAAATTAACCAGGAGGAGACTGAGCATGAACATCATATGTAGAAGGAACACTGCCATGTAACACCATTCTCTGAGGGGGGAAAATACATTGCAAGAGCTGAGAAAAGGTCAGGTGGAGAAGAGCAGTGAATGAGGGGCTGGGGTTCCACATGGAGTTGCAGGCATAGCAGTAGGTCCCAGAGAAGAAAGTGAAACATGCTTTAATATATTATTTCAGGCAATCATTAAAGAGTTTGAACAGGAAAGAAACATGATTGTCATGCACTGAATGTCTGTGTGCACCCTCTAAATTCATACGGTGAAGCCCTAACCTTCAATGTGATGGTATTTGGGACTTTGGGGAGATAATTAGGTTTGGATAAGGTCAGGGCAGTAGGGCCTCATAATGGGATTAGTGTCTTTTAAAAAGGTGGAAGAGACCAGATCCTGAGATCTTTGCCTTGTGAGGAAATAGCAAGAAGATAGATATTTGCAAGCCAGGAAGGGAGCCCTCACAAGGTAATCAAGTTAGCTGGCATCCTGATCTTGGACTTCCAAGCACCCAGATCTATGAGAAATAGATCTCCCTTGTTTACCCACCCAGTCTATGGTATTCTGTTATACCAGCCCCAGCTAAGACAATGATCTAAACCATAATTTATGGTTAGAAAGAATAACCTTTAGCAATTAGAATTTAACATTAAGTGAGTAGCATACTAAAAGAACAACAAAGTCTCACATAGACTGGGGATTAATCACCTGCTGAATTAATTGATGGATACAAGACAATACTGGCAGCTCTCTGTGCTCTAGCCCAAAGAGTAGTGTACGCATCTGAATGATGCCCTATCTACGGCTTACCTATTTCACCAAGCTTGAGGAAGCTATAGAAATATATAGTTGTCAACGATAAGCAGAAATTGCAGGTGCTTAGAAAATGTCCAATCACTACTTGCTCAAAATCCCATTCCATTCAGCTAGTTATGAATGAAGAGTGACTCAACAGAAATTTCAGGTTTGAACTTAAGATTTCGTTTCTTTATCTTTGGAAACAGAAAAGACAATACAATACAAACTCTGACTTTATATCTGATCTTGAACAAGCTATTTCACCTTGATAACTTCATTTGTAAAATGGCACAATGATACTTTCTTGACAGGGTAGTTGGACAAGTAAGTGATGCATGTAAAGTTCTGAGATGCTTAAAAAGTATTTAACGAAGCTAACTATTTCTCTGGTTTGGTTGTCTTGCTCTTAAACAAGTAGAAAGATTTGGAAAGTAAATATCATTTCTAATCATGTGAAAGGAATCATTTCGGGTTTTTTTGTTTGTTTATTTATTACTTAGTTTTGTTTTCCCTGAGAGAAAACTTTTATGAAAAGGAAATAAATAACATTAGTATGGGTGTTCTATATTTGGGATCAGTATGGGAAAGGCACACGGCATGAAATCACCAAAATCAGCATTTTGCTTTGGGTGTACTTTTGCCTAAACAAGTCTTTACTTGTACGACCACAGTAGTCACGGTCATGGCAATATACTAACGGTAGCATTAGGTGTAGCGGTAGTCATAACTAAATTTTACATGACAACTGTTCTATATTAGGACCTCTTCTAAGCATAACACTCATAGGTAAGTATATGAATTACCCCCATTTTGCTACTAAGGATGTTGAAACACAATAAAGTAAAGCAATGTGTCAAATGTCACATGGTTACTTTTAGAAAAGCTGGACTTCAGGGCACCTGGGTGGCTCAGTGGGTTAAAGCCTCTGCCTTAGGCTCAGGTCATGATCTCAGGGTCCTGGGATCGAGGCCTGAATCACATCGGGCTTCCGGCTCAGCGGGGAGCCTGCTTCCTCCTCTCTCTCTCTCTCTCTCTCTCTCTCTGCCTGCCTCTCTGCCTACTTGTAATCTCTCTGTGTCAAATAAATAAATAAAATCTTTATTAAAAAAAAAAAGCTGGACTTCGAACCCAGGAAGCTTACTCGAGGTTCTGAGCTCTTTAACTATTGAGTTATAAAGAGAAAGAAAGATCCTCTGTGTGCATGAGTATGGTGATGTTTCCTCTCTCTTACTCTAGGCTTAAGCTACTCTGGGATTTTCTCCGCAGAAAGGCCTGGGCAAGCGTGGCAGCAATGGCTGTGTGACACTTAGGGGACCTACAATGATTACAGCAGGAAAGTGTTAGAAGGTTCCCGACCATAGACACATGAAAAAGTGACAAGACAGATCCCTGAGAGCTTGGCCTGTGGAAAAATGTGTAAACTTGAAAGGTGATACCAAGGTGGATTTCTGTGCTTGTGAGATTGTGGCAAAAATGGCTCGTGTCTCCCAACTGCCGATAGGAGACGTGGAATCAGACTGAGAAATACAGTCTCAAAGATCACCTATGAGAAATGGACTGCTAAGACATTTTACCAAAGAATATTTGACCGAAAGGGAGATGAACTCAAAATAGACCAAAAGAAAATGTCACACTGAAAGAACATAAAATACTAGTACTAGGGAAAAAAATGTAATCTTCACTATAATGATTCAGAGTGCCGCTAATGCAAAACATTTTAAAATACTACCATAAAATAGTAGCATATGATTTTAAGAGTGGTTATGACATTTGCCAGGCCTCCAGAATGCTGGTTTTTTTTTTTGACATTGTCAATTTGTAGTGTTCACGAGAGAAATTTATGTTCTATCATGAAGAATAACTAAAACATGCTGAATCATAAACTGTAAAAAGTTTCCACCTGGAGATGTTCTGATATTTTTCAGGTTTTAACTAAGTCTTTTGGTGTACTTTTGAGGATGCCATTGCCAAAAACAACATTTTAAGGAAACCAATAACAGTGCAATGAATATAATTAACACAAAATATTAATTATTGTATATAAGATTAAGTATAATACAATATAAAATATTATTGTATATAAAATTAAGTATAATATAATTAATGTAATATATTAATTTTGTATATGAAGTTAAGTTAACTTACTGAAACTAGCATTTTGGTTATTTATTATGATGTGGAGTTGATGATATCGTATGGAAGTAGCAGGACATAACTATAGATTCCATAGAATTTTAGATATATTTAGCACATGAAATAGCAAATGCTAGAGTGTTATGTTTGAAAACCCTGGTATAGATTCATATTCCTAAAAGTAAAATATTAGTATAAATTATTTTATGAAAGAGAGACTTAAACTCTACAGAAATGAGTAGAAAAAGGCATGGATCAAAATTGAACTGGGTTTGGGGCACCTGGGTGACTCAGGCGATTAAGCGTCAGACTCTTGGTTTCAGCTCAGATCATGATCAAGCCCCATGCCGGGCTCTGAGCCTTGCATGGAGTCTACTTGAGATTTTCTCTTTCTCCCTCTGCCCCTCCACTTCCTCGCTCACATACTTTCTCTAAAATAAAATAAACAAAATCTTAGAAAAAAAAACTGAACTGGATTCAAATCTATAGAAAACACTTGCTCATTTTGTAATAGTCAGACATGATTACCTACTTAATGGAAATTCAGTTTCCCTAGCTAAAACAGAGGTAGTTATTTTTATAGAGTTTTAAAGTGGTAAATTATAATAAATGCTGGTCTCTTGCACATACTGGGCATTAAAGTTTATGTAAGTTGATATGGAATCATACCTATTTCAATGGAAAACAAAACAAACATTTTAGAGTATCTAATATAAGCTCCACAGTGTGCTTGGTATTTTGATCTTCAGTTTAATCTTGTGATTTTAGAATTATTAATTCAGTTATTGACATGAGAAAAATGAGTCTAAGATATGCTATGTCATTTGTTCAGGGTCACAGAGCTACATTCCTGGATCTTTATCCAGGTCCTTTGATAATATCGCATTACTACACAGCATTAAATTTTCATTGTGTTTTGTCTTTAATATATTTCCGTAATTCTTAGTACAAAAAAGCCTGGGATATGAGGATCTAAAGTGTGTGTCTTTCTGTACGTGTGTGTGTGCGCGTGCGTGCATATGTGTAAGAGAGAGAGAATGAGAGAGAGAAAGAGAGAGAGGAGGAAAGGAGATATCTTTCCATGAAGTTCCAACTCTCTGCTAGAGCACTTACAATGAACCAAAGTTTACATGGGGAATTATTCTACTTTTAATTTATTTTAGATGGCCAAAATGTAATAAGGACCAGATATACATTCTCATTGAACCAATACATATATTGAACCAATATATATATATATATAATTATAATAACAGTAGTAATAATAATAAAACAAATTTTTAAAAAATAATCATTAGGAAAAAAGATACAAATTAAAAGTAGAAGGATGAAATAACACATAACATATTAACACGAATAAAAGAAAGCTGGAAATTGCCACAACCAAAAAAAATCCTAAAACAATCTAACTGCTAAATACAATGTAGTATCCTGGATGGGATGAGAAATGAAAAAGTGACATTAAGTTAAACATTGAGGATCTGAATCAAGTATGGACTTTAGTTAACAATAATCTACCATTATTGGTTTACTAATTATAAAAAATTGAAATACCACTTTCATAATAAATATAAATAAAAGGGAAAACAATGTAGGGTAGATATAGCTTCTCTGTACTAGCTTCAAAATTTTTCTATAAATCTAAAACTGTAAAATCTCAATCTAAGTCTAAAAAAATTAAAGAGGGAAATCATAAAGTGACAATATTAATATTAGACAAAGTAGATTTCAGAACAATGAATATTATCAGGAATGAAGAGTGTCATTTCTTAATGATAAAGGTATCAATTCATCAGGAAGATATAAAATCCTAAACATTTATGCATATAATATAAATTCAAATGCATGAAACAAAAAGTGATGAAACTGCAAGGAAAAAGAAATCCACAAACATAGTCTGAGATTTCAAAGCCCCTGTTATAGACTCTTGGGGTCCTATGCCTCAAATGTTGAAATTCTAACACCCAATGTGATGGTATTAGAAAGTGGGGCCTTTTGGAGGTGAACAGGTCTTGAGGATAGAGGTTAGGTTCCTGAAATAGGTTAATGCCCATATCAAACAGACCCCAGAAAGCTCTCTGCCCCTTCTGCCATGGGAAGACACAGCAAAAAGATGTCCATCTATGAAACAGGAAGGCCCTGAGCAGATACCACATCTGCTAGTACCAAGATCTTAGAATTCCCAGCCCGTTCTAGAACTGTGAGAAATAGATTTCTGTTGTTTATAGACCACAGAGTCTATGATATCCTGTAACAGCAGCCCACGCTAAGAAAACCCTTTTATCAATAACTGATTAAAGAACTAGACCTAATATTAGTAAAGATATAATAAATCTGAACCATTCTATTAACCAATTTAATCTTACTGACATGTTTAGAACATTCCACCCAGCAACACGGGATGAAACATTCCTCCCAAGTTCACACACACTGTTCACCAAGAGAAAACATACTAGACAATTCAGTACATTTTAATAAATTTAAAATTACTCAAGTCATACGAAATATACTTTCTGAACAATGGAATTAAATAGGAAATTAAAAACAGGATGTTTTCTTGATAATTTTCAAATATTGGAAACTAAGTAACACACATCTATATAACTGGATGCAAGTGAAAAACAACATATGACAATTTGTGAAATGCTGCCAAAGCTGTATTTAGAAGGGATGTTATAACATTAATTACCTATATTAGAAAAAAAGAAAGTTCTCAAATTAACGGCATCAAGTTTCACATTAGAAACTACAAAAAGAGCAAATTACATACCAAGACAAAAAAAAGAATAATAAAGATCAGAATGGAAATTAATAAAAAACAGAAAAGCAATTAAAAATTAATGAAACAAAAAGCTCAATAAAATCAATCATCCCCAAGTCAATATTATTTTGGAGGTCATAACTCACAAAGGAAGGGTTTTCTAGTTTTGTTAGAGGTAGTTTCTTGTGGGTGATCTTCATACTGTTTGAAGATTTCCTCTTAACCTGATGTGTATCTATTTCTTGGTATTCAAAAATGAATGACCTCCTTAAATTATATCTGTCCCCAATTAATTAACAAAAGTTAAATCTATTTCTAATTTGACCAACCAACAAATAAGCAGTTTAATTTTCTTGTTAAGGTGTATGTAGGCACCAGGGCTCATTTTCTGCTTATCTACAAAACAAATTTTTAAACACTTTATCTTACCTATTTCATTTTTTCTCTCTCTGTGGTCATACCTTTCCCCAGTACAGACCCAGTACCCTTCTATGCTCTAATGCTTCTCTAGCAAAAGAGAGGGAAAAAATCAGTTTCCTACACAGTGACAGACTCATTCCTATGTTATTGCTTTTACTGAGGATATTTGCAATTGAAGGTGAAGGAAACATTTCAGATAAGCAAGCAATAAAACAGATACATATTTTGGGAAAGAAGTATTTCTCCTTGCCAATGAAAATGTGTGTTGGGGGGGAGCCTGGATGGCTCAGTTGGTTAAGCATTTGACTCTTGACCTCAGCTCAGATCTTATCTCAGGATCCTCTGAGTTCCCACATTGGTCCCCAGGCTTTGCATAGAGCTTACTTAAAAAAGAAAAGAAAAGAAAAGAAAATATGTATGTGTATACGTACCAAAATGTTTTCAGTTACCATTTTATTGTTTAATATGTACATTATGCTCTTTACTTACATAATTTTATTTTCCTGTTCAAATTGTTCTGTTTGATTATTGACCCCATTTAACAGATAAGGAAAGAGACACATTGCTCTTATCTCTTGCCCTAGTTCATATATAAACAATGAATCTGGGAGTCAGATGTAGATACAACTAACTCAAATTTCCTTTACGATGCTCCTTCTTCTATGACTGATGTGAAATTAAAATATATTTGGTCATTCATCAACTCACTATATGTTGGAAGCTTTCTATTTACAAGACGTCCTTTTTTAAATGTGAAAAATGAATCAAGACACAAGGAAATCTGCCCTTACTTCTATGTTACTTCCAGGTAGTTTGCAACTTATATGGGACATATACATGCAAATTAATACTTAATCTAGCTCATGTGTGGGGGTATGGTCAGAGGTAATGTTTGTTTATTGCTTTTCTCTCAGGTTTCCTTGCATTTCTGAGGTAAGTGAGCTACAAATAATATAACCCTATTTCCTGGTAATATCTGTCTTATAGTATTGCATACTTTAAAAAAACATTATACTGAATCTCCAGGATTTATGGCTTTATATTTGGCCTCTCTCTCTCCTTGCCTCTCTTCTCTTTCCCTGAAGTTTCTTGATGCTAGAGATCCAGAGGCTACTGACCCTGTGTCTGTTACTCTCTAATCCCTTGGATTTTAGACTTTTTGACACTTGCCTTTCCCATTTTAAACTTCAGAACATAGTAACTGTGTTTGTCCACTGCTCCTACTTCAAGCAGCAAATTCATAAGCTCCTGTCTTCTTTGTGGAACACAACAAAGAAGGAACAGAATGGAGTCCAACAGCAGTTAATAGACGTGGTCTATAAACCTGTTTCTCTGAAACTGCATTTTCCAGACTTATTCAAAGTCATAACAATTAGAATGAATTGCCATATAGAGTTTAAAAATATCAATATTTGTTACATTACATCTTTCCCACACTACTAAGTTTTTGATAGTTATTTAATGGAATTACCTCTATACAATAAAGGAATGACAGAAATTACTTATTTTGCATTTATTTTTGTGGCATGGACTGAATGAAGCATTTTTACAAATGTCATTTAATTAACTTGCCTCAAATCTAACTGAAAAAGATTAATTACTATGAGGAAAAGAAAAAAATGCCTTTTTGAAATTTCAGATTATCAAATTATTGTCATGTATATTAATATATAATTGGGAAAATTGTATGTGTGAGAGTGAACTGAAGAGGAGAGAAACAGGCAAGGGAGGGCATACAATGCTGATCTAGAACAGAAAGTAAAACCTGGATGAATAAACAGAACAGTGAAGTGAGAAGAAATTATACTAGGATGAAATAGAGAAGAAATCTACAAAAGTATAAAGGAGACAAAAAGAAATGCTTTAACAAAAGAGGGGTGTTTTCCCAAACCCACAAACATTCACTCTGAGCCCTGAGAAGATCATTTGCTAACCAGAACACCCTGAGACAGTGATTATCGCTACTTCCCTTGGACCCATATCCCTGAGGGAGGGCTCACCTCCCATCAGTATGAGTGCTTCAGGGCAGTATTCTTTTCTTTCTTTTTTTTTTTTTTTTAAAGATTTTATTTATTCATTTGACACAGAGAGAGAGAGACTACAAGTAGGCAGAGAGGCAGGCAAAGAGAGAGGAGGAAGCAGGCTCCCCGCCGAGCAGAGAGCCCAATGCGGGCCTCAATCCCAGGACCCTGAGATCATGACCTGAGCTGAAGGCAGCGGCTTTAACCCACTGAGCCACCCAGGCGCCCCAGTATTCTTTTCTATACTTAAGGATCACTACACAAGAATACAGGAAAAGACAGTGTCTTATGTCATTTCCTGATCTTTTGCTGATTTTCTGACTGACCTTCCACAAATCTCTTAAACTTTCTGCCACAATTCTCTCACCTGTCAAATGTGAATGTATTCTATGAACTCACTGAATATGTAAATTAGCTACAGGGTTTTAAATTTTCTGCAGAAGATTGGTTATCTTGAATACCCATTGTGCTTTAAATAATAATTAAGGAGCTTTACAAAATCCACTTGCTTACTTTTGTTAATCTCTAATTACTTTTCATTTTCAAAATATTCATTTACAAGAAAGGAATTGCTTTCCTTGAAAGTCACGTGTTTAGAACCATTAAAGCAAACAAATTCTAAATAGCAGTTTGTTTCAATAAACAAAGATGGAAACATAAAAGAGTGACCTAAATCGTCACACTTAAATGCAAATGACATTAATAAGCATATAGCCATAAGTAGCTGATAACACTGAGTGCAACAAAATGAATATAGTTAGCTAAGATCTAGGGAGCTTTCATATATGGATATGTAGTTCTTCCGCGGGAAAAAATCTAATTCCTCTAAAGATGTCATTTATTACAGTTGCCTTAGTTAAGTTGTATAATAGATTTCCCTAAAATTAAGGAAAAATAATAAGAGTATATACCTGTGACACATCCAAAAGTTAAACAGAGAATACAGTCATGCAGTAAACTGGCCCTAAAATACCCATTTTTTGTTTTAATGGAATAGCATATATTCTCACTGGAAACTGGAAATGCCCAATCTAAGTTAATTATCGGAGTTTAGCATATTAATAAACCACGCTGTAAACTTTTCTGCAAGGGACAAAAACGCTATCCACCTCTCAATCTATCATGATTTGGAAGCAAAATAAGTTATTATTTTTTTAAAAGAACACATACATTTAGTAGCTGGTATGTCCAAAAATTTCTAGATCAAACTTACTGAAAACCACTCTGATTTTTTTAGTGTACTCATTTAAAGGAATTTATTAAGACAACCAAACTAATTTACATTACTTTTCCCATCTAACCTAAACTACTGATGGCTGATGAGTATCCAATAGAAGATAAATCTATGCAAACATCCAAGTCTTTGGAACTTATATCTACAGAAAATTCACAGATAATACTGTTTACCCTTGGTTCTAAATGAAGAGTTAAAGTTTATATCTGTAACAATGTCCTTTAATTAATCATACACATTAAGCATATCACGCATACAGAATTAAAATGAATAAACATATGGATATTTCATATACATCTCCAGGGACAATAGCACTGTTGGTAGATTTTAGTGCATATGATTGAGAAAATTAATATTAATTGTTAATAAAAATACATGTTCTGCTTTGCAATATATTTTGCATTTTTACCCAGTGAAGTAGAACTTTCTTTCATCATGCAATCTCTTTCCAAATTCAGTGGGCATTAAAAAAACAACCTGTACTGAATTGCTTTCTCTAACTTTTCTTCATATATTTAAAATAGTACCAGAAATATTACCAAATTATATAGTATTTCCCCGAAATAGAAAATCAAGCTAACTGTGGGTTTACTTTAACTTTATAACTCAATGTTGTTTCTAAGTTTATACTGAATTTAATAATATGCAACATTTTCACAAAAGGAGTAAGATTATAAGAAGAAAATATCAACTTCAAAGAAAATAAAATTGCTTAAATACAAATTATTTTTTTAATTATCACCAAATATATTTTATTACTGTAGTTGACTTTGAAAGGCAAATATGAGGTGCTTGTACAACAAACCCTCCCCGTACACACCCCACCATTTCCAATTAAGCTAGCATGTGGATTAGAAATCCCTTCTTATTGGAGCCACTACCATTCAGTTGGAATTGGTGAAGGAGAGGAAAAGTATCTAGTATGCCTAATCTGGACTATTGCATAGTGTTATGTTATAAATATATTCATAACATTTATACCATATTATATTCAGTGCATATAATGAAAAATAATGAAGAGTCCTGAAATACTCTGAAAAATATAACTTTCTTAGTTACAGGAAGTGGTAGACAGAATTCTAAGATGGTCTCTGTGGCAGGCAGAAAAATGTCCTTGAGGATATCAGGTCCTAAGTCTTGAAAACTGTAAAAGTTACTTTATAAGAAGAGTCTTTGATGATGTGACTACATTGAGGACCCTGAGATGGAGAGATTATCCTGGATTATCTCAGTGGGGCTTACACGTCATTACAGTGTCTTTATGAGAGAGAGGCAGAGCAAGATGTGACATACAGAAAGAGGATGAGGGAATATGGCCAGGGAGGCAGAAATTAGAGTGATGCAGCCATAATCCAAGGAATGCTAGTAGTCACCAGAATTTGGAAGGAGCAAAGAGTAGGTTCATCCTAAAACCTCCAGAGGGAGCATTGGTCCTCCTCACACTGGTTTTGTCCCAATAATACTAACTGCAGTTTTGCAGCCTCCAGAATTGTGAGAAATAATTTTTTTTTTTTTTGGTGTAAACCAAAAAGGTTTTGGTAATTTGTTGGGGCTGTCATAAGAAATTAGTATAGATTTTGATATCTGGAAGTAGGGTGTGATGTAAGAAATACCTTAAAATGTGGAAGTGACTTTGGACTCTGATAATGGGTAGAGGTTGAAAGAACTTTGAGATATTTGATAGAAAAGCCTATACTATCTTAAACAGAATGTTGGTAGGAATATGGATACTAAAGATGCTTTTGCTAAGGGCTCAGAAGGAAATGAAGAAAAACTACCAGAAATTGAAGACAAATTGATTCTTATGGTGGCAGAAGACTTAACTAAATTATGTCTTATAGTCATGCATCTGTCTTTCAAAATAATTAGGAAGATCATATACTCCTTATTGTTAAAATAGTGCTGTCAAAAAATGAACACTGTATTCATCACACACCTACTGACATCCTCCCCTCCCCCCAAAATAAATAACATGATTCAGTGCTAGAATCAGAGATTACATAATAAATGAGAAAGGATATTTGGCTCAGTAATATTATTCTGCCCACTATTTGAAAATGGCATGCATGCAATCTATAAACTTCTTTCTAAGTAATTTAACTTTCATTAATCTAGTTGATATTAAATATTTTAATTAAATGAATGGGAAAAATGTTTGGAAAGTCTTCTTGATGTTATCTGCATAACTGTGCAGATAAAAGAGCAAATTAAAAGTCTAAAAAAATGGACTTTAGAGTCAAGCATAGCTAACTCTTGGTTGTCATGTTATTAAAATCATGATGATGATATAATTTTAATAATACTGAAAGTCCAAAATTCCTGATGTAAAATGACTGAATAATTTAGGCTGGAACAAAAAGGATATGTTTGCAGCTGAGACTGAACATGTGGATGGAAGTGGATTGCCACTGATAATAGCACTTGGTATAAAAGTTACTCATTTGTTTGTTTAATGGAGAATCACAGAATTTGAGAAAAAAATTTTCATGGCTTAAATATATGAATCTTAAAATGGAGTCAAATAATTTCTTAATATTTTTGTAGTTTATATTCAAAAATAGCAAAAGGGATTCATTTGAAATAGTCCCCAAACTCTAAGCATTAAAGGTAACCACAAGTGGTGGTAACATCAGGAATATTATAGGAAGCTTTTCTTAAATTGCTTTATGTAAAAGGAGTTAAATTGGAATTCAAATGTGAATATTAGAAAAAAAAATCCAACCATCACACGATTATCACTTTTTTTCTTGAACCAAGAAACTAGGTAATTATCCATGCTACTGATTGTATAAGAGAATTCTAAGAACATTCTTTTGAATTAGAATAACCAGCATGATCTAGTTGTCTATACACTCATATATTTTGAGAATTACATGTGAGTAATAATGACAAATCCTTCTAAGGATAATAGAAAACAAACTTCCTGCAATAAAATGAAGGAAGATGAATGAGTTTAGGTAAAATACACACTGTAAATAGTGTTAAATAATTTTCCTAGGTATCTTAAGGTATTTGGTGCAAATTTAAATGGGATTGATTCCTTAATTTCTCTTTCTTCTCATTGTTAGTGTATAGAAATGCAACTGATTTCCATGCATTGATTTTATATCCTTCCACATTGCTGAACTCCTTTTTGAGATCTAGCAATTTGGTGGTGGAGTCTTTTGGGTTTCCCACATAAAGTATCATGTCATCTGTGAACAGTATGTGAAGTAGTAAGCACTGGGTGTTACATGCAATGGACAAGTAACTGAACTCTACATCTGAAGTAAATGATACTATATGTTAGTATAGTATAGTATCACCATAGTATAGTAGCATAATTTAATATCATTACAGCATAGTGTCATTATTATAGATGAACTTCTGAAGCTAATAATACTATATGTTAACTAATTGAATTTAAATAAAATAATACATAAAAATAATTTTCATTCAACTTAGTAACTTTCATTCAATTTATTAATTTCCACCTGCAGTTATTCAGTTGCCAGTGTCAAATCACTAAAAGAGATAGTTCAAAGGTATGATTCAGGAAGTATGATTTTAAAAATAAAATATTTATGTCAATTTAGACATTATTTGACCCAGTTGTACCATGTTTCTTATATCTCTTTTTTATAAATAAAGACCTCATCTATTTATCTTTTGTTATACAAGTAGATCATGACTTTTTGCTACCCTCAATATTTACTCCTTAATAAAACAAATATATGATACTAACGGTTGTATTTCTAAAATCCTTGGTAGTATAAAAGGCTAGGATCTTAAACAGTGATTTTTTTTTAAAGATTTTATTTATTTGACAGAGAGAGAGAGAGAGATCACAAGTAGGCTGAGAGACAGGCAGAGAAAGAGGAGGAAGCAGGCTCCTTGCTGAGCAGGGAGCCCGATGTGGGCCTCGATCCCAGGACTCTGAGATCATCACCTGAGCCGAAGAAGAGGCTTTAACCCACTGAGCCAGACAGGTGCCCTTAAACAGTGATTTTAAAGGAAGCCGTTCTTTGTCATCCACGTGTCTATCAATTTACCTACCTTTCCTAGACTCATTTAAGAGTTTAAGATAGACAGTTTTTTATAAATGAGTTATAAAATTCCATGTTTATATTGCATGAAATTTTGCATTTAGTCAATATAGAGCTTTTCTCTATAAAATAATCTGAGAAATAAATACATCAATAGCAACAACAAAAGTATTTGTAAGTGCCTAAAAATGTGCCAAACCTTTTGCTAGGTAAAGGAGGATCACAAAGGGAAAAGGGACACAGGATCTGAACTGAAGGGGTACCCATTTTCAGGGGCCAAATTTGACCATCAGTTGCATATTTACATGAGAACTTCAAACATTTGAGAACTGTAGCAAGGAAATCAGCATAATCATGAATATTATTAAAATTTCCTTAGGCATGCATATCTGCTGCCCATTTGAAACTTTAAAATATTTAATCATTTCTTGTACAGTTATATTTTACTTCCTTTCCATAATGAGGATGACATATTTATGCTATTTAAAAATTAAAGCTTCTACCATTTTCTAATTATAAGAACACAAAGGCTAAATTGCTTTATTTTATTTTTAAAATAAGAAAATATGCATTGTTATCACCTCATAACTCAGAACTGATAGGATCATTTTTAAAGAAAAAAAATCCACTTAATTTTATGGATAGGATGATATATCCAACACCAAAGAAACACGCAGAAAAAGAAAATCCCAACAGTAATGTTTATTATAGTGTTATTATTCTTGCTTCTATATGCAAAAGAACACTACATCTTTGAATGATCCCCACAGAAAAGGAATACATGCTTCTCTTTTGGTGGATGTGACTAATAGAATAATATAATAAAGATATACCTTATCATATTAATTATGTCTATGTTGCAAAAACCCCCTAGAATTTCAGTGAAAAAGTAAAGTCATTGTTTACCAAAATAAGAAAGAATAGAATGGTGAAGAAAGAAAAGTTAATTTCAAGCTTCAAAGAAGATATTATAGCTAATGGTGGTTAAAATAAAATTGAGACTATAAAAGCAATTAAGAATGTCCCTTTAAGGAGCAATGCATGAGAGATTGTGATAGCCTCGAATTGTTCATATTTGCATAGAAAAGGTCACAAGATATCATTAGATTGTTAACACTGAGCAGGAGACATCCTTAGAGAAAGAGAATCAGATGCACATTCCATTACAGGACATCAAGTCTCTTTAGAATAATAATACACTATTATGATATTATGTAATTTTCATACTTTTCCTAGGACAAAGACACTTTTGCTTAGTTTTCATAGATATTTTTCTGCCTAGAAAACCCTTGATCAGAACTCTCTAATCCTCAGTGTGATCACTCATATTATCCTAAATCCCTATGTATCCCAATATAAACCATGAAACAGTATAATTCACTTACTATGTTGGTTTTATATTGTGTTGCAGCATATTACAAAACATGAACGGAGAATCAAATAAATAGTAGTGTCTATCTTGGCATTTTTTTCTCATTACAACTCTATATAATGTGACAGTTTTGAAATACTACAACAAACAGAAAAGACATTCTGATAACATGTATTGTTTCTTCATTGATTCTCAAAGAAATTTGAAAGAAAGCATTGTTAATTGAAAAAAAATGACTCTAGGTGTTCTAAAACATTAAAGAATTCTATGTCAGCTTATGGAGAAGCAAGTCATGGTTTGCCCATTGCTGTCCTTATTAAAGTTAATGATTTTTGACCCAGTTTATAGACATTTGCTTGACCGAAGATACATATGATTGTTAATTATAATACCTGTGTGGAAATAGTATTCTTCTTCTAATATTATTCTTCAACCTTCTTCTAAGGTTATATGTCATGAGAGTAGATAAAAGTACATGTTGAATTTCAGGGAAGAACATCTGCTTGGAGTACATCAAACAACAACAGATGTTGCTAAATCAAATAACTATCAATCTTATGCTGATAATGCCATTGTTGGTTGCTCACATTCAAAGTATAGCCTCCAATGGTCAAAGAACATATATCATATAATCTGGAATACCAACATTAAGATAAGCATCAATTAGTTGGAATTCAACTAAATATACATGCCAAGAAGTTCGTTCTATTTTTTATTTAGGTAAAAATGCCAAGTGGCAATAAAATAAACTGATATATGAGATAGTTATGAGTATTATGGTGTTGTTTTAGTTTTTTGTTTTTATGTTTTTTGTTTTTTTTGGGAAAAGCACTTATATATGTTATTTTTACTATTATGATGTTTTATTGGAACATTTACTGCAGTGGATCTGATATGTGGCATCACTCACAGTCATCAAAGAAAGATTAAATTATATTTCCAATTTTGCAGTAAAAGGGAAAACTATTTAATGGATTTTAAAAATATCTTTTGTCAGCAAAAGTTTAAAACTAAAATGTTTTATGTTTAAGAATTATTTAACAACATAAGATTCTTCACTTGAACTTCAGGGTTTTTTAAATATGGAACAATAGGTCAAAATATTTTGAGGTCATAGAGTAGTTTTGGAATGTGTATTTCTCTAAAATTATGTTTCATTATCATTGTAATCACTGGTCATGGTGACAAAAATTTTCAACTTTTTCTCTTTAACAGACATGTTTTGATATGACAAAAAGTAATTTTTAGAGTTAAATATGTGATTTCAAATTTAACTACAATAGTCATTCCAAGAGGTATTACCAAACCTTCCCATAGAAACACACAATTGTAAAACATCTAGAGTTTCTCATACTTGCTTACATTGTCGACATTTATCTGTGCTAACAGAGAGAGGATTCAATTTGATCCATTAGGTATTAGTTCCTAATTAAAATAAAAAGCATTTCTTTTAACAAAGTATCCCAGTGACACACATGAAAGGAGAAGCAAAGGAGGGTAAGAAAGGTAGTACAACAGCCAAACAAGCCTTCTCTCTTCTCAATCCACTGCATTATAGAGGCTTAATTGTATCACAGTCACAGTGATATAATATTTTTATTTAAAATCGGTATCAAATTATTACATTCAGAAAAATAAACCATATCTCTAGCATGATTATTTAAAAATGAAAGTAAAATTGAGCCTCCCTACTTAACATTGAAGTGTTCCTTTTAGAGAAAGGAGAACACCCTTGCTGTAACAACTAAAACATTATTTACTTTCAAACCATTATATTGAACAATGATGACCTTCTTCTAATTAAAAAGTACTTTGTCCTTTTCTGAGATAATGAGCCTTCACCTCCCCTTCCAGTGCTGCCAAACTTAGAAGTACTGAATTCTAAAGCCATGTATGTTTGTTCCTAAACCATCAATTTGTTGTCTTTGTTCCGAAAGGAACTGTTTTGTTATGCATCCCCAAAAATGTCTACACAAGCTATACTCCTACAAATTTGAATTCTCCTGGCCTTCAGTGCAAAAGCCAAAGAAGCAAACTAAATTTAAAGAAATTATAAGCACACTTTCATTTTATTTTGAAAAAAAATACTGAAAATAGAATATTACCTATAATATATTAAACATTACTATATTTCTGGAAAGCGTTAGAACTTATATTCCCTCAAGACTATAATTAAATTTGGCTCTTTCAGTTGTGAATGCCAAACCAACATGTTTAACTGTGATTCCATTATAGAAAAAGCAATGTT
This sequence comes from Ailurus styani, assembly GCA_002007465.1. Taxonomy (NCBI): domain Eukaryota; kingdom Metazoa; phylum Chordata; class Mammalia; order Carnivora; family Ailuridae; genus Ailurus; species Ailurus styani. The sequence continues at coordinate 1,653,714 of LNAC01000010.1, read as the reverse complement.
ATAAATTTTACAGACAATAGCATATATCTACTAGAAAAATGATCAATTGATTTTCCCGAGATGATTGCTTCAGAAGTTGATAAATAAGCATCAAAATGATAAATAATATTGATTACCATTACTCTATATTTCCTAATTATAAATGTGATGTTTAAAAAAAATACATCCTTTAAAAACAACATGTATAAGAAATACCTTCTAGTATTTAAAAATCACTTCTGTTATATTTCAATTTGTTTTTAATCCAATACTTGTTGAAATATATTAATTTGCATATTAACAAAATTGTTTTGCATTTAAAATCTACTCTGATTTGCACTTTTTGCTTTAAAGTGAGAAATGCCCTAATAACGTTAGAAGTTAATAAATAGTTTTAATATTCCAAATGATACACAATTTCAAATATTATAAGTTTATGATGTTGATATCAAAACAAAACATACAAACAACTGAACATTTAGATTTTCTATAGGTACTTTCAGTCTTTAGTTCTAAAAACAAACTTGGTTTTAACCATTTTTGTCCAAATTTTATCTTTACATATTGATTATTGCTATGAAATGTAATTATACCATTTTTTCTTGTTTTACCTTGATGCAGTCTGATTATACCAGGAATAATTAATGTGCTTACCTAAAACAGAAAGAAACAAAACATGTTGTTAGTTTTAAAGGAATATTTTTTCTGAAGTTCACTGTGGAGAAAATAAGACATGGCAGATAAACAATCACAACTTTCATTCCAACTGCTATTTTCCTTTGCACCCCAGAGATCTTTATAGTTGTGACAAAATCAAATGGAATAAGTTGTTTCCAAAACTGCATAGGCAAAAGAGCCTTTACAGATAACTTGGCGGCAAGTACATTTTTATTGAGTTGAAGACATCTATTTTTGTCATTTCTTTTCTGTCACCAGCACACAATGAATCAAATAAATATCAACAAAAGCTTTGTGGAATTCTATTACTTCCCAAAACATCTTAGAAATATCCTTACTACAAATGCTTGTTTGTAGTCCTGCTACAGTACCAATCATACAATACACATTTACCTGCCCAGGAAATTTTAGAGTGCAGATCTGTTTAAAATCAGGTTCAGTAATAATGAAGGGGAAATAATAAATTATGCTATGTCTATGAATTACATATTATATGCTATGTGCTATAAATATATTAGATGTCATATATCTATGAATTACAAGCAAATTGTAGGTCTACGTTAAGACTAGAAATGTTGCCTTTTTCTACTTTCTATTAGTAAACCTAGAGGTAAAGCTAAATAAACTGTTGAAATCTTTTTAAATAAGAGCATCCATGATCCCTAAAAGTTGACATTTTCCTATCTTTCCACCTATCTCCAATTTGAAAAAGGGACCCGAATCTATACGGCAACTTGGTTTCTTCCTGTGGAAATGCAGTTGTCAACAGAGGTAGTGCACGTCTGAGGTTAGGCATTCCAAGGATTTCATGAGTGAAATATTAGTATATTATGTTATTTGGGATTATTTAAAAAAAAGATACATTTAAAGCACTAACGTAATTAAATTTGTGAAATAAGTAGGTGTTTATTCTTATATATTCCTTAGGAATCTGTTTTATATTGTATTATTTAGATTAGAGCTTATGAACCATCACTGGATTTATTTCTGTGTTTATTCCTTTTTGAGTGCTACAAGGTCAGAAATCATATTTACTTTTTGACTCTAAAATCTAGTACAGTGTTAGGTATGTAGTAGAAACTAAGTATTCTTTTTATAGAATTAATAGATGAAAGAATAATTGAACTAACCACATAGAGAAATTAAAAATCAGAAGTTAAGTGATTATCCAATAAAGTCCAAGAAAGTTGAATACTAAATACTGAATGCCTGGTTGGTTATTTAGCTGCTACTTGGTAAAGCTTAAAAAAATAAAATTTCATTAAACTTTTTAAAATAAAACTGGAAAAAAAAGGCAATAGTGTTTTGTGGTTCAATAAGCTGGAATGCCAAATCAAAAGGACTTTAGGGAGCAATTTTGGGCAATTTTAGTCATGTAAAACAACAATTCTAGGTTGCTATTTACCAATAAAAATGTAATTCATTTCACATAATGTCTGTTTTGAGAGGTAGAATCTCTAATTGGAATATGCTGATTTTCCAATTAACATAGTTAAGGCAGATTTGCACATTTTAGGTAAGTCGCAGTTTCCTTGGGTGATATTTCTCCAATGTGTAAAATGGTGGAGGCATAGGTAGCTTTCTTTGTTTCCTTTGTATTTATCTCAAAGGGATTACTGAAGAATTCTAAAGAAAAAAAAAATCTTAGATACAGATACACATAGCTTTTATAAAGAAGATCCCTGAGAGGCCTATAATTATTTTCAAGCACGGTTTTGACCAATTACTGTTCCTTTATTTTCCTCCTCATGAAGTCAGTTGTGCTTATAAGTATTTATTTTCTTTGCTCCATTATACATATTTGTGATTATCTGGGCGGTGAGCCCAGATTGCTTTATTTTTTGTTTATTATTTATAGACTGTCCTAGATTCTTTTAAAAAGGCATAATCTAAATTATTATTACCATAATTATAGGAAGATTGGCACTCTGAGATTATAATATAAGAAGATTCTCCATTATTTCATAATAAGCTAAATACTATACATTTTTTAGAAGTGAGGCATTCCACGGATAGAGCATTTTAATTTTAATATTGCCCACATGTCTAGACTGAGTACAGGACACAATATGGTTTTAAGTCTATCATACGGTTGTCCAAAATCAAAACCTATCTATGGACTGACTTTAATTATTGATGTATTTACTATTGTCACACATTCCATAATGTTCCTCTTGAAAATATAGGATTACTAACAAACCATAGCATTTAATGCAGTATAGACTTCCTCTGCCCTCATGGATGAAAACCACAATGAATTCATATTACAGAGATGAGATACAACATTTAAAAGCTGAAAACAATTAATGTAACTCAAATCCTTTAAACATTCCTTCTAATTGTGTCTCTACCCATTTTTTTTTAATGCAGTCACTGAAGAAAGCTAAATAGCATATCAATTTCCAAGTCAGACCACAGTAGCTTCCTAGGATATAAATTGCAATGTTGTTTGGACCACAATACTGACAATGATACCATCAGGCATTATATTTCCAATATGCTCTACTGCCTGACTCATGGAGACCTGTGCCAGTAGTTCATGATTTCCATTTTTCCTTTTTAGGATTTATTTATATACCCCACCTAGTTCCTGGATACTTGGATACATAAATATTAGATTGGAAAAAAAAAAGCTTTAGATATCCTCTACCATATTAAATATGAAACACTAACATATAGAGAGGTTGAAGGATTTGCATAGGGTCATACAGATCTTGATTTCCAATCCAACTGTCTTTTCACTTTACTCTGGAGATCATTACTCCTTTTGCTCTCTTTTAAAAGAAATGAATTCTTTATGAAAGAATTATTTAAGTATGATTTAATATATTCACAGCATACTTTTGACATATACATTCGATGTTAAAATAAAAATAATTTGGCTTCATTTGGACAGTGATAGCTAGCTACTCGTTCTCAGAAAGGCATGTGTTCATGCCCAATATCCTTTCAGAATCAGGTTCTTCATTTTTTTAAATTAATTAATTAATTAATTTAGATTTTATTAATTTTTTGAGAGAGACAGAGAGCACAAAGGGAGAGTGAGAGGGACCAGCAGACTCCTTGCTGAGCAGAGAGCCCGGTATGGGACTCGATTCCAGGACCCTGAGATTATGGCCTGAGCTTAAGGAAGACACTTAACCTACTGAGCCACCCAGGTGCACTTTTATTTCTCTTTAGAGAATCCTCTCTGCTTAGCATCTCTGTTGCTGATTTGTGCTCAAGTATCAAAATCTCTCAAGTTCTAAACTACTGAACTTAAATCACTTCTTATCAAGTTCAAACAATACCAGGAAAATTTTCATTGTGTATTTACCTGATTCCCATTCAACTTACAGTCTCAGATAAAGAAATACCTATCTCCCAGCCTTGGCCCATTCTCATGATTTTATTCTCTCTTTTGAATTCTTTCAAGCTAGAGCCTTTCCTTTTCACTCGAATTAAAGTCTTTAATGTCACCCCAACTTCTCTCAGGTCATCTATCCAAGTAACTGAAAGTTGAAAATCATTTCTTGGGCGCCTGGGTGGCTCAGTGGGTTAAAGCCTCTGCTTTCGGCTCAGGTCATGATCTCAGCGTCCTGGGATCCAGGCCCGCATCGGGCTCTCTGCTCAGCAGGGAGCCTGCTTCCTCCTCTGCCTGCCTCTCTGCCTACTTGTAAACTCTCTCTGTGTCAAATAAATAAATAAAATCTTTTTAAAAAAATCATTTCTTCTACTTAAAACATACTCTCTGTTTTTGGACAAGGTTTGCTAGCACACTGGCTTTCTCTTTATGAAATACACATTATTTAGAACATGGTACAAATCAGTATGAATTTCTGTAAAAGGTCATAGTTTGCTCACCACCTGTACTAGCTATTTTGAAATAATCTAATAATACTTAACCAACTCATGAAATTGTGGGTATCAACTCAAATAATATGACATGAATAGCAAAAAGAATAATACAAGAAACATGCTCATGGAGGTCTATCTTGGGAATGACCATGAAGATAACTCCAAGATTTAACCTCTTTGCACTTTATTTCCTAATCTATATATTGAGGCCAATGGATTAATCTCCAAAGAGCATTCATATTGGGATATGGTAAGAAATGATAGAAATCATTACAATTGATGAAATCTCACTACTATGAAAAAATGAGCAAAAATACATACCTAGGGCAAAATTCAGCAGACATCTATAACTCAGCTAAACAATAATTGGCAATTTTTAAAAGTGCTAGAAAATTATAATTGCATATCTGGATGTTGCCATGATTGTAAAATTAGTTATTGGTTAAATTATCCCTATAAGACAGATGTACTTATTAACTTTTTTGGATACATAGTTGGGATCAGAGAAGCTGCTGATACGCAAAAATCCATAAATGCAATATTGCTGAGGAACCCGAAGGACTAAATTCTTTTCTTTTTTTTTTTCACTCACTCATTTAAACACCATGTGAGACCCTAGAGCTATGAAAACAAATATTTTGACTAAGATTCTATTCCTTGAAGGAGAATATTGTCTCCTGGAAGAACTAGACTTGTAAAGTAATAAATTATATGGATTTTAGTAGTACTTCAATATAAAGTATTCTTTATAGTAAATATTTTATCCACCTTGCTCTGTTAAAAAAAAAGATATAGGTCTTTTTTCAGAGTAATAAGTAAGTAATCTTACAACTACAACTGAAGAGCTTGATTCAAATATAAGCTTTGAAAAAAAATCCCCTTGGTTACCTTGATATATTTCCCATTCTACCATAATTAATGTTTGTTACACTTTTTTTGAATAAGTTGTCTGCCAAAGAGTTCTAAGGTAAAGAGCTTTAGTGATAGTATATCTGTTGCTTGGGTCTATTGTTTTAAAAAATCTTAGGCAACACATTATATTTTTAGCACTATAAGGACAATTTTACATATAATAAAAGAGATGAATAATGGCACAACAATTATTGAAACCATGTCAACATGCATGTAGAAATTTGGCAATTAATCTTTTATGAAGTATATATCAATTAAAATATACTTAGCACAAATGCAAAAACATAAGACCAAGACTGCAGAATAATCAGAAGAATGTCACTAAACTAAAATATAATCTTTGAAATTATTTATTTTCAAATTTCTGCTGTGTTCATTTTATATTTCAGCATGCACTGTGAAGTCTGACCTTCTGTTATTGAAAACGATCAGGACTAAGGCTGGAAAGTTAGCCTTGCGTATCCTGGTCCTTCTCACACATTCTAAAAAGATGTCAAACTTATTCACATCACTTGGGCTGGTCAAACTTGTTTATATCGTTTAGGTCTTCTCTGGATTTGACTTTGTACTGACTTTGAGAGTTTCAAGCTAAAGAGCAGCTAAATTAAGCAGAACAAAACAAACAGCATCAAGTGAAAGGAACACTGAAGTCCACATCTACTTGTTCACTTAGCATATGCTGCTCTTCTCTCCAAACTTGAGGCACCTGATGTGCAATACAATAAGTAGCAAGGTGAGGGACAAATGCAAGAGGATGTTTACCTCTCAGTTTACTTCTTGAGTGTCCCTCAACCTCTGCACATCTCTGCACTAATGTTAGAAATTTTATAACTATTACAATAAGATTTTCCCATTCACCTCGAGTAAAAAAATAGAGCAGATTTGACTATAAAAGAGAAGAAAAAGAGAATACGAGTATCGACGATTCATAAAAGGAAAGCTGAACTTGGAGTAAGAAAATGATGAAATTATGATCTGAAAACACATTCACAAACACACACACAATACATAGAGAGATAAATAAAAGCATCAAAGGTTTGTGTGTGTTTCAATCTTTTATTTATTATTATTATTATTTTTAAGTGATCTCTACACCCAACATGGGGCTCAAACTCATGACCTCAAGATCAAGAGTTGGATGCCAACCAGGTACCTCTAAGAATACTGAAAACTTTAAATTATTGTTTGATGAAAGCTAACACATAATAAACTGAAAGAGGTTGGAAAATCATTTATTGTATTCTTAATGTTTCCAATACTTACACTCTTGATCAATTAACTGTACTACTTCTATGATATTCTTCTCATTAGTAAACAAAATTTTACATAAGAATAGAATGTAATATATGTATAATATACAAAAATCCCTTAGACAACTTTTATACTGCCCCAAGTATCATTTAAATTTATTAATTTGTAGTTGTTGATATCTAAATATTCTCAAATCCTATAATATCAAATGTCAAAAATTGCCAAATGAAAGCAAAAAGAAAATTTGAAAATGAAATCATTATTTCTACTCTATGACAGGTTCTATAACTTGTCTACATATCCTAATTACCTGGAGAGCTCTAAAAACAAAAATAAAATACATGGACATCCCACATACCAGCTGTTTGGGATTTAATTCTTCTGATTAAAGATTATTCATCTGTATGTTCAAAAAACACCTTGTGTGGTTCTAATAAGCAACAAGGATGAACCCTTTTCTTAGGTCTTTGCTTTGGATATGCAGATTCAGTCTACTTGCTGTTACTGTATTAGTCATTTCTTCTTCTATTCCATACCAGGATCTTTTACAGTCTTTGCCACCCACAGTAAATAAATGCATTGTGTGATGTGACCCTATGAACATATTTGTCTGTATGAATACATGCATGCATACATTTAACTAAAATGAAAGTTTGGTAGAGTATTAATCATTCACATATTTGTATAGAATTCATTCTCTATTTTTTAATATTTGCCATAAACACCTCAACTGCTAAGATGATTCACTAATGGGTCACAAACAGAAGTTCGTGAAAATTTCTGCTCGGTTCTCAAACATTCTGCATGAACATAGTATACTTTAAGAAAATTAGTAAAATAAAGGAGAGATGATGTGCTTATAGACTGCAGAATGCAGGCATTCATGTGTTACTTATGTACATTATATTGCAAAAACTAAGCCTCACTGAGCATGTATATTGACTAGGTAGCTGTGACTGTTAGCTAGATCACCCAGCACCATGTACCATCTGGACACATCACACTTTTTCTGAAGGTAGAACTGGTAGAACATTAAAGATCTACTTAGGTAATTATCACTTGATCTGATCAATTACCCAAATAGATGTGAAAATAAATATACAAGGATGTTGGCAATCTGCAATCCTGTGTTTGACTATTAATACATTGTATAATAGCAAAGTGAAAATAAATTACTCAGGAAATACAATTTCTTCAAAGAAAGAATGATGCCAGCATGATCCAGGATGTGAAACAAAGAAAAGAAATATACAAAATAATGAAACCTAACCTTCTACCATTAATTTCTAAGTACTGACAAAAAAAATATCTTAGCTTTATATGGTTTTTCATGTAAAATTATAAAATCCAGTGGACATATGTACAAACTGTCCTTAAATAATATAATAAAAATTAATGCTATTTTGGAAATGTCTTTGGTTTCCTGATCATGCTTTCTACTAGCAGCAAGATTATGTAAATGCAGAAATATTTGAAATGATTGTTCCTTTAAATAAACTTAAGAAATGTATTACTCAGTGATTTACATAATATTTTTAGCAATGTACTCAGTTTTCTTACTTCTATTGTTTTTCCCAATTGCCCATTTTTTCCATATCAAAATATTTGAATCAATAAAAATGTTTGCATTAGGGGTATAATTGAATATGTATGGCTATGGTATCATCCCAAACTTGGACTGGGAACTGTCTGAAGTGGGATGACTTGTAGAACTTGTAAAAGGAAACAGAAAAAGAAACAAATAAAACAAAAAAACCAAAAAATTTCTTTGTGATCTATATTCCCTTTCTAAGACTAAAAAGTCATTCAAATTCTCAAAAAAAGGTTATATCATGAGGGAATAGAGGAAGTACTTTCTGTTGACATAAACAGTAATTGATAAGGTTTTCATGAATACTTTCATAGAAATGTTGATGTATCACGCTTAGGATTACTAGTTAGCTCTCATTTCCTTTCAACTTTTGCCTCTGGATAAGCTCAACTATTCCCAGGAAGAAACACTGATCAAGTACATTTGTCATGCGAGCAACTATAATAAGGTAATTCATCATAGTCCGTCAGAGTTTTATTCTAGAAAGGCTGCTGCATTTTTATCCTTACTTAAAAATCTGCTGTCACTCCTGCTGAAAATTTGGTAGACATTTTGGACATGTTTAAAAGCCCCTCCAAACTGATAGTGGCAGATAATTAAGTTATCAGCTATCAAAGCTTTTTTTTTCTTTTTTTTTTTTTCCTACAATATGTATGATACCATGAACCCATCTGGCTAGTTTAATCTGACCTGTTCACAGAGCATGATACCTAGTTCCCTTCCCTTTTTCCTCCTTAACAGTGGCCAATGACCAAAGTAATTCACAATGACAAATGAAGCCTTTCTCAAGAGTCTAATTGAGCAGTTTTGTTTTCCTTTGCAAGACCTGAAATCCACAGCACTCTGAACTTCATTCACTGAGGTGGCAAGAAATAGTGGTTACAAGGAAACTAGGTGGATTAAGGGGTTTCTGAAGAACAAATAAACTACTTAGGTGTATGTACTATGTTATATCTCAATAATATTTCTTGTCATTCAGTGCATTTGCTCAGTTACTTACTCCATGTGTGCACTTTACTTGAAACCACTCTCAACAAAGTTTCATTCTGATGGACACTTTATTGAGTCCTAAAGCCTTAGCTGCTTTTCTCTCATTCTCTCTAAGACTTTTGCATCTTTCAGTGTTTAAATGTATGCTTTTTGGGTGAGGCCGGGGGGAGGGTGCCTGGGTGGCTCAGTTGGCTTAGCGCCTGTCTTCCACTCAGGTCATGATCCCAGGGTCCTGGGTTGTAGCTCTGCATCAGGCTCCCCTTCTCCCTCTGCCTGCCACTCCCCCTGCTTGTGCTCTATCTCTCTGTCAAATGAATAAATCAAATATTTTAAAAAATAAATGTATGCTTTTTTATAAGACTATACCAATCTTTTGCCAATTTTATGTCATCTTTGTATACTACCTTACAAATAGATAATTTTCAGTTTAAGGGGAAGGAAACATCACAAACATGTTTTAATTTGGCTTCCCTCTTAACTCATTTACAGCATCCTCATGTAATATACTTTTTTTATCATTAATTATCAGACCCAAGAACATGCTCTCATTGGTACCGAAGCAGTGCCAAGGTAATTGAACATGGGGTATATGTATACATGTGTGTGTTATCTCTAAATACGAAATAATGTAAATATAAAGATAAATATATATAAACATATGGTATATTTTATTCTCTTCTAACAATTGGAAAAACATACAAAATCATAGAGCTCTACTGCTTTGATGATTTTTGCTCTCTCATCCCAAAATATTTATTATGTGCTCTATTTATAGAGCACATAAAACTTTTTTTTATCTCAAGGAAATCTTGGTAAGCTTCTTTGAAAAATAATAGTTTTCCTCCCTTACTGGGGGATGGAGACATAGGTAAAAGTGATTTAATCTGCATCAGATAGTCATTCACATTGAATGCAAAGCATCATTACAATTCTACTGAATTATTTCTCACATCTCTTAAGGAAGAGATCTCAGAGAGCCAAAAATGTGTTATTATAGAATATCATTTATAAAGCAATGTAAAGCTACATTGCAACTGCTATGAAATACATTCTTAAGTATCCATAAGTCTATGATAATAGAACTGGAATCATCATGAGGGAATCATCTATTCTTCATTTTAACTCTCCGAGGGCTTAACTGCAAAACTCCTCTGGAGAAACAACACTTTGAGAAATTTACATGATCAGATGACAAACGTATCCTAACAACAAGAACTCCTCAAGTCAATTCAAAAATAACATTTCTCTAACATATAAAAAATATGCCAGAAATGGAATTTATATCTTCAAAACCAATAGGCCAATTATAAGACACATTATAATTTTTTGTATCATTATGAGAAAACACTTCATCAATTAAAATACAGTACATCATCTATCGTTAAACACATCCCATTTTCAGTGATGAAAAATGTTGCATCTCAGAAATGATGACATAATATTTTGGCTATGTGATTTTCTTAGAAGAGGAACTTTTAAGATTCCTGAAGCCTAAATATTATTCATCTTTGCTCTCTATGAACAAAAAAGTTAAAGCTCTAGATAGTTGGTACAATTTTGATCCCCAAACTTTTCATAGAATTTAGGACAAAGCGAATTAGAAAACATATAGAGGTAGAATAATTCGGGGAGGCAATATTTAAATGTCCCCCAAATCATTATATCAAGTACTGATTAATAAATGTGTGTTCTAGCCAATAAATTAAAAGTGGAATCTTTAGTCTAAATAAGTCCCTCTATCACAATATTCCTAAATAATGTTGATAAAGCCTAATGGGACTAGTAAGCAGCATTTTACTCATTATATCAGTTTTTTGAAAGTTTGAACTCCATCTAGTTTTCTGAAAGATTTTTACCAGTTCTCCATGTAGACTTTAACTTAAATGACATGTTTTGTAAACCCCAGCTAGGACTTCCTTGATGTCAAGGAAAGTTATCTTAATTTTATAGCTTGCTAGATGAATCTATAAAATAATGAAATTTTTAAAATAATCTACCAACCATGTCTCTGCTACCATTACCATCATGAAAGAATTATGGGAACACCTTACTTTCTTTTCACAAAGATATCTGAAAAAACTATGTGAGTCCAGACCAAAGAAATACATCGCCTTATTGGAAGTATTCTCATATTTAACTAAAATCAATTGATTTTCACATGCAGACAAGATGAATTTTTATTGCCAAGACTGCCAATGAGAATGCCAGATTTTAAAGTTCAGATAATTTGTGTCTCAAAACAGTACATCTACCAAGGAAAATTTAGTACTGCTTAATTAGTAGGAGATCTTTAAATACTTGACCTCTTTGACACAGACCAAAATTCATGGGTCCTGCAAAACAAAGCACTGTGAGATTCATTAAAGAAGAATTCAAATTTCCTGTGAGAATATTCCATCATTTCCTGTGATTATTTTGGCACTCTGTCTATCATAATGCATCCTTATGAGACCAACAGCATGTTTTGTTTTGTGATTTTTTAAAGTGCTCTTATTCTAGAAAGAAGCAACAAGAATATTACAAAATTTGTGAGACAACTAAAATGTATAATTGTAAGAGTTCTGATTATATTCAAAATATACTATTGCAGATACTGTGAGCTTGCAATTGGTACTGGATATACATACATCAACACTGCTGCTATTAGAATAGCTTTTTTTAAAGACTTTATTTATTTATCTGTCAGAGAGAGACAAAGAGCACAAGTGGGGGGAACCACAGGCAAACAGAGAAGCAGGTTTTCTGCTGAGCAAGGAGCCCGATGTGGGACTTGATTCCAGAACCCTGGAATCATGACCTGACCTGAGCTGTCCCCTAAGAGAAATAGAGTTTAATGTAAAAAATGTTAGATTTTTAGGAAATCTTATTTATTTTTTGATAAAGTATATCAATGTTTTTTAAATTATGGATTCCAAATTCAATAATTAAGAAAAGATGAGAATTACAAAACTTTTTAAAATTACAATAGCTTTTAAACATACTACTTTTGCTTTTTGAATATATTCAGAAATTAAAATACCTTAACATATATTTTTCTATATTAACTTTTATCTGAACTTGCAAAATGTAGGCATAAAATCTTAAAATACTTAGAACTCTCTATTACTTTTCAAAACAAGCAGGGAAAGAGAATAGACCCAAATAATTTAGCTTCATTTTCTACCAATTCTTCCTCATACTTCACACAGTGGTAAGCGCTTGGAGTTCTTCATGCTTTTGCATGTGCTAGTCATTCTGGTAAGAATAGTTTTATTACTTTCCCTTTATCAAATGTACAGCTTCATCAGTGATTTCCTAATTATGGTCATATTATTGTCCTGATAGTCAAAATAGATGTTATGGGGACATTAACTATTTTTGACTTGTATAATAAAAGTGTGAGATATAAATACATGGGTCTTTTCAATCTTTGCTTTGACCCACACAAACTGAATAATCAGCACCATCACCACCACCACCAAATAATATGGAAGAGTCTAAAAAAATGAAGTTTAATTCTAAAGACAACAAAAAAGACTTCCATGACTTTTAAATATGCTTAACCAATGTATAATTTCAAAAGAATACTCTGTTCAAAAGATTCGTGTATATAGTAGGCATCCTTAGGTATTATTTTTTTAATGCCTTGAACTTAAAAAAAATGGTGTTTGATGAATAAGTGAAAAATTGAGGGTTCCACAGACTTCATAAGAGGGTGCAGGATTAAAAGGTGAGAGAAGGAAAGACAGGGTTGCTTAATTCCTATTTTGCTTTGATTTTCTCAGAGAGAATTTTAAGGTGGAAATAATAGGGGACACTATTTAAAGGATAAATTAAGTTTCAGAAACATGGGGAGCCCCCGGATACTTCAAATACTTTTTAGTTTTCTAGTTCAGATAAATTACATCACAGGTAATACAAAAACTACTAACGTGGTTACTGATAGTCTTTCGGAAACTGAGAAAACTTATGGCAAATGATATTTAAGGTAACTCTTTTTTCAATTTTTAAAATAAGAAAATAGTGGATTTTAGACAGTGTGAAAATAACCAGTGATTATTTGGCATTTCATTACATTCTTCAAGAAATGGCATACTCCGAACTGATTGTTTCACCTTTTGTTTGGATTTACACTAATACGTTTGAAAAGGATCCTATAAACCAAACTAAAATATCCATATTTTTAGAAATACTCTTATTCTCTCCTGATATTTTTGTAAATAAGATGAAGAAATAGGAGTTGAAAGGTAGTAAGAGAAAACAATTCCTCAGCAATTTAAAAATTCCCACAAAACTGAATTATTGATTGCATCAATATAAATCTGAAGAGGTCTCTGTTTTCTTATTTTAGCCAGTCCTTGACAAAAAAGACATGATTATCTAATTTTCTTGGAAAATTCCACAGCAAGAAAGAAAGTGATATGAAAGTCAGTCCAGTCAGGAAAATTCTAAAAGGAAACTTATGATTACCTAGAGCTTATGAAAACTGTAGGATTCAAATGCTGATAGGAGTGATGGGGAGGTTACAGAGAATCTTAAGCCAATAGCATCACTGAAACATAAATCATTATATTTAGAGTTAGGAAAAAAAATGGTGCAGAGTCTGGTGATATTTATCTTAAAGAGAATTTAGAAGNTTGGTGCAGAGTCTGGTGATATTTACCTTAAAAAAGAGAATTTAGAAGATGAAAGCACCCTTCAAGTATTTGAAGGATTTTTCTAAGGAAGTGTNATGGTGCAGAGTCTGGTGATATTTATCTTAAAGAGAATTTAGAAGATGAAAGCACCCTTCAAGTATTTGAAGGATTTTTCTAAGGAAGTGTCAGGCGGTATATTCCACTTTGGTTATATGGGTATACAACTGGGACAACTGTCTAGGGACTACTGAAGAGTAGATTTTTCTTCAACTTTAGAGAGAATTTCTAAGCCCAGAAGTGTCCGATCAGGGATCGAACAATTAGGCAGAGTAGTAAGTTCTTTATTAATACATCAGTAGTTAGGAAGTGAAATGCTCTGTTTTAGATGGTTCAGAAAGAAAGGCTCTCATATGGAGGATGACTTCTAAGCCTTATTCTGATTCTTTTCCATATTTTTTCAAATATCACTTCCAAAATATATACAATCCAAAATTATTCTGTTCTTCAGCAAAATGCACATCAGTTATGATTCAGTGTGCAAACACATTTAAAAGAGAATAATACTAGGGAGTCGGTTAACTATTCCTAAGTTTCATGATGTTAATAATAAGTACATAATTGGATTAAAAATAGTGAAATAATTTCTGATGACTAGTCTCTATTTAAAAAACACCCTATTATTGATGGGCTCCACTGTCTGCCAAATTGAAAGTCTTAGAGAATAATCTTTATACAAATTTTCTCATTAATGAAGTGACTGAATGACACAGGAAAGTTTATATAAACTATACATAATTACTTACCAGCTTTTCACAAATAAAGAAAATCCTTAAACTTCATATATATGTGTGTGTGTGTGTGTGTGTGTATGTATGCATATATATATATATATAAAATAATTTTTATCTCCCTAGAAGGGGAATGTGATATGTTAAAATAAACATGTATTCAAAATGAAATCAACAATCTGGGCGCCTGGGTGGCTCAGTGGGTTAAAGCCTCTGCCTTCGGCTCAGGTCATGATCTCAGCGTCCTAGGATCGAGGCCCGCATCGGGCTCCCTGCTCAGCAGGGAGCCTGCTTCCTCCTCTCTCTCTCTCTGCCTGCCTCTCTGCCTACTTGTAATCTCTCTCTCTCTCTCTCTGTGTCAAATAAATAAATAAAATCTTAAAAAAAAAAGAAATCAACAATCTTTTTATTTGCTAGGAGAATGAATGGTAAAAACATTAACAATTTTTTAAGACAGTTATCCTTAGCCAACAGTTAAACTAAAAGAGAAAACTAAAACTGAAAGAGATAAAACTATTTCGTCATGGCTTGCAAGCAACAGCTCTAAAATATTACTTTACTGTTAGTTGAAGTGTACTATGGATTTCAGAATTTTATTGAAGGTGCTTATTTGTTAGAGACCAAAAGGAAAATCTGAAGTCTTATTGAAAAGAATGTATAATTTGTATGAAATACTTCAAGTGGGATATATTCAGACTAATATTTGCCATCTTATTTAAAGATGACCCAGGAGTTTCTGGCCTGTAATCTTGTACTGATCTCAGGATAGGATGAATCAGCAGACTAATTAAGAACAAGCAGACACTAAATTTTTAGTTACAGTTGGAGAAACAAGCAGAATGATATGACACAAATCCACATACTCATGATCCAAACTGATAACTCTGGGACTTTCCCTTTTTTACCTTGAATTCCTTCCCCTTTTTACCTTGAATTCCTATAATTCCTTGAATTATGACTTACAGTGCACTTGAAGCAAAATGAAGAAACAATCAAGAATGTGAATCTATTCCCTGTCCAAGTTTTATAAATCTTTCCAAGGTCATGTGTAAATGATTTAGGGGGCTGTCTGTTATTTTAAATTATCTGCCCCACTGATCCCTTACAAAAATGCAGACCATCAAGCACAGACTGAATAAAGATATTCAAGGAAGAGCAGAAAATTAACATCAGTTGTATCTCTGAAGAGCCTGTCATTGTCTGCTCTACCACAGCCATCATCCATTTCTCTTTAACTACTTTCAGGCTACTTAGTTGGAATTATAATTAAAGCCTGTTTTGCTTAAACTCACTTGACTGTCATCTGCAGATTTACCTGGCTGGGAAATATGACATTTTATACTACACGTATACACAAAAAAATTTATACACACACACGATTTAGAAGACAAGATGCTATCAACTACTAATTGGCATGCATGATGGTAAAACAAGAAAATATAATATGTTTAAAAATATAAGTCATGTCTAAGGCTTCCTTTTTCTCTGTTCATCCGCTGTTTTGATTGGCGTTCTCATCAGCAGTGTAACATCAGCAGAGACCTACAAGGGAATTACAGCAATGCATTTTCCCTAGGGCCACCATTTATACTATAAATTATGAATGCATTATTATGCTGCCACTTTGGTTTTGAAGAGCTTATGTTAATTAAAGGCTAAGAAAGCACACACGCAGCACAATTATTTTTAATTAAGATTAAAATAATTCAGTATGTCAATACAGTCCTCAATGGGAATGATGGCTTAATGTGTCCCTTCAGTTTCTTGTCTATGTGGTACAGCCATGTCTAATGCTTGTATTTAGTTTCTTACCTTTTAAGTACATAAAACTCAAGGTCACCCAGAGATAAACCTTATGTCTGAGATGTTGTATACAAGCAATTATGGAGTGAGCACTATATACTAAGGACTATCCTTTCTGAAACGGGTTACAAAAATATAAAATATAAGATTCTATGTTTCTTAGGACTTTGCCATCATATTTTGGGTGCCTTCTGAATCTGTTGCTAAGATGGAGACTATTTTTGTATGAATTTACATAGAACAATAACATGACATACAACATGAGAACCATAGTATAAAACAAACATATTGACTATGAAATTTTAAGAAGGGTGAAGTTGGAGATTTTCTTCCTGCAATTTAAAATTAAGGAAAGGGGAGTTAAGTTTATCTTCCAATTTAAAAGTAAGCCTACCTAATTTGTTTCTTGTTTTAAGTTGTTACAAAATGAAATTATATAGTTTAGTAAACTTTAATTTAGAATAACTCCAATTTCCCCACATCTACCAAGTTTATAAAAACAAAACAAAGTTTGATCTTGTCTGTATTTACAAATACTCTTATTACAAATACTCTTATTCTAAAACCTCCATTTCATGTCATTTCAAGATAATAAACATTTCTGTCTTGTTCTAGTATTGTTACATGTGAGAATTTATTTCTTCATAAAATAAGACTGATCATAAGTCTCTAAATGACAGTTTCCATAAAAAATGGAACTTTTATAAGCTATCGGTTAGGAGAAATCATACCTCACACACGGGTATGCTCAGGTGACGTTTCTTTTATACCCGCTGGAAGTACAAATCTTAGGGCTGACAAGAAATCTAAATGTTTAATTTTGTCACAGCGGCAACCCAGCAGACAGGCAAGGCAATGACCACATTCTTGAAGACATGTGAGCAATACAGATTCCTCAGGGAATGCTGAGGCTGAATCATTTAGAACAGCATGCCCAAACTGATGTTGTTGGGACTCCAGTAGAATGGTAAGACAAAGTCAAATTGAAGAAAATGTAATTAAAATTTTTCATTTGATAGTTTACTTCACTTTAATTGGCAACTTAACACCTGTGCTCGTTTCAGTGGCAAAGTTCTAATTTTAACATAAGACAATGTTCCTGCATAGATAAATCCAACAAAATTATAGTGAAAAATGTACAGTACCTGATTAAAAAAAACATGAAATTCAATAAACACTGATATGTACCTTATAGAGAATTTTTATTATTGAAACTTGGTACTTCTAGAAGGATGAAACTAATACCTGTGTCAGAACAACAGGAGAAAACTGGTACAGAGGATAAAAGGGAATTATATGTACATGGAAGAGGACTTTTCAATTTTAGTTGAAATCACAAAAATTTATTTGGAAAAACAAAGTTTCTTGAAATAAATCTAAACCAATTTATTCTATGCTATTTTATTAGATGCTAATGTATACTGAAATATTAAAATGATTGTATTTGTGAATGTTACTAATATTGTTTGCAAAAATACATTTTAGCATATCCAATAAAATAGCAGAACTAATATTAAACAATTGGTTTTGATTTTTTTATTGGATTGAATTGTTTTGCCTGGGTAGCCAAGGGTGATAAATAATGGTTTCCATTCTAACCAATCTTCCTTCTAAGTTTTCCTTGATTGGTTAATTTTTCCTAACATATATAGCTTTAGAAATATAATTAGCCCAGTACCAGAATAAATAAGAACCCATATGCTGCCATTTTTGGCTTTCCCATCCTTTCCTATCAAATCTGTCTTGTATTTAACTTATGCCTTTCTTATTTGGCAAAACTCAAGAATCTTCAGTTTGCTACTTCTTTATGTTAATTCCCAGATATAAATCCTTATTGATAGTACCAATTAACTCAAGTATAATGTTCAATTTTTCAATGATGAACATTATCTTTACTAGATTAGTAAAAGTTATATGGAGGTAATTCTATTTTGAAACAATCCACTCCTGAAAACAATCCATTCACATGGAGAAAAGTTTTGCTTAATTGTGTGGTAAGAAGAGAGAAAAAAAAAATCCAATGAAATGTATCTTCTATATAAAATTTTTAATAAGTTAAATAAATTGCTTCTGGATTTTAATATTTGTTTTAAAATAAACATGTAGGAGCACATTATTATTTCTTAAAATATAAGACAATAAAGATTTGTTGTATTTAATAAAATTCTCCTAAAATTGGAATGTAATGAATAATGATTAAAGGTTGAACTATGACTCAAAGAGTGATCTTCCTTCCCCATCCAGAGGTGTCTGGTATCCTTTATAGAAGACTAGAATGGAATTGTGCAGATGATAACTTCAAGTGGCTAGATCACTGAATGTGTGGCCACAATTGGTACATTGCCAAAAACAGATAAAGCAAAGGGGAAGACATACAAGCTTTCCACAAAATTTAAACAAACTTTCTAAAATGTTTGAAATATAACTTCAAAAGTTATATATGCCATGTATGCTTACATGATGTCATACAGTCTTTCTGGGTTGATTTTATTGGTAAAAAAAATATGAAGCAAATTAATCCCCCATAGAACAGAAGCAATAATTCTATGTAAACAAATTCAAATTAAGTAACCAACTCCTCTGACATTTTTATTACATTTTTTTCCTATTTTGACTTATTACTTCAAAAAATTCCAAATCCAACAACCCATTCAGACTCAGGTTTATATCTCAGCTGTAATAAACTTCAGGCATGGTTGGTCCATATTCTCTATACTTTTACTACTCTGTTTAACATAAGGCAAGGCCCTTTCAAGTTTGCTTTGATAATGAGCAAAATATCACAATCATCAAGCTTATTTATCACCTATACAGGGCATTCTGCAAGTTTCAGGCTATATTCAGTACATGCTCTAAGGCTTTGACTTAAAATGATAAATGGTAGTCTAGGTATTCTGAGAAAAATTCAGAATAAGTACAATTATATATTTCTTTTAAATACCTAAAAATGCATCTTAAATAAATTAAATCTGTACCCTTCTAGCCAAAATGTCATCTACAAAGCTTTTCTTATTTTTTTTTCCTGAAGCTATCTGAACTAAAGGATATTTTTACTATGCTATTTCTCTTTCAAAACGAGTTGACAAGAATTGAGATATTTCCTTGGTAAAGACAAATCATATATTAGTGATTTAAGAACCTTGAATAGCAATTATTCTTGGAATGTATTTATTGTAAAAATGTCTCAGAAATATTCAATTTTTAAGTTTTTATTTAAACTCCAGTTAGTTAACATACAATGTAATATTAGTTTCAGGTGTACCACATAGTGATTCGATATTTCCATACAACACCTGGTGCTCATCACAATAAGTGCACAGAAATGTTTGATTTGCTAAAGTACATATTGGAAACGAGAATGGGTCATTTAAACACAGGAGAATTTTCATTAAGTGGAATACTGAGGGAACGGAGTACCACAATTAATTGAATTGTCTTTAAGTTAAAAATATTTAACATTTTTTGACTCTTTAAATTGATGTTCCCCTAAAATATCTCTTAGCACATATATTGTAACTTATGCTACCAGGCACTGGGAAGATACAAGTTTGAATTTGAAGTCAGAGGGTTTAAGTCTTGAGTATGACCTTAGGCAAATAGCATAGTACATTTGAGTTCAGTTTCTGACAATGTATAATAGGAATGACAATACCTATTCAAATGATTTTTGGGTACACTGAATAAGAAAATATTGGGGCATTGTGTGACTCAGTCTGTTAAGTATATGACTCTTGATTTCAGCTCAGGTCATGATCTCAGAGTCCTAAGATCAAGGCCCAGGGTCAGGATCTGCACTGGGCTTTGAGCCTGCTTAAGATTCTCTCTCTGCCCTTTCCTCTTCCCACTCTCCCCACTCCCGCCAGTGCTTACTCTTTCTCTAAAAAAAAAAAGGGGGAGAAGAAAGAAAATATTAGAAGTGGCTTTCAAAAAGCAAAAACTTTAAGAAGCTAAAGTATTACAAAGTTTTCTAATGAATATCATCAATTCAAGTATTTCAGAATTATGATTCAGAATAACAATTTGTATTATGTTGAATTTCATAATGAATATAAAAACTATATGGAATTTGTTTGATTATATATTGACTCTCAGAAAACATGGGGTAATTCTTGTAAACAAAAGCACATATTAGTTTGGTCAATATTACTTGTTTCTTTTGTTTCTTTCCCCTATATTTCCCCTATATTCAGAATATTTTCTCTTAAAAAAAAAGCTAAGTTTTTCGTGGGTCATTCTTTTCAACGTTTTCTCTTAATTACTAAGGCTGAATTATTAATTGATGTTACAGATTACAAAAGGATTTAAATAACATATTTTAAAATAGAAATGTATGGTAAACTTACAAATCTATTAAACTAAAAGTTGTAATATCCCTACCATAGATTTCTAGAATCAACCTAGTAACTAAGCTATTAAGATCTCAATCTAAAAAGATAAAGGGTAGGGGCGCCTGGGTGGCTCAGTCTGTTAAGCATCTGCCTTCAGCTCCAGTCATGATCCCAGATCCTGGGACTGATCCCCACATGGGGCTCACTCCACAGCGGGAAGTTTTCTTCTCCCCCTCTCTCTACTTCTCACCTTGCTTGTGCTCTCTCTGTCTCACTCTGTCTCTCAAAAAATAAACAAAACCTTTAAGAAAAAATAAAAAAATACAATGTAATATAAATAAATGAATCCTCTTATTTTAGGAATTCTAATTTCCATTAGCCTAATAGTACCAGAACAAAATTAATTTTTACTTAGCCATTCATAGTAAAGCAGAACTTTATTTTACATTGCTATAAACAGATTGCCTTCAGTCTTTAATTTTAAGTTACAAAAATGATGTAGGAAGTGATATAAGACAAGGTTTATATCCTTCTTGCTTAAAACTGTTAGTTTTAGTTACTCTGAAATGATAACACTAAAACTAAAGTCTTTAATTTGTTAAATATTTAGGACCATTGAGTAGTAACTGCACAAAAGCCTCAAGATAGTACCCACAGGATATAAATAGACATATTATTCTGAACTTAGTAAATTTAATAGTGATACATAGAAAAAGATATTATTAAATTTAGGTCCATTGTAATTATTTTATTTTTACTGTATCTTGCATGGATGAGGTACAAAAATAACCTCCATCTTCCAATGTTAATACTGAAGCAAAAAAAAATAGAAGAAATAATAAAATTATCTATATCATTTCATCCATCCTCAAAAAGGGATACGTCTAAAACATACCAAAAGCAAACAAACAAAAACAAACCAAAAGCAGACTATTAAGCATTTCAAAAGTTCAGGCATGACTACTACATTTAGTGTGTCTGAAGATGTTTCAGCACCTTATCCTAAAGATATGAGAAATTCATAATATTTAATATAAATACAATGATCTCTATCTTGTTTTATAACTTATAGAATAAAAATACTTAGATATTTAGAAAAACTAATTTAACTTGTATGTGGATTTTTCTTTCCTCATCTGACAGTCAATAAAAATTTGAATAAAGGAGAAATTGAGTGGCCCTTAGGCTTAGTAGATTCTTTTCCATGTGTGACCTTTAAATGACTTTAAAAGAAGAAGGATTCTTTATTATATGAATACAGAAAATAGCATTTCTTTATTACTTTTAGATAACTTTCTATAATTACTTTATTACTGATATATAAAGTATTTTTAAAAATTGTTACATTGTTGAGATTCTGGATAGTATCTTTCTAAAATTGATGCAAATAAAGAAAATAGGTGAAATTAAAGGGAATGTAATATACAGGCCAAAAGGGCATATGCAGTTTGGAGCAGCAAAAGGAGCAAAATCTTACACTAAGGAAGGAAAGGATGAGTAAACTAGATTTCAGCATTGATAATGGAAAAAAAAAAGAATAAGGTGCCATCTGTCAGGGAGCTTGTGTTAGACATTAAATACATGGTTTCCTGGTAGTTCCTTACACACACACACACACACACACACACACACACACACAGATCCCTCTGAAGATTTCCAGTCTTGCCTATACTGATACAAGGGAGAAAGAACTTGTTCAAACATAGCTCAGGCAAACTAAAAGATCAGAGTATTTTTTTTTTAAAGATTTTATTTATTTATTTCACAGAGGGAGAGAGATCACAAGGAGGCAGAGAGGCAGGCAGAGAGAGAGGGGGAAGCAGGCTCCCTGCTGAGCAGAGAGCCCGATGCGGGCCTCGATCCCAGGACCCTGAGATCATGACCTGGGCCGAAAGCAGAGGCTTTAACCCACTGAGCCACCCAGGCGCCCAAGATCAGAGTATTTTTAAAAGCCCAAGGCTGGTGGTAGCATTGCCTACAAACATTATGTTAATGAGAAATTAATATAAGAGTTGGTGGAAATGGAAAAAAATTGAGGCCAAAAATGTTTGATATTTAGAAGGGATTTTTGGCTCTATAAATCTGTAACCAGATAATTTCTTACCCTCAAGGAGCATCTACAGTGTAGATGTTCCACTATGATTTTTTTAATTAAAACTACTTGGGTTATATTCCCATAGGAAAAATTTAAGGATTATTCTTTACATTATTTCTTACTTCCTTTTGGATTGGATGCATGCCGCAGAGATTTATATTTGAGACTGGCATTTGTTAGCTTCTATTCTTTTAGGGTTCAGTGAGGCTTTCTAGATTCACACATAGATCCCTCTATCTGTTTAGAGTTATCTATCATAAAATAATATTAAAATGTATTACAATCTGTCATACTATTATACATATACATCTACAGAAAGATCCAACCTGTTGGAAACCTTTTTAAAGAACCTATTAGAAAGAATCCGTGAGGTGCCTGGTTGGCTCAGTTGGTTGACTGTCCATCTCACTCTTGATTTTGGCTCAGGCCATGATCTCAGGGTCATGGGATTGAGCCCAGTGTCAGCCTCCAGCTCAGTGGGGAATCCACTTGAGATTCTCTTTCTCCCTCTCCCTTTGCCCCTCCTCACCATGTGTGTGCACATGCTTACTTGCATACTTACTTGCATGTGTGCACACACATGCTCTCTTTCTCTCAAATAAACAAGTCTTTTAAAAAATTGCTGTTTTGTAGTCAATTTCTACAAGAGAGAGGATACTTCAAAATAGAGAATTAACAGTGAAAATAAAATGTAGATTTCATTTACTTAGGCACTTATGCCTAAACTAGATTAATTAACAATCTTTTCTCCCAAGCTATTATAACCCATTTTCAATGTGGAAATCAAACATGTTTATGTTTTTAGATTATAACAGAATTACAATATGAATTAATGTAAGTATTCCCATTATTGGTCAAAGTATTTCCATTTCTTATTATTGCCCCTCCATAATTGACTATAAAAATGCATACCTTTATGATGTGAATTACACAAATAATAAAAATTAAAATAGCATTCTTACAGATGAAAGAATATTTTCAAGAAATTTATATTCTGAAGATAGCAGTTTAACATCTAGATCATGTAAATACTCTGCAATATAAAAAATATAAATCACATGTTCACTGAAGAATGAATTTTACTTTAAATATGCCTAAGTTACCTGCTGTGACCCTGATGTCATCATTTTGTACTCTGCTACTCTGTTCTTAACTTACAGCAAATAAATAAGAGCAAGTTTTGAAGGTCATTATTAACTTTCAGTATATGAACTGTACTGAATGTAAAATGCTGTTCCTGATGCTAGCAGAGCCTTTGAATTCTGAAAGAGTACATTATGAGGTTTTGTAATACCACATACTCATCATCTTTTTTCCATAAACATCACAAAATTTCCAATGAATTACCCATAGGCACAGAATTAAACATGCCTCCTGGGGTAAAACCTTTTATTCCTTCTTCTTATAATGACTCTTAGAGAAGGGGGGGTGATGAATTAGAGAGCTTTTTAATTTATAGGTTTTATTTAATGCAATAAACGATTACTTTTCATGTTAGTAAAATATAATTATGTTGACAAGAGGGTAGTTTATAAGCAACTAATTTTTATTTTGCTGATGTCAGTTTGAATTCCAGGGTCTCAATGAAATATCTAGATGCTATTGCTACACAGAGCTGCTCAAGTAACTGTGGCCTACCACACATGTAGGATGTTGATGTGTTTGATTTATTTCTAGGATATGGTGATTTTTTTCCAGTTATCAATCACCTGCTGGTGTTCTTTAAGGAATAGTTTGAAGCCTAGGTCTGAATATGAGTAGTGGACCATGAAGAAAAAGAAGTTAACAATGCTTTGGTCGATTTTCAAACATGAATTTATATAGAGTGGCAAATCCAAAGGGTTATAGAGTCAAAATGTGTTTTCTTCATAGTGCATAGTAATTTATCCTCAGAATATGGGATAATAACTTTAAGTTTTAAAATATAGGACATTTAGGAATTTATATAGCTTAATATATACTACATGGTGACCGGATATGTCTGATCCCCCTTTGTGTCCCTAAATCTGTGATGGTGCTCAACATGTAACAGGTTCTTGCTATTTACTGAATAGCAAAATGTATCTTATTGTGAATTAGAAGGGAATATAAATACATAAAAGGTGTTAATCCCATATTGCATTTTGCAAAATATAAATTATAATCTATTATTGTTATGCTAAAATGTTTTAAAAATTTATTTTTATTCCTTATATGTTACTATAGTGACAAAGATTTGTGAGTATTCAAGTCCATATGTGATCATTGCTATGCTGAATTGGCACATTACATGAAGGACAATGAATGACTCCTGTAAAAACAGGAGTCAGAAATATGAAGTCCATCATATGATATGACTATGGGATATGTACAACTATAACTTAAATTTGAGTTTTTAAGAATAGTCTGACAGGGGATCTATGAAGCCAATAAAGAATTAAGGATAAAAAATGTCAGAAATATTTATAACAGTTGCATTTTTAATATCTGAAATTAAGCTTATTGTCCTTATGCTGATAGGATCAGTGACAGAAAAGAGATAAGAATGTGTTTTTCAAGGTATTATAGTGAGAAGTAGACTTTTGACTTGCATGCAAAAGTGTGGGTTAAAAGGAAGGATATAGTTATTGTTCACAAATCAGACTCCCTAAAATAGAAAATCCTTGTCAGCATGAATATAATATACTGATGGCACTTCATAAGTGCAAACTTAATGAAAAGATATGGAAGTTTGTATAGTGTGATTAAGGAAAAGGGTAGCTTCTAGGCATGGGGTATTGATACCTTTTCTTTATCTTTATAAAATACTTACTCTTGAAGGTTTTTATAAATCTAAGAAATTAGGATATATATAAAACAGAAGGCCTTCAAATTAGGGAAAGGGCTATTTTTGTGTGAATACTGAGCATAAGCTGATGGCACTGAGTTGTACCCTTAAATAGTTAAATGGCAAATTTTATGTTATAATACAACATAATATAAAATATAGAATATAGAATAAAATAGGAAATATATATTTTGTTATTATATATGTAATATATATACAACATAGTATATATACATATATAACCATATGTGTGTGTGTATATATATATATACATATGTGTGTGTGTGTGTGTGTGTGTATATATATATATATATATATATATATTAAAAAAAAGCCTCAACAGGACTGTCCGAAAAAAGAAAATACTATATTATATTGTGTACAAGCCAAACATATTTAAGGGAACATAGAAAGGGCAGTTTCATAAGTGCCTGTTGGTTAATACTGAATATATTTGTGTTCAGATTCTAAAAGTGAGATCAAGGAAATGATTTACTGATTATAATTTCCTTAAATATTTTTATATCCATAAAATTCTTTTAAAAGCTTATGAGAAGAAAAGCTTATGAGGTCATACTTAACATTAAGTCATCTTAATAGATATTTATTTTTAAATACAAGTTAACTGCTTAAATATCTAAATTTTTAAAAATTAAATATTTCACTTCCATTATTGTTTCATTCACAATATGCATCTTTTCTACACTAAAAAGCTATAGAATATAAGGATTATGAATGTACTCTGGATAATTAGGCCCTTTATGTAATAATAACAACCCCATGAGTATTAAAAGAAGATGAGACAATTTCTTTCATCATGAACCATCAATAAAAATGCACTAAAATGTCTTTGAAAAATATCGAACCAGACACCACACACGTTTAAATAGTTCTTTACATAAACTCCCCACAGTTGCAGTTTGCTTTACTGGGGTCACATGTCCAACCCAGTGATAAGCTTTTCAAATATAAAGTTATTCATCACAATCACTATTAAAAAGTCAGGGAGATTGTTAGAACTATCAAGAGAAGCTAAGAAATGGCTTTACTTGTTCCATTATTTTTGAGAGTCCCTAACAAATTCCCCAAAACTATTATGGAATATTCAGAGTCCCAAATATATGACTGAAATCAAAATAAATTACAAGTGTTCAAGATAGAAGTGTGAACTTTTAACTGGCTGACTTCTGTTTTTCCCTGGAGGTAGTGTTATGGTACTTCCTGGTACTAGTGGTACCACAAAGAATTTCCCATAGCTACAGAAAAGCTATAGACTTTTTTTTTTTTTTATTCTTTGCCCAGGAGTACAGGTCTGTGAATCATCCGGCTTATTAATCAACATAGGGAATATTCGGTGTGCGCTAAGAATAAAAGAAATACTTTGAATTTTAATAAACACTTATAAAAATGGAGGTGTTTCTAACACGTAGTCTAGTGAGCTAAATCATCGTGCACTCTTTCCTCTTGAAATTACCCAGCAGGAAGGAGAACAGCGTATACTGTCCCATTGATCTCTACTTATTGTTTTGTATTTTCAATTCATTCTGACTTCTTTTGAAGTGCAACTTTCTCCCCAACTCACAAAGAACACTAATAACATCAGTAGAGTGTTCATCAGGGTATTTATATTTTAAGAGTAGGAAAGGAAAAAAAATGAAGTTCTTTTGAATACCTGAAAGTAGAAAGTTTCACTTTGATTGGTATCTTGTGCTGACAGAAATCCTAGCACAAGGATTTAAATATGCTTGAAAGAAATTGACATTGTGTTAGGGGATATTAAATCTTTTTCCCCCCCTAACATCTCTGTGGTAATTCTCTTTATTATTGTAGAGCAAAACCTTCTCACCCGCAACCTCCCATGTTTATGGGTGGAAATCACAAAAGCTTTACCAAGTTGGAAACAAATCAAAATGCCTTTTCTGACTTGTTAATGAAATCGTTCCAGTCTTTTTATTCAACATCTTAATAGTCATGCTGTTAGTAGATTGTATCCAACTAAGAAAGTTATTCATTTAAATAAGAATCTATTCACTTTTGTGAAATTCACAAAAGAGGCTTAAGCAATATGAATAAAAGAAGAATCACTTATCTGTCAATATGGGAGCACTTTCCTAGATCATTGGTGATAAATTAACCATTTTGATATGTACCTTGATTTATTTTGATTCCACATAAATACTCATTCTAAATTGATTCTATGTTAAACACAAAAGATGCAATGTAGTCACTACATGTAATTTTTGCATATGCCTAATAAATATATAATGACCATTCAAGAGATTAAGGTATATGTCAGATCTGAAATTTACCCAGTAAATATATATAAAAACTAAAATAATTAAAACCATGGCTACATTTATTTCTATTTTGCCACCTCCTCTGGAATGCAAATATAGACCTTAGATCATAAGACAAACGATAACTCAAGTTCAGACTCCAAAAGTCCTAAGAGGGAAATCATATGAAGCTTGTGCTTTATGACAAAAGTGTATCCTTATCAAAAATAAAGGATAGCACTGTTGGTACAAATATTTTGAGAAAAAAATAGAAGTAATTTAAATCAATATGACAGATATTAAAGTTTATAGATTTTTTTAATTTTTACAGTCATCTGTCCAAAAAGGTTGCTATTCTATATCTTGTTCCTCACATAACTGCGGATATTCAAATGAATAACCTGCAGTAAATTGCCTATGTCATTATCCTCTTTAAAGACAATGACTTGGTCATGAGATTCTACACAAGAAGTAGTATACACTATATAATATGAATAGGAGTTTATAGATCATTCTACTCAAAGATGATTGTTACGTACAAAAGAAGAAAGAGCAAACCCTTCATAATACTTATGGGACGGGTACACACCCCCACATTTTTTACAACACTCCAGCTTATTTTATCATCACTGTAAGCTTATGTTATTGGCATATTATTTTGCCCATTTTACTGATGAGGCTGAATTATATAAATGTGAGGTGCTTAAGTGAAGAACATGATAACTTGCCCATGAGAACAAAGTAGAAATGGCAGTCTGGATATGAATCCATTCAACTCATGCTCATGACCACTTCATTATACTGTCTTTTCTTTAGATTTTTAAATATGATCTTGGTAATGGATGCAATGAGGTTGATAAAACAACTTATGTAGTTTAAAGGAAAGCTACCTTTATACTGGAGGAGTGGGTAAAAATCATTAATGTGTATTATGATTATCTTTGGAAGTTCTGTTCCCTACATAGTATTTTAAAAATTATAATATATGTAAATATTCTCTAAAATTACATCCCCTTCACACCAAAAATTTACTAAGTAGACCAAAAATAACAAAATCCCAAGTCAAATAACCAGAGAACACTTGTTTACATTCTATATTTAACTAGACTTTGATCAAAAGTTGGGGAATTTGAAGTAAAATAAAAAAATATCCTTTTTTCCCCTCCAAAGTTTAGCAGTCAAAGTTGAAAATAAAATATGCTTTAGTAAATTACTGCCTAATTTAGTGACACTTAGCTAGGTAATTAGGACAGATTTACTACATAGAGAGCCCTGACAAGTCTGTGCTTTAGAGTGAATTATAAGTTGGAAAATCAGCATTTCAGATAAATGACATCAAAGATTAAAGCAAGGGAGAAGCAACAGGGTGTGGGGTACACAGCGGTGTCATGAAACTACATGGATTTGGGGAGTAGGCAAATCTGTATTTGAATCCCTGCTTCAGTATCATCTTGCTATGTGACCCAAATTATTTCAGCTCTTTCAATTTCATATTTCTCTCATCTGTAAAATATCACCTTCGAAAGATTCTTGTCAAGATTTTATGTAATAAAATCATATGGAGCCAGTTAATACAGTCTGGCATATTGTTGGTACTCAAAGTGGCTTAGTTTCCTGGTATCACTCTCTTTATGTGAAACTTCTGACGCTTGTCTTCTAGGTGGGAGCTTCCCCTGTCAACAGCCATCTGTTCCACTGTGAAATAGGTAAAATACTTCATGCCCTATAAATGAGGCCAAGGAGTAAGTGATAAATGCTTATAAAAAGCATGGCATAAGGCTGGGCAAACTGGAAGTGTTTAATAGCTTCAATAATAACAATACACTTTTTCCTACTGATTTCCCCTTGGCCATGTCCAACGCCTCCTCTCCTTACTCCATCTCCTGCCTCCCCAACACCCTGCATCTCTAGCTTTACAATTCATCAGATTTCAGAGTAGTCTCAAGACATTAGGAAAATGAAAGTTTCACTTCAATAAAATATTATAGGACTCTTCCTTTATTAAACTTGTTTCTGCAATAATTATATTCCCTGGGTTGTTTCTTACCCTAGGAAATGGATAAGTTCCCATTTTTTATTTCATTTTCTAGTCAATCCTTCCAACCAATTGTGACGAAATGAAGTGCCAAATCCCATTGCCACTTAATCCAACAAAAGTTCTTTATCGTTCAAAGCATCTTGTTCAATCATTACCACACTCATATTTTCAGAGACACTATAAATATACAGAATGACTCAGAGATTTAAAAATAAAATCATTTATAACGAGGCTCAATTCCTTTATATAAGCCAGAAGTGTTTTGTGTTCCTTAACACCTTATTATGGTTGTTTTTGAAAAAAAATCTCAAAATTTTCAACATTGTTACAAATATTTTACATTTGGTTAATAGATTTTAAAACAGACCTTTAGACTATATTTAACACTTTTCCTTCGACTACCACATATACTGCAGAAAAGTCTTCAAAGACATGGGGAAGAGTTATGACTAAAATATAAAAGGTCTCCATGCCCATGAAATGATTCTAAACTAATCATACCATCTAGAGCTTTCACTTTAAATTGCCATATAATTAAAGAAGGCATTAAAGCCTTACTAGAAAACCCATATCGAGGTTCAATAACTTAGCATTTCAAACTCTTATGTTAAAGCACATTTTCCAACTATATTTTAAAAATAAATAAATTCTTAAAATAACTGGGAAATTTAATACTTTGCTACTAACATCCACTGGAGTAATTTATGGGAACAGAGCCAGATGGAGCTCCTGTTACATTATTCAGGGGTTATACTGTCTGACCTATTTGTTGTACACATGGTTCAGAGTTGTTTTATCATCCCCGCAGAAGGTAAGAAGTAAGTCCCGTACAATATCCAGATAACCCAGAAGAGATCATTAAAAGAATTGTTAGAGAAAAATATATGCTTCAGAAAAAGTTAACCTAAATCATTCTATGTCAATCTACTGTTTTTTTTTTTTGTCATAACACTTAATACTGTATATCATCTTGTTCCTTTATTTTCTTGTATTTTGTTCATCCTTAAAGTTAAGTCTCATGAGAACACAGGGTCTATTCTACTTGTCCAAAATCAATAGAAGGTGCTATACATATTCTAAACTACCTTTAGTTTGAGTTCACAATAATTAGTTTCACTTCTAAGAATTTTAGTACATCATTTCTTTTTCTTATATTTGTCTTCTCCTGCTTAAATGTCTCCCTTCCTTGGATATGTAAGGATGTTGACAAGCCAGGTGTTGAAATAGAGAACTATTAATAGAGAATTTTCTATAAATAACCAGAACTTCTATGTTAAAAAAAAAAAAAAGGATGAAACCCCTTAACCATTGGAAAGCAAACTTTTAATGTTTTTTTTAGCTATTGAGAGAAAAGAAACAGATGGTTTTTTGACAGTGTGGTATTCTTGCCTCTTGAGGTTTAAGAAACTCATCCCTAATGGTTATGCCCTCCAGCAAAAGTCTTAACTAATCAAACTACTAATCTGCTGTCCGAAGTAACATACCGCAAACCACGTGAGCTTAAAATAGAATGTCATTAAAGAGGTTTTCTATATAGTCATGTCAAATACTGCGATAGAGAGGAAAAGATGATCTGTCAGAATTGTTGTGACTGCCCAAAAAAAATGGATGAGTGGGTAGATGTGCGTGTCTAAAATCTTTGCTATAACAAAGCATATCTAAGCTCCTAAGGTTTTAAAACTGACATGTTTAAAGATAGATAGGTAGGTAGGTAGATAAAACTAGCATACTGTATTTTTCAAGGATACAGAGTTTCAAAGAAGATCCTGCTCCTTCTGTGGATTTAAATTATTTTGCAGGCCAAGCATTAAGAATAATAGTCTACTCTGTGTATGGCAACTGATTATTTAAAATGAAGGAATAGATTTTAACAAATTGAGTGGTTTGCAGAATTTGTTTCTCTCTGCTATCTTTGCAGTGCACTGGCAAATCGTTGACCTTGGACTACAAATAGATAATGTGTATGTGACATGAAAAAGTTTTAAAGGAAGGAGTGAATAAGAAACAAAACAGAGGCGAGTTCATTTAGCCTCTTCAATTTGACATTACTACACTCTCCCTTGCAACCCCTTTCTTTCTCTCTTTTTTTTAAATGTCTTTTTTTAAATGGAGAAATAGTTTCTCCTTTGTGTGTATAAGTTAAAAAGAGATGGAGGAGTAAATTCTTTAGCATATACAGATAACTTAATAGCTGGAAAATGTAATTATAAGGCTATGATAAAAGTTCAGATTGCGCTACCTTTCTCTTCCCCATTTTACAAAGATTTATGAAGAGACTCTGCCCTTACAACAGTTCTCAAAACTTTGTATGTCAACATACCAATACAAATTTACCCAATAGATGCAATTTCTTTTCCAGTATGTCAGGTCTATTAAAGCAAATCGCTTTTTGGAAAAAAATAGACATCTCCACAGATTGGTGAATCATTTGAGATAGGGCATAATTAGATTGAAATATAGATAACTTGCAGACAGTATTCCTTCAATGATTCATTACTCTGTCTTATTTGGATGACAGGCAGGAATTCAGCTATGTGTTATTATTTTTCTTTTTAAGTACCTTCCATGCAATTAATATAACAGACATTCCAATCTGAATATTTTAAATATTTCCAGCTCTGCAAAATAATAAACTCTCTCAATTGATTTTAATTAAACTAATGAAATAATAATAATTATCCATTTAGAAAAATAATACAATAAGAAATAGTGTCTGGCTCTTAAAATTTCTTTTATAGATGTAAAGCTCCATTAATTTTAGAAGTTAAATTTTTTTATTTTTTTATTTTTTAAAGATTTTATTTATTTATTTGACACAAAGAGAGATCACAAATAGGCAGAGAGGCAGGCAGAGAGACAGGGAGAGGAAGAAGCAGGCTCCCTGCTGAGCAGAGAGCCCGATGCGGGCCTCGATCCCAGGATGCTGAGATCATGACCCGAGCCGAAAGCAGAGGCTTTAACCCACTGAGCCACCCAGGTGCCCAGAAGTTAAATTTTTTTAAATCACTTCAATGATTATATAAGCATATTATTTTGCTTCAAAAACATTTACAAATAATTAGGCAGGTCTATTTTATATATTTAGTCCTTAGGATCCAGTGTATTATTACATAAAGTTCATGATAGTTTACCAAATTTATACTTATTCTTGACACATGACAAAAAATGATTACATTCTAAGAATATATTTAAATTAGACAAATGTAGCTCTTATGTGGATACTCAATGCAGAAAAAAAGATGAGTCATTCCAAAATTTCTTCCCTTTACAATGATTATTTATGATTCAAGATTGCAGGAATTGATTATCCTATTGATTGATATAAAATTTAACACAACACAATATACCAATTAGTAAAGTCACAGAGTTGAAGAAGATAGATTTAAGGCCAGATCCACACTAGCCAGAAGCAGGCCAATGGCCAGGCACAAATCTGTTTCATCTTATTGAAATTAGATAACTCAGTTGGAAAGGCCTAAGTGCCTGAATTGTCTCCTTTTTATAAATTCTGTACTTACTAGGTCACTATTAAAATTAACTGAAAATATTCTGAAAGTTTGCCTTATCCTTACATTGCCAAATGAGTATTTCAAAAACAAACTTGTGGGGGGAGGCGGGTGGTGGTGGAATGTCCTATGCATTTAACCAGAATTAACCAGAAATGTAATTTCTAGTATCAAGGTAGATCCGAGAGTTTCATGGGCACGTGCCAACCACGCGTTACTGGTTACTGTCACGTGGCTTGGAACAACACCTGTAAAATCTCTCCCTGCTCACCCAGGGTGTCGAGTCTGCAATTTGCTAAGATTATCAACAGATGGAGTCCCCCTTGGCCAGAAAGGAGGCAAACATTTATAGGCGTGGCACCTGTAGGCCATATATAGAGTAACATATATAGAGTCCTAAGAATTTTCCCAGCATGGTGACAAGCGCTTTACATAGATTCAGTCATTAAGTCTGCACAACCCTCTAAGCAGATCCTTCTCCTCTCGCTCACACACACACACACACACTGACATAAATGCTAGTCCATCACTACTATATGACTCATGATATTTCTATTTTGAAGGTGCATGTTTCAAACATGTGTATGAAGTACATATTGGAAGTATTCATGGAAGCATTTCAATCATTCAGTGAAATAATGTCACAGTTGTTTGTGTCAACATGGTGGGACCACAGTGCCCAGATATTACTGTTTCCTTGAAGGTGTTTTTTGGAGGAGATTAACATTTAAACTGGTGAACTTTGAGTGAAGCAGATTGCCCTCAAGAATGGGTGGGCCCCATAGAAAAACAGTTTAAGAATTTAACAGAACAAAGACTGACCTCAGAGCCAGAAGGATTTCCGTCAGCAGCTTGGGCTCAAACTGCAGCTCTTTGCTGGGTCTCCCCACCCTGCCAGCTGACCAAGCACAGTTTGGATTCACCAGTTTCCATAATCTCGTGTTCCAGTTCGTTGAAGTAAAACTCTCTGCTCTCTCTTCGTTTCCACCCAGTCTTTACAAAGGAAAGCTGATCTCGCGGGATCTAGGGAGAACTACAAGGACTGGCAGGGGTAGTCCTGGGGTGAAAAACACCTGGATGCCCCAGGTGCTGGAGGCCACAGTCCTAGATTCCTAAGTAAGGAATCTGGCTCAGACCACATATCAAGCGAACTCTAATCTTCAGCAATGTGTCCCTTCCCCAGCATCCTCAGAGTGTGTGTGTGTGCGCGCGCGCGCGCGCACGTGTGCTCATATTGGCTGTTTCTCTGATGCTAATACAGGTACAGCATGTATAATAATAACTTTGAATATTATATGCTGTTGATGAGGGAGCAGAAGACAAGCTGAGGACAAAACAAAAGCTGACACCCTGCAACCTCCCCCCATCCCCCACTCCTGGGTGGGACATGTGAGACATTTTTCCAGAGATCTCCCAACTAAATGTTAATACCTCGCTAGAGTGGAAAACAACGTTAACTTAACAATGGCAAGACCCCTGGTATCTTGTAGGTATCTTATAGGTCGGTCCTCTTTAGTATATGAACTTCTTTTGAAACCTCACTTTTCCTTACTTTCCCCAACTCCTGACTATATAATCATCCACTTCTCAAGAACCCCTAGTAGCAGATCTTTCTATCCACGGGTCCTGTCCCCAGGCTTTAATAAACCACCATTTTGCACCAAAGACGTCTCAAGAATTCTTTCTTTTTTTTTTTTTAAAGATTTTATTTATTTATTTGACATAGAGAGAGAGATTACAAGTAGGCAGAGAGGCAGGCAGAGAGACAGGGAGAGGAGGAAGCAGGCTCCCTGCTGAGCAGAGAGCCCAATGCGGGCCTCAATCCCAGGTTGCTGAGATCATGACCTGAGCCGAAAGCAGAGGCTTTAACCCACTGAGCCACCCAGGCGCCCTCAAGAATTCTTTCTTGGTCGTTGGCTCTGAACCTCCCCTATGTTCCAAAACCACATCATTATCACTTAAGAAGTTTTAATTACTTTCATTGGTAAAATTTCACTTAATCTTTGCAACAGTATTTAGGGAATGCAAGAAAGGGATTATATTTAACATTTTATAAATAAGGGAACTATAGCCAGGAGAAGTTAGATAAAATGTTTGAGGGCCCAAGTTGTGATCCATTGCTGGATTTGAACTAAGGTTTTGTGACTGCTTGTATAATGGTTTTTATTGGCCTCTGAAAGTTGTTGGGTTTTTTTTTTTTTTTAGATTTTTATTTATTCATTTGAGGAGAGAGAACACAAACAGAGCGCCAGGCAAAGGGAGAAGCAGTCTCCCTGTGAGCAGAGAGCTTGACCTGGGGTTCCATCCCAGAACCTTGGAATCATGACCTGAGCTGAAGGCAACTGAGCTACCCTGGTGCCCTTGAAAGTTATTGATTTTACCTAGTTCTTGGTCCTCTGCCACTTTCAGTTTCCAATTCTTTAACAGAAATGGTAACTTACAGGCAACCTCCATTCAACATAATTTCTGCAACTTTTACTTGGCAAATAAATGAGAATTGGGAGCAGAGCTAGAAACAAATGATACTTCATATTTTTATTTCCTGAATTGAAAAACTATACATAAGAATAATATTTCTCATACAATTTAATTAAAACCCATTATTAAATTTGGTTTTAACCAAAAATATCAGAGAACTTTGCCTGTGTCCCCAAACTATGGGACAGCACTGTCTCTGTCCCACTGCCCTCTGTCCTTATTCTTTTACATTTGGGAACAATCCTGACATAATTCATTGTAAAACAAGGTTACATTTCAAATTAGAAATTTCTTCCTCTGCATTTAATTGACAATATATAGGAATTTTAGTTCTAAGGAATGCTGGCCTTACTTATGTGGTTGAAACAAGAAAATAAAATATGTTTCTCCATATTTTAAGCTATCGGATTACCCATAGAGTCTACAAGCAAGATGGTTCAAAATCTGACAAAAAGGAAAGATGAAGAACACATGCGACACACTGGCTCTCAGATACCCCAATCAGTGGAGCCTGACATGAAG
This sequence comes from Ailurus styani, assembly GCA_002007465.1. Taxonomy (NCBI): domain Eukaryota; kingdom Metazoa; phylum Chordata; class Mammalia; order Carnivora; family Ailuridae; genus Ailurus; species Ailurus styani. The sequence continues at coordinate 1,617,220 of LNAC01000010.1, read as the reverse complement.
CCATTGCTTAGGATAAGTGGTTGTATGAAGAAAACGTGTTGGAATCCAAGTGTTTAAACAACATTCCCGCTCGAAGGAACAGAACAATTTGGCAGAATATCAGCAGAGTTTTTTCATAAAACAAGTTTAATTCTCTGATTAACTATCCTTAAATTATTTTAAAAAGCTGTTTGTTTTTCAAGTATTCTCTAGGCTTTTGGGTTAAAATACTTGATTGGACATTTACTTTTGCTTTCCTCCAAAAGCCCCATGACACAGGCAAATGATGTTCTAACAAGGCACAAATACTCAGGTTTGGGAAAAAGGAAAGGAGAGAGGGGAGAAGAGCAGGGATGTTTGTAAGCTGGAAAACAGGGACAAATGGTATATTGCTTATCAGACCCTTCAAAGAAGCAGAATCTGAAGCTGGGAATGGCTAAGTAGGAGAACCTAACTGATTTATACTGGAAAGTGTCCCCAAAGCTTAAGCTTTGGAGGAATCCTCAACATTACAAATGGAAGTGGAAGGGAAAGGGCTTAATGTCTGTTCAGGACACCAACAAAACTGTCCCTTTTTCATTGTACCCATGTGAAAAACTGGTGACGTATTTCCTAGAAAAGGAGCACGAGAGAGTCTGAATTAAAAGACGTTCTAGGACAGAGTAGAATCCTGCAAAAGTGTTTTGTTTTGTTTTGTTTTGTTTTGTTTTTGTATGCTGAGACTGACTTTCAACTTCAAAGATTTTGCTATGCCTCCCATGTGGTCTCCTTTTCATATTTTACATTAGATTATGGGGAGAGGACCCAACATAATGAAAAAGACATCAGGAAAGCAAACTAAAGCAACCCACGATTTAGCTCTGTTGGACTAGGAAGAATATTCTAAGTGCCTACCATTTACCAGGCTCTGTTCCAAGAACTTAATCTATATGAATTGATTTCATCCACACAATCCAAAGAGGCACAGATTTTTATGATTTTTATCCTTCACAGCAGAAACCTGGGGGGCATCGAAAGGTTACAGAGTTTGTCTAAGTGGTTGGTAGAGGCTAAGATTTCTATACCTGAAGTTTGGATTCACAGTCTTTGTACTTAAGAACTACTCCTTACTGCCTAGCAGGGGAGACTATGTATGTGCCCTAAAATTGACCCGGAGAAAAAACTACGTGAAATACAAAGCCTGTGAACAAACTCCCAGGAGTTAGAATCAACAGACTTAAAGATCTAAAATGATCTCCGGAAGCTAACTGCAAGATAAAATTTCATTCACCAATAAATACTTCAGTCATTACTTTAAAGAGCTAGAATAAAATTGAAATCGTTCTATGCTGGTGAAAAGATCCTTATTTGCACCCCTGTCCCATATAAAATTTTGTCATACAAAAGTATTTTAATCACATTAAAATACATGGTGATACTGATTTCAACCTGTTTTATTTTTCCATCTATTAATATTTTCTTCATAGACCACATTGAGATGTTTGTTTTGCTTTTTCCATTGATAGGTTTTAACAAAAGTTATGTTAATAATTGTGTTCCCACAATATGATCTACCTTTCCTTATTTTTACCATTACTAGAAGCTCATTCAAAACATAAAAAAGAGACTTAAAAAAAAAAATCAACCCTCTCTGATGCATAAAATGATGAGAAAAAAACAAGAATGCTACTTAGTGTTCTAGAAGCTTATCAGCTTTCCTTGCCAATTTTATTAAATTTTTATGTCTTAAACTTATTTCTCATGGCAACAATATTTTTCATACCTTGGTTCTGTGAATAGTAATAACTTTGAATATTACAATTGATATATTAATAAAAGCAGTTTATCCATAATAGTAAAACTATAAATGACCTGCCTCTTAAGTTCTATAGACTTTTAGGTAGCATCAAGTCATATTCACCTTGGTCAGTTATATTTTTGAATTTGGAAATCATGAATTTTTATTCTGAAATTAGCACTTCTTATAAAATAATATAGTGTTTTTATGAGATAATTATGAAAATGGATCAGTTTCTCAATTTTCTAAGGTATATTTTCCAATTTTATTAGCATGCAATAGTAACAAAATTATTTTCATAAGATTAGTATACTCTTGGATTCTAAAAGCAGTTTAAATTCCAACACAAAAGTGCTTCATCCCCTCTGTTTCACAGATGAAATAATGAAGTTGCCATTCTTTGCCAACCATCGTTCAAGACTGCTTCTAGTTACACCTGACATTTTAGGATTGAGGATTGAAATTTTGGTAAACCCGATAAATAGAACATCAACTTTCACTTGCTTTTGAAATATGAACATGTTTCCTTGATACCATACATGGAAGAATCTCCAAAGCAGAGAGCTATTTTGAGTAGTTTCCAGAAACATCTCTTTGTAACGCGGTCTTAACTGTGATTTCCTAATCGCTATGCAGAAGATTTCCCTCCCTAATTAAAGGATCGGTGCAGTGATGAAGATAAAGAATACAGAGCAGGGTTGCGAGCTAATCTACAAGCAAAACACAGGAGCTACTTGTCAAGAGTAAGGGCATATTTTATCGACAGCTGTGTCCAATAAGGATGAGTTATGTGGTAAATATTTAATATTAATGCATTTCTGCCATGATTGTTTCCTCCTTCATTATCTCTCACTGTGCTCAGTGAAATAATTAATATAGTCACTTACTGAAGTTCCATTTGAAATGGCAGAATTTTTAAAGAATAATATTCATTGTCAAATGGAAATGTAACCCTCACTGTAGTAAATGATAATATATATATATCCAATAAACTAAATGTGTAGTTACTCAAGTTTACTATTCAGTTTATTGGTAAAATTCTATTCTGAATACATGAAATAGTGTATTAAGTACAAAACTGTGATAGAGAGACAGTATTGACATAATTGCCACCATTATTGTGTAAGAAACTGGTGGCTTAATATGCAAATTCAAAGTTAGCAGTAATTCTCTTTACAAAGGGAATACACATATGGTGATAGAAGGGCCCAAACTTTAAAACCCACACTCCACCAATTGTTAGATCAGTAGCACTTGCAATGTACTCAATCTCTCTGAGATTTAATTTGTCCATCTGTTAAAAAAGAAGGGTAGTAGTAATACTATCTACCATGTGGAATTTTTGTGAACACAAATAAGATGTATGTAAAACACATGGGACAATACTTGGCTTTTAATAAATGTTACTTATCTCCCACAACATAGATAACATAATGGCTCTAAATTACCCAAACCAGATTAAAAGAATAATAAACATTTTAAACATAATTGCTAAGGTTTATTATTTCAAATCTATCAGAATTAGATTTGTCATTTCAATAAATGTATATTGCATTTCCATTATGGCTCAGGTTCTGTAAATGTCAGTGCAATGTCATATTAAATAAAATACAGAAACAGAGTAGAATTGTGTATATCTACATCTATGCCTACATCTATGTATCTACAGCTACAGCTATATCTACCTATCTATTAACACATCTCTCTGTGTGTATAAAAATCTAATTTTATACATTTCCCCCAGGGCAAGTAAGGATAGTTAAGAAAAATGTTTAATGTACTTTAAAAAGAAAATGGTTTAGCAATCAGTGATATGGACAGAAGAGACAAATAATTGAGAAGTAGAGAACATATAATAAATATGGTTAAATATAGTTAAAAAGAATTTTGAGTAGTAGTGGAAGGCTATGGTATAAAAATATATTATTAAAAATAAATTATTTTATTAAAATATGTTACCAGAGGAAACAAAAAAATCCTGGTTTTTTATACTTTATACTTTTTTATACTTTATACTTTTTATACTTCAAGCTTCCTTCAAATTTTATATAGACCTTTAGGGAATCCTCTTACTACACTTACTTAGATAGAGACTGAAGGCTAAATTCTAAGTTGGATTTCCTTAGCTCCCTACATTAACGATTGTGTAGGGAGAATAAAATGACCTGGTGTATTCGGATTGGCAGTTTCTTCTTTTATGTACAAACTGGTATTAGTCTTTAAAATACAAATATTACAGAGACAAAAATAATGTGTTTTATATTTCTAATGCCAATTAGTTATATTTTGTCTCTGTCAGGTATCAAATAGACTTTCTTAGTAAAAGCATAAAAGACACTAAAAATAACCAGGGAGAATAAATGGTGGTATAATTTTCCTTAAATGAACTATGGGAATTTTCACGTTCTTTCATTTACCAGATGATGAATACCCTTTGGGAAATGTAACGTTAAAAAATCTAAATGCCTTGATGATTTGAGTAAGTTGACATGTCATGTTCTGCCTTTTATTTTGGATATTTGGCACAGATTGCTTATGGTCCACATAAATTTGGTTTCCATCTCTCCTTTTTTTTTTAATTAATTAATTTTTTTTTATTTGACACAGAGAGAGAGATTACAAGTAGGCAGAGAGGCAGGCAGAGAGACAGGGAGAGGAGGATACGGGCTCCCTGCTGAGCAGAGAGCCCAATGCGGGCCTCGATCCCAGGACGCTGAGATCATGACCTGAGCCGAAAGCAGAGGCTTTAACCCACTGAGCCACCCAGGCGCCCATCTCCTTAGTAATATATCTGTAGCAGGGCAGATGGCTGCCAGCTTCCCTTGAAGTTACGTGTAATTAAGTTTTTATTGATAGAATTGAGTAGAAGTGAAGTGCATCAATTTTGCATGTTGGACTTTACAACTTGATCTTATATTCTTCCATGCTCTTTTCTACATCTTGTAACAATGGATTCACTGAACTGGGATAATGTGGAGAAAAACTCATCATCCTATAATATGGTAGAGGGACAAGAAAGATGAAACCTGCATCTCTGAGTGATGATATGAAACTGACACTCCAACAGCCTGACTGTTGCGTGAAAAACACATAAAAATCTTTGTTAGTTAGGGGCACCTGGGTGGCTTAGTTTGTTGATCATCTGACTTGTGATTTCGGCCCAGGTCATGATCTCAGGGTTCTGAGGTCAAACTCTGCGTGGAGCCCTGTGACGGGCTCTGCACTGGGCTGGAGCCTGCTTAAGATTCTCTCCCTCCTCTCCTTCTGCACCCCCCTGCCCCCGCCCATCCTCTCTATCTCTTAAAAAAAAACAAAAAAACAAAAACAAACAAAAAACTATGTTATTTAAATCACCATATTTTAAAATGTCTTTGTTAGAGCTGCTTTAGCCTCTGCCCTACATGATACAGGAAATCACTGAATAACAAGTAAAAATACCATGAATAAAATGATAAATTTGCAGCATACAGCTGTGAAATTTTCATGTATTTTAAAGTTGTTTTTAACATATCACAAAACAATGGATATTATTCCAATATAATTGTGTATGACAACCTGTTAAACATCCGTCTTTTTCAAGGGCTTATGATATGCAAGGTAATTTTGAGAGATAAGAGCAGAAGCCAGGAATGAAGAAAGTTTGACCTATGTCTTTATGTCTGACTCTCTTGGATCTCACACCAAGTGGTTTTCCTGCTTGTCCCACACCAGTTGTCTCTTCATCTGAAATCTAGCAATACATTAAATATATCATGGATAATTTTAAAAATTATAATCTTAGAAAACTTTTTTCATATCTACAGTTCATTGTTAAAATTTTCCCTTACTTTCTCAAAAATCATTACCCCATCACTCGAAACATTTCCAGGAGAAAGAGTACCAATTCTTTTTTTCTTTTTTCCTTTTTATACTACTAAACCCTTAGCACCTTCCCTACATTAGGCTCTAATAAAACTCCATGTACCTCCTTCCTCTATTCCACTTTTATTTCCCTTTTCTATTGAATCATAAAGGCCAGTTATATTTCAGCTTATAGACTTAAGTGTTCTTAAATTTTTGAAAGTTATCCAAACATCCTGCCTTTTTACCTTTATTTCTGGGGCACAATTATTCCACATCAAGTGGTCCTTGCTTGCTAACTTCTCATATGAATTTCTGCATCACCATCTCATGATGTATGTATTTTTGCGTTGTTATTTGATTGTGGAAATGAAAACATATTTCACATCCATAAAAAGTTTGTGAGTTTTTTAAAGGCAGTATTAAATAAATGATATGACTCATTTCTCTGAGACTATGAAATCTAAACTGTTTCAATAAATCCTTCTATTTTATCCTGGGTATAATTCAAATAGGCATTTGAATATAAATAGACATTATCACATCCAGTGGAAATCTGAGTGTAATCACGTTCTAGTACTGAGGATTGAGTGGTCCAGTTGAATTTCTATTCTGTTTCCCTCTAACACCACCTCCCTTCCAAAAATGTTCTTTATGGCTCATCATGCTCACTTATCCCAGACCCAACACACCAAGAATCAAATTGCAGTATCTCTACTTGTTCATACTAAGTAGCAGTTATTGAGCACATTCTATATGTCAGACACAGTTCTAGGCACCTACAATACACTTGTGAATAAACAGATTATGTCAACTCTTACAGTTAGGTTGTCATCCATTTTAGCCTAATTGAAAGGATGGAATTTCTGGTCTCTCTCTGTAGTTTTCATTGGTGATGTTGTGCAGTATACCATATCTTCTCTTTCGTCATAAACTTCAGCTTGGCCTTGAATCACAGATCACCTGCTCTCTTTCCTTAACTGAAGTTGCATTCTTTCTTCATCTTCCTTATTACAAAGTTTCTAGAGTATTCTCCATTCCTACTTGATTCCCAAGTAATAGCTTAGAGATTGTATTTGATGTTGTATGAATAAACTTATGTCTAACCATTTATATTATTTGAATTTAACTTTTGAGTCCCTTTAGATGCTATTCTTGAATAACATGCCCTCCCACCATAGGAATAATATTTTTTGTTACTTTTCTATACTTGTTCACATTGACAGGCAGCATCCTGCCTGATTCCAGTTCATTCACATTCTTAATGGACACATATTGCCAAGGTAACATTTAATTTATTAGACTACTTTAACCCATTTGCAGAAATAATTGTACTACATTGCCTTGCAGTATTTGCTAAGTAGATATCTGTAAAGATTGCTTTTTGACTACTTCTACACCCATATCAAAAATTTAGTCCATGTTTAAAAGAAACTGGGTAACCTCTAGTACATCCATGGCACACATTGACCTCTTAACACTTGGCATGTTTTACTGAAAACTCCTGAAACATTAAGCCTGAAAACTTCTGACTCCTCTGAAAAAAAATCAGCCCTTTACTTTTCATGCCCTACAATTCTGCTCAACTTCCCTAATATATCTACCACTTCTCAAGGATTTGCGTCACATTTTCTGGTGACTGAAACTCTGAAGTAAATGTGTAAATTACAGGGTAGAATTCTGATAAGTTTTCAATAACTACCACACTGAAATTTCCAGTACCTGAGATATTGGATATAATAAGACACAATGCATTTCTTAGAATCAATATAAGTAACATTTCTAAACTATTTTCTAATATTTAACTAGGTGATAATTTGATATAAAAATAACTTTAATAAGTACAACATACCAAAATTGTAAACTGTTAAATTTTTATGTTAATTTATAGCAAGTACACACTAAATGACAAATTGTATCACTCAAAAAATACTTGATGAACATCCCAATTCTCCACCATTTGTTGCTAGAATTCAGGTTTGTTTTTAACCCACTCATTCTGGCTTGCTACACTTCTATATAAAAAGGAGACTATATATCTTATTGCCAACACAGGGCAGTTGTTTCAAGAATTCAGGTTGTGCATCTGGCTAGGAGGGTTTTTAACCCCAACACATGTACTGTGACATTGTTTTCTGCCTAACATTTAGAGAATTCTAAAAAAAGCACTGAAGTTGGCAGTTATTCACAGTGTTGGCTACAGGAGACCAATTCTCTGCTGGATCAAAATGTTAAGTGAGTTCCAAGAGAGAATGTGAGAAGAAAGTAAAAGCAATCTCTCTTTCTTCTGAGCTCTAGGAATTCACATTTTCCAAGAGTGGCTGAAAACATTCTCTACCAGCTGATACCATCCAATGAGAGAAAACTGTTGGAAAAAGGGAGCTACAGAAAAGAAATGCAATTTTGGTAAAAAGAAAACTAAAGAACTAACTTCAGTATTATTTTTATTAGCAAAATGCTTAGTCCTTAGCATATTTCACCTAAATATTTGTCTTCTTATATTTATCTTTGCAATTAATCTGATACCATTCCATAGATCATTAAAGTCCAATGTTTTCACATTTTAGGAATTAGTATGACTGATGTGGGGATGTAGAGAACATGCTAGACTGGACTTCATTCTTCTACTAAAAAAAAATCAAAGCATTTTTAAACAATTGTCATATAATTCCATTTCTGCTAAATATAGTTTCACATGGATATATTTCCCTAAAAATTCATGCTCTACTTATTTAATGTTGAAATAATTTGGAAAAACTCCTCCTGAAATTAACCTTTGATCAAATTATAACCCTCAAATGACAAAAATGTATAAAATTGGGGAAGATAAATTTAGTCTGAAATTACTGAAAGCCTTCATTAAGCCTTAATACATGCTGTCAGCTTTAAACTAAATAATAGATGAGATTTTAACATAATCAGAAGAAAACTGCTGCTACCTGCCTCTGTTACTGTCACAATGAAATTGACAAGATAATTTTGAAAATAAGGCCTTCTCCAAGTCACTTCATGGATCTGACAAGCACACGGTATTTAGAATTACATCTATTCATACAGAAAAAAGATTTAGCTACAAGGATGTAAGATAGTTGAGTGGAAGATCAAATATATTCTCCTTTAGATAATATAGTGTTCCTTGCTTTAGCAAATAAACACACATGCTAGCAATTCTTTGCTTTCTGAGAAGACTCCATTTTATGTCCCTCCTGTAATAGTCTTTAAGTAATCCTGAAGTCAGAAATCTTCAAGAAATCCAAAAAAGGTGTAGCCTATATATGTTACACTGAGTTCCTGTGTTCTTGTGATCTCTTGAGGTTTTCCTTATATTATTAGCATATATAGCTATAATTATAACTGCCAATAAAAAAATAGGTAGTTTTCTCATTGTAGGGATAGGGTACAAATTAACAAAGAAAAGCAATATATGCCTAGAATCTACATGGATATGTGTTAGGACCAAGTTAAAATTTAAGCATAACAATATTCTTACCTTTCTTTCCAGCTGTGTACAATACAAAATATCCAATAACTCTTCTTTTTATCAAGGTGAATATAATTCATTAAAAAATTAGTGATGTGACTTTGAACTAAATATACACAAAGCTGGAGTTAGTAGAGTTATTGTTAATTAAAAGTTGCTTAGTTATATATATGTAATTTGACATTTTGATCACTATTTCATTCAGAAATATTTACTTCCCAATTTTATTTCATTGGTCATTATTTCATTCATAAATATTTACTTCCCAACTTTACTGCAAAACTAGATGATGAGTGGTGGTGGCAATTATTAACGATTATTATATCTGAAATCAGATATCTCTAGTTCTTTGAAACAATATTTAAGCAAAAGAGTGTTCCCTCTCTTATCTGACAGTGCCTGACTTGCTTGCTAATATTGTATTATGAATACACAGAAAAACTTAGTATGTCTTAAAAGCCAATTTTGATCATTTATTGGTATCAGAGCCCAAGTTAGTAAAAGAAATAGAATATTATTATGATACATTTAATCAACCGATGTTATCTATTTTAGGATTAAAAATTTTTCTGCATTACAACACTGAATATAACTTTATATTTCCTTTAAATACAGAACTTAAAGTTCTGATATCTAGATATCACACTTTGTTTTTCAAATGACAAAACTAATGGCATCTTTGTATAAACTATAATGTTAAAACATAGTGAAAAATCATTGCCATTATCCTTCCATCTGCCTAAAATGGGACAGGAAAGAGACACAGCAGGGAGAAACTCATGAACTTACCTGAAAGTTAAATACAATAGACAGGTCACATTTTTGAATTGCCAACTTTGATGTGCCTTTACTTCTATATTACAAATCATGTCATATTCAGAAAGTTTAAACGTTGAGGGATCTATTGAGTGCTGTCCCTGATCTTCAAGAAACCTGAATTTCCAAAGAGACATACGGATAGATTTTTTTTTTCTTTTTGTCCTTTTCATTAAATGTCTCCAAGCAAAAAGTTCAAGATGGAGGGGGAAAAAAAGGAAGTTTTAGGAGCTTGATCTGAAGTGGTCATTTTATATCAGAATACCTATGAAAAAAATCAGTTTTAAAAAAGGAATTATAATCACATTTCAAATCCATCTAAATTTTATACACATGTGAAAAGGTATAGATTTTTAGTATGTCATAATCATTTATAAATATCTAGAAAGCTTTTGTAACTAGGTCTCATTACTCACCAACATTCTTTTCAGAGCTTCATATTCAGAACATGCTCATTATTAGGGGAAAGTAAAATCTTATGCTTCATTGCTTGTACTCTATTTTGGAAGAATTACATATTGATCAAAGTATCAAGTAGAGAAAGTAGAGAAAGGCAATGCATGATGTACCAAAATTAAAGTAAGATTTAAATTTGTGTCAAATATTATACCCCAATAACATTAGGCCTATGGAAATAATATATTTAAAAATTTGAGGTAAGAGTAGACACAAAATTTATTGCAATTTGTGAATCTCACTATTTCCTTTGGCAGGAATAGAAATGAAGAGTCTAGTAGCCAAGAAGTGTTAAAGAACTAAGGAGAGCTAAAAATGAGAAAAATAAAATTAAACTTTGGGTTTTTTAAACTTACTCATGAGCTATCCTATAAAATATCTTATTGAATCATTTTAAAAGCAAATTATTTACATATACCAGCCAAAGAGCATGTTTGTACATTCAGGGGTCGGGGTGGGAGGAGGTTGAAATGTAGAAAAAATATTTTTTATCTCACTCATAAGACATACTTTTTAATATACATTTTGAAAATTTGTTAAGAATTAGAATCCCTTCCTATTAAAAAAACAAACACAAAACAAAACAAAAACCACACAGACACCAAGAAAAGCTGAATCCAGCGAGGCTAAAAGGGAATGGATCTCCATGTTTATCCTGGAGCTTCAGTGGACTCTGAGTCAATAGAGAATTCTCGGCCAAGGGTCAACAAAATGCTGGAAATGCATCCCTTGACAGAGGTAGATTCGTTCAGACCAACCAAATGTGAGGCAGGTACAGTAATGATCACTCTCACCTTGCACTGAAAGCATATGAGAATAGCCACTTTGAGAGAGTCTGACATTCACCAACTGTTAGAATAAGGGGAAACTCTTTTAGCATTCCACCACCCCCAGAACTTGCTTCAAATTCGCAAGGCCCATGAACTGGGCGTAACCCTGGGGGTCTCAGCAGGTCATAGAGGAGAGGGAAAAAAAAAATCCTGATTTCTATATCTGCTGCAATAAACCAGCATTTGTGAATACATAATCATAGGACCTAAATTTATGTGCAATGTTCTAAGCTCTCCATATGCATTAGATAATTTGATTTTCCAACCAGCCTTATGATGTGGGTACAATATTCTCCTTCCACAGATGAGGAAACCAAGTAGGACATGGTAAAATAAGAACCCCATGGCAAAACTGAATATCTAAACAATGCTTCTAAACACAAAAATCTGTCAGGTTAATACTGAGACCATTTTTCAGCAATGTGGTCATACTACTTTCACAATGCAAAAGATTTACCTGATATGATGCTGGTTAATAGAAATGTACAACCAGCTCCTGAAGAGGGAATGTGAAAACAGACACTAAAGACACTAACGTTCGGTGTTAATGCTTTTGAAGCATTTATTTTTCTATAATTGTAGGTAGTATTTTAGGCTAGCATGGATATGAAACAATTTTTGATGTCAGAATTTACTATTAGGATCTTTCTGAAATAATTTTATCACAGAAGGTACTGATAAATAATGGTAGCATTTTATATCTTTAGAGTCCAGGTGTTGAAATGATTTATAAAAAACTATCCTGGACTAATCTTTGCCACAGATTGATTTATTTTGCTGAGGTCAGCATAGAATAATGCCTAACACAAATTTCACAAAGGGCCATCACCGAATAAATCAAGCAAGTGTTTAAAAGACGTGTCAACGCAGGTCGATTTTTTAATAACATTTGCGGTTGACTTAGGCTACTCTTTCAGGACTTGCCTCAAGAAATACACTTTAACGGAATTGCCATGGTCTTGGCGTAGATTTAGAAATGTGGATTTGTCAGAGCGCTACAAGTGTTCTGGCCCTGGGGGAGCAAGTCACTAGAGTTAAAATCACATGAGGCTAATTCATAAGCTCGAATGCCAAGCTTCCAAATTATATTGGAGGGATATTCTGGGGCTTGACAACTGGGACAAGTCATCTGCAAGGCCATACCCTCATGGGTAGTTCGGTTCTCTGAGGAGACAAAATTATAGATTAGATGTTTCTCCTGAGAGCACAGAATTAGAACAAAGGGAATTGACTGGTCTTAAGGGATCATTTTATCAGACAGTGGTAACCTGATTAATTGCCCTTCCTGCCTGTTCTGCTGATGTTTCTATCTAAATATCTAGGTCAAGGTACTGTGGAATCAGAGCACTTTCCTCCAAACCATTTCCACGGAACAGTGGAAACTCCAGACCCCTGGGTAGTCATTATTCTCCTCTACACTATAGTGTCCAGCTTTGCTATTTATTTACTAAATTAATTTTACCTGAGTCTAATAGTTTAGGGCAAGATTTTGACATTGATTAGCAATAGAGGACAGGAAGAGAGCCCATGGAAGTTTAATGCTTTCTTTCAAAGTAGAAAATTGGCTGTATAAAATTTGTGATTTAGGAAGATCCATGACACTATTAAATGGAATGGATTAGAGTAGGTCAGTAGTAAAAAATGAAAAGTGGATTTTTGCAAATCCAGCCAGCCCAAAGACATTAAGAACTTGAACATGGGTTGTTGTGGCCATTAGGGATGGAGGCAGAGTAACATGTGCAAGGAAGTTTTGGGGAACAGAAAGTTATAGCTCTTTTCTTCTGAGTTCAACATGATTGGGTCCTCAGAGCCATAGACATATTGTAGCTAACTTTTTTTCTAAACAAACTAAAGTATCAGTAAAGAATTCGGGAAAAATATCAGCCAAAGTGCCTGTTAGAAAAAGTTGTGTGAAGGGCACCTGGGTGGCTCAGTGGGTTAAAGCCTCTGCCTTCCCCTCAGGTCATGATCTCAGGGTCCTGGGATCGAGGCCCACATCAGGCTCTCTGCTCAGCGGGGAGCCTGCTTCCCCCTCCCTCTGCCCACCTCTCTGCCTACTTGTGATCTCTCTCTCTGTCAAATAAATAAATAAAATCTTTAAAAAAGAAAAAGTTGTGTGAAAGGACATGCAAAGGAAATCATTTCAAATTATTTAAAGGGATTCTTCAACACCTTCCCCTTAATATGATCTCTGCTTTTACTTTGCTAAACTTGCTGACTTGTGTCTGACATCTCACAGAGATTATCCGAGAAAGTGTAATATTATAGGTTGTTGGGTTGCCTGGGGGAGGGAGTAAGCCTTTCCAAGTGCTAAACTGTTGTGCCTCAAGTCTGGACCTCTCGAGTCAAAACAAGAGCAGATGTTTTTCTAATAAAACTTGAAAATGAATGGCCACAGGGAGTATATGGGAATTCTCTGTACTTTTTGCTCAATTTTCCTGTGAACCTAAAACTTTCTCTAAAAAGGAAAGTTTGTTAGTTAATACATAAAACAAAATAAATTCAAAGTGAAATCGTAGGCAAAAAGAATTCAGTCATTCTCTTTTTTGTTCCCAGATCTTTCTTTTTCTCAATCACCGAAGACAGAGCTCATCATATTCAGTGCAATGAGGAAAAATGTGTTCCCTCTTCTGTAGTGGAGGGCTTTAGTGCTTTGTGTGTCCAGAAACTACCAGACAGCTTTGTGCTCCCTCCTTCCCCCCAGTCTGATCTCCTCTTCCTCTCCTACCAATTCTACTGTTTTGTGAGGACCGCTCCTTATGAGTAGTCACCTTTTTCTTTAACACAACACATATCGTGAATGTAAACAAAGTACACCAAAAACATTAAAGTACCTGCATAACAGATTATTTTCCTTATCTACCTTTCAAGAGAATGGGGCTGGTGCTGGAGTAGTGGTATATATGTGAAAATAAGAGCAATTCAAAATGCTATAGTTAAAATTAATTTAACTTAACCCAACATCCTCCGTACTGTTACCAGGATGCTTCTTACATGAAAAAGATTATCATGAGATAAAATACTAAATCTCACAACGGAAATTTAAGGGCATCTACCCAAAACCCTGGATTGGAGGGTATGCCCTCATCCTTTCAAACCTTCTTCAAAAACTGAAGATTTTCCTGCATTCAAAAACTTCAGTTACATTTTAAAATGCAAGCAGCTTAAAAATAGCTTTTGGAGGTCTTTTAATTATAGATCAATAAGTGTGTCTGAGTGCAAAATCAATTATTAATTTATATAAGCTGAAAAATTGGTATATTTTAAAAAGTTAAGTTCTATCTTCAGAGTGGCTCTTGCTTTTTGGTAACAAACTAAGCAGATAATGTAATCTTTCTGAACTTTTAAGTTTCACTCTTTTAAAAATGACATCTACTTAGAGAGAACCCAAGTTAGCTGGAAAACCCTGGACTTTGAAAAATGTAAAATTTAGTATGAAAATTAAGTGGAAAAATATAAATGCTAATTTCTGAGGTAGTAATTCTATAAGCTGGTTTTCTATAGTTTAAAATTTCAATATATGATAAGAAGAGTTGAAGTAGAAGAAATGAAAATATTTTCTACAATATCCAATGTTTTCTCACATGGAATCTAAAAAATGACTTTTCTTTCGGTTAAGTAAATTTCTTTAAACTATGTTAATCTTTTTTCTCTGGCAGATATAAAGTGGAAATAAGGAGATTAAACAATGCAGTAACAAAGAACCATGTTTGGTGGACATGAAAACAGGCATCAAAGAAGGAAAAAATACAAGCACATCTTAATTCACACTATGCATAAATGGCATCAACAATCAAAAATGCATGCAGAGTTCAAACAGACATGCTTTTTAATCTTTCTTCAAAAGGCAAAGTAGTGAATGACAATCAAATATGAATAAACTGAAAGTGAATCAGCAATAAAACAAGTGATACACAATTAACCATTTGCAATGTTAACATTCTAAGAGAAAGAAAGTCATAAATTAAAATGATGCTGTCTCATTCAAAGTAACTGTTTTAAATATAATTTATTTCGGCATCTGGTCGGGGTCACACTAATTTAATATAGATAGGAATCTGGGGTTTTTGTTTTTGTTTGTTTGTTTTTAAGCGTTCTTCCTCAACATCATTTCTCAGTTGCTATTTCTTACTAGGGAGTCACATCTCTCCCCTCTCCTCGCTGGCTGGGCCCACCTCCCTTGATAAGAGCTAAAATGCTATATACTCCAATTTCTAGTCTCTCTTGCTGATAGAGCACGGCTGTCACTCTATACCTGAGGAAAGCATGCTGAGTGCTTCTGGGAAAAGTTTGCTCCCTGTCAAAAGGAAAGAGAGATGTGAGGGACAGATTTTGTTTCTTTATTGGTTTTGGACAATGTCATGAGAGAACAAGATGCTTGAGGGCTGCTACAGCCATCTTGCTCCAGAGAGGAAGATACAGAAAATCTCAGAAAACATGGGCCACGGATACTATTGTTTAAGTGGATTTTACTGGGGTATTCTTGTACCAGAAAACAACTGAATACCCTTTACTTTAAAGAAATTCCAACCTGCATCTGTCCTAAATTATTTGGTCTACAGGAACATTACACCTTATATAATCATGTCCAATTTTCTATCAGTTAAATGATACAATTTCCTTTAAATTGTTTGGAACAATTGCAAAGGGAAAAAATGTTCCATTTTAATACTGACAGTGATTCATCACAAAAGCAATACAAGATAACTTGTAGTATAATAACTTGCAGTATAATTCTCCTTTCCAAGACTGCCTTCCTTTTGGTGCTATGCTTCTCTTTATTGTGGTTTTCAAATGTATTTTTGTTTCTTTGCTTTATTCTACAAATGAAGTTTATTTCTGTGTTTTTTTTTTTAGGATTCCAATTATTAAAAAAAAAAAAAGAATGTTAGTGTTCTCTGGTTAAAGAAGAAAAGGATAGATTCACAGAGCTTGCTCTCCACTTGGCTTCCAATTCTTTTTCCTTTCAATAGCTTCTACACCACTATAAGAAACACACTTTCAAAACCACTCCTCTGGTCCTAAAGTGAAAGCCAAAAGGAATGTGAGGAAAATACAATTTGATCTTTTACCTACATTCTGGAAAAAGATGGCAAGATGAAAGTCAATACGACCTTTCCTAATTATCTACTTTCTGACTCAGGTAGTATATAGGTAACCACAAGGGCTCAGTATATATCTGTTGAAAGAATGAATAAAAGTTTTAGATTACTGTGTTGCAGATAGAGCCCAGGCTTATTTTTGTTTTTGTACCAGGACTTTCCATTATGCAAAGATGTTCTTCTCTCAGGCAGAGGACACGTATAAAATAAAATAATAAATGCATATGTTTGAAGCCACTGTTATGTGCAAGGAATGGAGCTTGGCTTTTCCAGGGTATAATGAATATAGAAGATCCAGTCTTTAGCAAAGAAGAACATTGTTTAGTAGTAGACATAGGATAATATATGTGTGGCCACAAGATATAGAGCAGAAAATAAATGCCACAAGAAAAGTATGAAGCATTCTAAAAGTTCAAAAGAAGGTGTTTGGATCATGTAAGAAGGATCATATATGGAAAGATCATTGAGATTGACGCTGAAGAAAGGATTGAATTTCAGAAGGAGAAATGTGAAAAAAGAGGTTTTGGTAGAAGAGATGATAAAGTGTTTCGGAGTAAAATGGTAGTCCACTTTTTCTTAACCATAGAAAACATAAAGAGAGCCAGGGAAAATAAATTGGAAAAATACCTAGTGATCCTATATTGGGAATCTTGAAATGCCAGAAAGAATTCTCTCACATCTGGACCGTCCCCAAAGATAGGCCCAAAAGCAATTCAAATACCCAGTCTATATGAAGAATTTGAAACATTTATTGGTAAAATAAAAATAATTAAAAAGGCATCTTTTGGTTCCATCATAATCTATAATACAGTAGTGCCCATTAATAAAAATAAATGCTAAGTTTGCATTAGATTTCAATTTATAATATTTATACCTGAGTTCTTAACTATCCTATTTACCTAGGCCCTTAAAAATAAGATAATGTTTGATATTTTCATGTATATTGTAAATTATCAGTATAAAAACATAATCATTTGATGCTCAATTTTATGTAGGCTAAGACCTAATGTTAAACTAGAGAAAGTGGGATAAAGTGAGACACACTAATAATATTTTAATTCTTTCTTTTCATATTAACATGGAAATGTTAAAATGTGAGACTCATAATAGATCTTTTGTTTTAAAGAATCTGATAAAAGATTTGAGTGTGATTAGAAATAATGTCAAAAACAAGCCTGACTTTCAGCAGTGCATCTTAATCAGTATGTGTCTGGAAATAATAATTGTTAAAAATTTTATAGGAATAAATTGCTCCAATTTGCCCCTACCCTACAGCATCAGCTGTTTTTAAAGTGAAAACATCTATGTCATTAAATAGCTTGTTAACTTGAGTCCTGTTTATTATAAAAAGGAAGATCTAAAACCAAGGTGATCTTGTGAGAAAAACTCAGGGTTTTTTTATTGAAAGACCTAGCTTTCTTGAATCCAAATTTTTATCCTACTTTGTGTACATTAACTTTGTCCTTTGTCTGCATAAAGTTGACTTTTAGAATTGACTATTTCTTGGGTTTCATAGTGTAATAATAAAATTAATACTAGAAATCAAAGTAAAATTTATTTATATTTGAGTAATCAGTAAAACATCTTATCAATAAAGGTTCAAGAGAGTTAGATAATACTTCAAAGTTTTGAAAATATATTCTGTGTAAAGATAACAAAGTAAAAAAAAAAACCACCCAGAACCATAAGCAACTTTTGTTGTTAACCATTGTAGAAACTTAAGTTATATTCATTATTATTAGTCAGGTGAATATATTTAAATTTTATATCAGTTTACTCTTTTATTTTACATATATATGTGTATATATATATGTGTGCGTGTATGTGTGTGTGTGTGCGTGTGTATATATGTATATATATGCATGCCCTAGCAAATTTAAAAATGGATATTCAGCTGTTGTTCCCAACAAAGTAGTCTAAACTACAGAAATGTTAAAACACAAGAAGCAAAGTGAAACCTAGAGCAATTTTAAGCACAAAACTATCTGTGCATCCTGGAAGTCCAAGAAAAAGGGAAATATGATGAAAAACACCTATCTTCCAAATAAAAGTGGACATACCATATACCAGGAGGCAATACTGTAATGTCTTCTTAGCATTACAACTCCAAAATAATTCATTTTGTGAATATTCAGATAAGGAAAATGGAATAATATTTTGTGCAATGTCTTAAGAAGGTATATAGAAGATTCGTGAATATTTTTTATGCCCATCTCTACTCACATATGAAACCTAATAGCTAATTGTTACATAATACTGTCTAAATTACTGTGTGGTATAGAAATCTAACTTTATAATGACTCGAGTAGGGATAGGTTCAGAGCTTAGACAATGTCTAGGAATGGCTGCCAAACAGACTATCAGTCTCAAATATCAATTGTCTCAACCAGGCTTCAAGCTGTCTAGATAATGGATGATTCAAAATGGTGTCTGCTGATACCAAACAATGCTGACTTTTTTTATAAAAATGCTTATAATCAGAAAGTCAGCCAATATCAGCAGAGATATACTTCAGAGGCACTCACAGACCGATCCAAAATGCTCCCTTGAAAGCAACTTCTGATCTCACTAAGAGTCAAAATTAGTTAGGTATGGACCCAGAGTTCTGCACCATCGAGCATGGAAAGGTCATTTGATGTCATTTTATTATTTTTACCTGTGACGGTCATTATTTTTCATTTCACATATTTTTAGATGATATTGGTCTTGCTTGGGTTAGTTTGGGTATTTTATCTATGCTATTTTTGCTATCATAAGGCAGAATATCCTTAGAGATTGACCAGTATATCTTTCAAACACACACACACACACACACACACACACACACACACACACACACACGCGCGCGCGCGCGCACACACACACTATTTTATTTCTGTGTAAAAACCAGTCACGTAATTGTTTGAGGCTTATGGGCTTTGTATTTCTGCTGGCTGCNTATTTTATTCCTGTGTAAAAACCAGTCACGTAATTGTTTGAGGCTTATGGGCTTTGTATTTCTGCTGGCTGCTGTCCAGCACTTAAAAGAGAACTCAATCATTAATAGAATTCCCCTTCTGCTGAGAAGACTCTTTGTGAAGCTTCCAGTTGCATCTACAGGATCCTGTGATATTAAGTAAGAGTTACAATGGACGTACTAAAAAAGAGCATCCATATGCCACCGACAGTAAGAATTGTGTTAAATTAGTTTCTGTTGGAAGTCTTTCTTTGCATATCTTTACCCATGCTATCAAGTCCATCCAGGCCTTAGGCTTATGTTCTTTAAACTGAGACATTTTTCTACTTATCAACTTACAAGTTCTTTACTGAAAAAACTGTGACAGTACTTTCTTTGAAGACATCAGTAGGGTGGATGTAACAGAATATTGTTTGATCACAATATAAAACCTGTTTTTGTCACTTAATTACTCATGCTATGAAAGATGAAGGTAATAAATGTGACAAAATAATAATTAGTGCAATTAGTGACATGTACTGAGTTACTTAGCAGTATTTCCCTAAATACACTTTACTTTTGAATTCAAAGGGAATTTTAAATCTTCTGCATTTATGTTTTGTTGTGGCTTTAATTTTTAAACTTTTTTTTTTTTAGCTAAGCTAACTTAATGAGGTAGATTAGCCTCACAGAAACAATACTTTTTGGGAAGCATATATTGGAATTTTGTTAACTCATTTAGGATATTATTTAGACTACAGCTCTGCTGACCACACCAGAGTGTATATGCACAGTGAATGGTTTCGATTCTTCATCTGGATCATGCAGTCTGCATTGACTTACACTGGGCAATGCAACTATGAAAAGTGATGGCACGGGTGCCTGGGTGGCTCAGTGGGTTAAAGCCTCTGCCTTGGCTCAGGTCATGATCTCAGGGTCCTGGGATCGAGGCCCACATCGGGCTCCCTGCTCAGTGGAGAGCCTGCTTCCTCCTCTCTCTCTCTCTCTGCCTGCCTCTGCCTACTTGTGATTTCTCTCTCTGTGTCAAATAAATAAATAAAATCTTAAAAAAAAAAGTGATGGCAGCTTTCAGTCAATAAAGCATCTTATGGGGATAGAAACTAGATCGTGCAATTGTTTTTCACAGCACATACTATAATTTATGATTAGAGGTTTATATGTGTTAATATTTGCTTAGTGACTAATACCTCTCTCTGAACTGCAAGTTGCATAAATGCAAAGATAATGGTTCTTGTATGCAATGCTTTACCATTTCAGCTTGGTTCCTAAAGGGTGCTTGAGAAATATTTAGTTAGGTATGGACCTAACTAACATTAACAGGTATGTATTTTTGGTGAGCAGGTATGTATTATTGGTAACAGGTATGTATTATTGGTGAGCTTTTTTATGTCTAAATTGAATGGGGACATACATTTTGTGGGCCAAGTGTTTTGACTGCTGTTTGAATACAGTGGGTGATTTGACTCTTACGTTTTGACACCAATGGACATTTTGATTCTATAACTGGTTTCTATATCAAACATTTAGTTCCTTTAAAAAATGCTATTTTGCCTCTTCAAACCTAGGAGTAGCAATAGCTTCCTATTTTTGTTAGTCCATTGACCATTAATTAATTCCCTTATTTCTTCAGTTATACTCTTACTGTGCCATCTGTTTTCTTAGAGGGACTCTGAAAACTAAAAGGCCTAATTATTTCTCCTGTATTTTTAAAAATTAAGACTGTAAGCTTAGTTTTAATTTGGATGGTTATTTCCATTTAATTCTTTTTCTTTGCTCCTCTTTTTAAATGTTTGCTATCACTTACTACATGTAACAATTTTTTATCAATGAAATATCCCCATCTTCTGTTTAATTTTTACAATTATTTTTACATATGGTAAATTTTGTACATGTAGTGAATATTACAGTGAAATGGGTAAGAGACTAATAACCAAACTTTCAGAGCATTCAATCTATGCAAAAATTGTGCCTATTTCCTTCCATATATTCCAGAGTTGTTCTATCACTTGAAATCAGTTTACTGTATTTTAAATCCAAGGATTCATACAACTCCTATCCTCCTATAACTTTTAAAGTTCTAATTAAACAGTTTTTTTTGGTAAGTCACAACAAAAAATTGAATATATTCTACATTGTTTAAAATCACATATAATCATTTTTCATACTGTCTTATTATTTAAAACAGATACGACATGTTATTTTTCATGAAAATTTTGGGTTGAAATATTCTGGAGCTTATTACTTCATATGAAAATCTAAGAAATTGACTATAAAAATGATTAATATGGTAATGATAGAGTATGTTAACATGTATAGCAGGAAAAATATATGTTTATGACAACTATATAAAATACATGAATTGAAGATGATCCATCATAAAGTAGAATATAACTTGTAGAATCATGTTAATTTAAGAAGTGCATTTAATACACTAAAGGGAAATGGACATAAAAAGTAATATTAATATATGAAATTCATATTAAAGAAGTTAAAAAGCGAGTGAAAGTATATTTTAAAGAAATACTCTCTTAATTTATTATATGTTTTTTTAAGATTTTATTTCTTTATTTGGGAGAAAGGGAGAGAGAGAGAGCCAAATACACTATCAGTGGGAGAAAGGGGTAGGGTAGAGGGAGAAGCAGACTCCCTGCTGAGCATGGAGCCTGATGCAGAGCTCAATCCCAGGACCCCCAGACCATGACCTAAGCCGAAATCACATGCTTAGCCGACGGAGTCACCCAGGCACTCATTATTATATGTATTTATTTTATCACCTCTTATTAGTCAAGAGTACACAACAAAAATTTAAAGACTTGCTTATGTCTTTAAATAATTACCTACTTACATATACTAATAAAATTATTTTAAAGAAATAATGGTTACCTATTTGGGATTTTTTTTTAAATATTGACATTTTTGTAATCTGGGAAACACCAGGACACTTTAAAATTTAAAGATATCTCGACTTAGGTTTAGCTTCTTTTAATCAAAATTTAAGAATATTTGTGTGTGTGTCTGTGTTGGTAAGTCAGCATGTTTGCATATGTATGTATAGGAGTGTGAGTCTTCCTTTTCATAACATTATAGTAGGGACCATACTGTCATTGCCTTTAGGCAATTTTCTTGGTAAACATTTTATTATATTCCCCAAATGGTCACTATTTTGAAAAAGGGAGAGAGAGTGAGAACACTGTACAGTAAATCATATCTGCTGCAAAAAGACAACTTCAAAATTGGAACTGCCCCTACATTTCATGTGAGGATTACCTCTTGGGATGAACTGGGGAAAATTTCCATGGAGTCTAAAAGAATGAGAATTTTTAAAGAGCTCTTTCAAAGAACAAAGACTAATTGCTCGGTACAACCTTTTGTCTGTTTCTGTTGTTTTGTTGTTTTTTAATTTCTATAAACAACAACAGTATGTGTTAAATGCATTGGAAAACATGCAGCAAATTAATAGGGAGCTTAAAACAAAACCAAACAAAGCAGAAGAACAAACAAAAAGGACCAGAAAGAACATGTGATTTTATAGACTTTGAATACATCAGACCATTTCCTTCGATGCAAATTGTTCCTTTTCTACTCTCTCTTTAATATCCACTGTTGCTATTGTTGTAGTAGTGGGTTTGGTTTTTGTTTGTTTGTTTTGTTTTTTTGTTTTTAATACCATCTTAAAGAGTAGAAGACAAAAGGGCAAAGTCACTGGGCACGAGACTGGAAGTGTTGGGTACAGATTCTCTGTCTGCCACTCACCCAGCATATGAAACCATGAGCAGAGATTAAACTCCTCAAGTTTTGGATTTCTAATCTATAAAATGGGCTTAAAAAACAACAACAACAAAAAAATAAAAAATAAAAAACCTTTCCCTAACAATAGCGGTATTGTTCTAGGAATCAAATAAAATAATGCTGTAAGAGCTTTTTTTTCAAACTGTCATGTGCTGGTAAAGTAATGTATTATTTGAGCGAAAGAACCACGTGAGAAAGCAGTGCAGAATATAAATGATATTTCAAGTTGGAATATGAGGAAGCATTGCTCTCTAATTCAAAGCCAAAGTCATATAGACTTGCCAGAGAGTGAACTAGTGAAGCATTTAGCTTAGAAATTGAGTGCTTTGGACTGCACATAAGTACTTTAAAACTCTTTTAAATAAATGCTTCCATATCATCCATTTCACAGGATGGATCCCTGGTGAAATGACACTTCACATTAATAGCTAAATTATTGACCGCTGTTAATGTGTTCCTAAATACAAAATGGATTTAAAGATTTTTAGAATAACATTGTTGGATAGTAACTTAAATAAAATGTCATTTTAAAGACATCAGCCTTGTGCACAGAATAGCAAACACTGAATTGGTAACTCATTCATTTACCAACTAATATGTTATCGAGAGTGAACATTGTAAAAGTCACTGTGCTAGGCACTCAGAGAATTTCAAGAGGGAATGAGACAATGAGTTTCTAGACCAGAAGGGAGTGTAAGATATGTCTGCAGTCCTTATTTTGCAAGAGAGAAAGTGAGGTGTAGGAAAGATGTGCAACAAAATCTTGTGGGTTTTCAGGGACAACATGTTACTTCCAGGTAGGATTAGCAGGGAATGTTTTCTGAGGCACTTGTAAAATGCTATCTACAAATATTCATCAAACATTCATTGAAATAGCTTTCTTTTCCTGAAATAAGTATGAATAGGATCATAAATAACTTGAACGTTATATAATTTCTTTTGTCCACTGGATTTTGTTAAATGGTGCCAACTTTGAAAAATTCTTAAAATATAGAAGCGTTCACAGTCCCTGAATGAGACTGAATGAAATTTTAATTATCCCATTTTAAATGTCTATTTTGGGTTGAGTACCTAATGTTCAATATAAATAAAATGTAAATGTAAATTAAAGGCCATGACCTATTTTTCTCCAGATGTGTAAAAAAAAAGTATGTGTTCAGTCTTAAAAAATGTGTTTACCCTAGGCTTCATTGCAATTTTTGATTATTTACCTGTCTTTGTGCATCAAGATTTATAGCCAGAGAAAATATGTTGAAAAGAGTCTAGAGTTAATTTCAAAAAAAAAAAAAGAAAAAGAAAAAGAAAAGAAACAAACAAAAAAATCAAACTAGACTCACTGCTTATATGTTATCTTATTGAATCTTCAAAACTATTCCAATTAATTATATTTTACCAAGAATTAAGGAGATTAGGAAACTTGCCTAAATAATGCAGCAGGATTCAAATCTAGTTGCTGAATTAAGTTCATACTCATTCCACTTTCTTTTATTTTTTTCAGGTACAAGTTTCAACTAATCATTTACTATTACACATTATCTAAAAAAAAAGCTAGAACTAGAAAATATATATGTAAAATATAACATTATGATTTTATTATATGACGGTACTAGTAAAACTAGTCAGAAATTTTATTATTATATTTCTATGAAATTGCAAGATTTTAGAGCACAGAAATAACAAATTTCATGGAAATATCCTTTCAAGTTTGGTCAAAATGAGTCATTCACTCTATTTTTTATTTGTTATTGCATTATTCTATTTATTATTTATTTAATCTACATTTTCAGTGTAAGTTCTAAATTAGTTGTTGGCCTGAACGGATCTAAATCTATTGTTCAACAAGATTTTCTGTAATTTGAGATTGTAACTTTGTATGTGTATTGGTGTGTATGTGTGTATATTTATGTGTAAGATTATAAATAAATAAAATCAAGTAAATAATTTTTCTCTGGGTTCCACCAAGTAGATTTGGCGACATCTTTATTTTCATTTACTTATGAAATCTATCTGTGAGACAGGCAAATTAGGTTATTATTATATATGACATTTAAAAATAAATTTATTCCAGATGTTTTACCATGTACCCTACATGATGCAACCCACACAGAACAAGAATTAGCCTTTGGTTGATGGGTTTTCCTTCACTGATTTGATGCTTTGGTTTCATCCGAACAGAAAGGTTAATCCTTTAGATCCTCCCATAGGAAGCAGGCAAGCAGCTCATTTATTTTGATAGGAACAACTTTTCAGGCTTGTTGTGTTTACCTATTTCCTAACCTTATTCTGATATCCCAGGCCCTTTATCTCCCATTTGTAGGCAAGTATTCATTTGAAAATTAATCCACTGGAACCAAGTTGGACTGAAAGCAAGGCAGCCTGGTATGCTAGAGAGACCACTGGACTGGGACGAAAAAGTCTAGTATCAACTCCGCTCCCAATTAGCTGAGAAACCATGAGCATCTACTTTTATCCATTTTCCTTCTTTTTTCCATTGTCTGTAAAATGAGACACCTGGATTAGTTAACTAGATCTAAAACTTCCTCACCCCTAGGGAGTATGGAATATTTATTCTTTATTATAAATATTATTTCTAAATAATACACTGGTGTGGTGCATAAACAATGAATCTTGGATCACTAAAAAATAAAAAAGAAAAATAAATAAATATTTATTCTAAATAAAGTATATTTATAATTATGAACATATGAGAATTTTAAGAACTGAAAGTCTGTTTTCTACATTTGTTAATATAAATGTAATATTTAAATCAATACTTTTGTATAACTTCTAATAGGAAACAAAGAACTGATTATAGTAGTCCTTTATGTGTCATGAAGAAATTATACTCAGAAAAAAATAAAATATATTCCAAATTTAAAGAAAGATTTTATATCTGGAAAAGACTTTACAGTCAGGTTTTGGAGTCATGCTTTCAAATATTCTCCAACTTTATAACTAAAAACTATTTAACACTCAGGGAAACCTCATTCAAATTAATTATTCTCAAATTTGTATGACTATCAGTGATGCCTCTCCTGGCATTGATAATTCATACAAGTACATTTGACATAATAAAAGGGATGCTTTAAACCTCCATGAACTATTTCACTAGGATGGTCTAGCTTTTCTATAATAGAAATCACTGAGGCCCTTATGAGCCAAAGTTATCTTTCATGAAATACTTGTAATGCTTTAGGGGCGCCTGGGTGGCTCAGTGGGTTAAGCCTCTGCCTTCAGCTCAGGTCATGATCTCAGGGTCCTGGAATGGAGCCCCACATCTGGCTCTCTGCTCGGCAGGGAGCCTGCTTCCCCCTCTCCCTCTGCCTGCCTCTCTGACTACTTGTGATCTCTCTCTCTGTGTCGAATGAATAAATAAATAAATAAAATCTTAAAAGAAATACTTGTAATGCTTTAAATAAAAGACCTTTACTTAAAAAAAATAACTTTATTTAATAACCCTAATGAAAAACTATAAAATAAAATGTTGAAGACTGGTTTATCTCTTTGTTTTCAAAAGTCCAAGAGAATCAACATACAACGGTAGTATAGCGCAACTACTATTTTTTATTTTATTTAAATTCAATTAATTAACATGTAATGCACTATTAGTTTCAGAGGTAGAGTTTAGTGATCCATCAGTTGTGTTAAACACCCAGTGCTCATTACATCAAGTGTCCTCCTTAATGCCCATCACCCAGTTACCCCATCCCCTCACCCCCTCCCCTCCAGCAACACTCAGTTTCTTCCCTATAGTTAAGAGTCTCTTACGGTTTGTCTCCCTCTTTGATTTCATCTTATTTTATTTTTCCCCCTCCCTTCCCCTGTGATCCTCTGTTATTCATGAGGTAGAGGGGACTTGAGCAATTAGTCCAATTTTTGCTTTCTGAATGAGACAACTGAAGCCCATGCAAAATAAGTGATCAAGTGACTGGTGACAAGGTCACAAATCTGTTTAAAGGTAGGAAGCAGTATGTGGTAGTACTGTATCTACAGACACAAATATACTCAACAAACTCTGCACATGCTAACTACTTTGAGGGAATATCACAAGTTTGGCTATGTTATACACAGTGGCACACTGTCATGTGCAACTGAACTTTTCAACTTTCAATATTTGTTTAGAATCACAAAGACATCTACCCAAGTTAATACCATACACTGACAATTTAAATAGCTTCATAAATAGTCAAAAGAACTCAAATTATATGTGAAAATGGAGTTAGGTACATTTGCTAAGATTATGTACAGTTAAAGTCAACTTTTCTGTTTTGTTTGTTTTGTTTTGTTTTATATAATGCCTAGCACATAGAAAGGCTCAGGATTTCAAATAAATTTTGCTTTGCCCTAATAGAAGACAGATAAGAATCATTACATTGTAAAGTACAATGGTCACTGCATAATTAATAATCACACATCACACTTTATCCTTGAGCAAAATTTCATAGGCATGGTAGAAAGAGGATACGCTTATCTCATATCTGTAAACACAAACAAATATTTAAAAGCCTTAGGACCCCTGAATCAGAAATACTTTTGATTCAGCACAACAGCCTGTGATGTACTGCTGAATGTCATTTGCTTAGTCACAGCGCTGGGACATGAAGGTAATAAAAATTCTGTGAACATGTTTGCAAAATATAAATGCTTAAGCAATTCTTTGTAGCCACAACTTGTGGTGTAGATGGACTGCAATCTTGAATAAACAAGATGAATGAAGTGAAGGGTAACCACTGCTTTATCATTCTTCATGTAGACTACAGAATCTATTGCCTATATGTCTAAGGGGCAAAGCTTTATGATTCTGAACAATGAAACCATATTTTAAAACCACATTAAGAGAAAATTAAATATTAATCTTAGCAGAATGGAATCTAAAGTCAAATAATTTATCATGGAACTAATAGTACAGTCAGGCTATCTCAAAATATCTAAATATTTATTTATCTAATATCTAATCTAAATATCTAAAATATAAATGCAACAGCTGATTGTCTAAAATGTTTTCTTACATGTCATATTCTATTTCTCCACATACTGTTTCCCCAAGAGTTACTAGGATGATGTAGATTTCTGTTTTATGGCACCTGTCCCCAGGATTTGACACTTTTCCTTTGAATCATAGAGCTTCTCCTCTGGGGCCAATATGGCAATTTAAAAAACCAATTCATCCCATGGCATAGTTTCAAGTTTTATTACTGTAAGTGTTAAAACTATGAAATTGACAAAACATATACTAAGCTTAAGTCATTTAAATATTTAGCTTCCAGAAGTGATATATAAACATATTACTGAAAAGGCACTGAAAATCTTTCATAAAATATTCTAATAATCTTTTTATCCTTATCTTCAAACGCTAATTCTTTTTCAAATAAGGAAAGCTGAAAAGCAGAGCAAATGTTTAACTTTCTGTCAGAGTCAGTGGTTAAATGATGCTATAGGAGAGATTTGCTGAGATCGGAGGAACTCACTATTCAGAAAGGTTCTACTGACCACAGTCTTGTTATGACATAAATAATACCATGAAAGAACAATTACAGGGTACTTTTATGTCTCTCTATGGACCTTGCTGAATACATAACTCATCTGTAAATCTTAATTAACTTAATGCCTTAGCTTCCGATTACACATTTATTTTGTAATCACTGAGTAACAAAGTTCATCATCCCATTCATTCACTAATTTACTCATTTTTGAATGTTCTCTGTGATTAAGCACTCTGATAAACACAATAGAGGCACAAATGGAAAAAGAAACTGGTATCTGTCCTCAGTTAACTTACAGTCTACTAGGGAAAATAAAAAGTACCAAATAACCACACCCCACGGAAAATGCTCTTGGGTGAAAATAAAGTGTGATGCCGGCCTACAGTGCACAGATCTCAACTACAATCATTAAAATCAGGGAAACATTTGTGGAAGTTTAGTATCTGGTCGGCACTTGTGATGATGACTGTATTTGCAATACAACCTCACATATTATAAGCATACTATAATATATTTATATAATTAGAGTTTTATATGATTTCAAAAAAGAGATCTCTTTCATCTAGGAAGCTCTTAAAAATACACAATTCATGGTTATATTTTCCAAGAATGTAACCTTTTCTCTCACTGAATTGTGGTCATACTGCAATCATAGCCCTTGTCAAAGTGCAATGTAATCATTTTTCATTTCAGTCCCTCCCACTATGAATTCCTTGAGACAGGAATTATTTTATGTTGTCCTCTTATTTCCAAAATGTATTTTGGAAAATATTGATCTAAATATTCAATAAATGCCTTATTGTTGATGGAACAAATAAATAAATAATCTGAGTTCCTCAAGGCAAGAAAAATATTTCTTATTGTATTTTAATAAATATTAACCGAATCTAATTCTCTTTGAGATTTACAAATGCGTATACTATGTCATTACATTGTACACAGTTTTATCTACTTAAATCTCATTACAGACAACATAATAATATCTCATTTCACAGGGTATAATTTAAAAACTTAGCTGGATTAAATTTCATATCCACGGCGCAGCTTCTAAAATTTCACAGTAGAATTTTTTTCTATAGATTTAAATACAAATTCATGAGTGTGTACTGCATATAGCATTTTATTACCAAATTAAACAATATTTGAAGCAAAACTTAATGAGAAGCAAGCATAGGTTAACGAAAAATTGCAAGCACTAGATGCAGGCAGATCTAAATTTGCATATTAACTTTGCAGCATCCCAGCTCTGTTTCCTTAGGCAAGTTATTGAAATTCCCTATTTCAGTCAACTCATCAACAAAATGATGATTCCAGAAACTACTTTTTTTTCCCCAGAGTTGTTACTGGGAGTAGACAAAAAGTATATGCATTCATTTAATAATAGTTATTATAATGATAGGGGTGACATTGATGATAGAGATAATAATACTGATAATAAACATTTAGCACTATTATGCTCCACACATAGTTCTAAATACTTACATCTACTAATTCAGATTCAACAGAAGTATGACAAGAATATCTCCCTTTCTAGACTAAAACTCCCTACTGGGCAGAGACAGTGCCTATATTTTCTTCTCTAATGTTTTATATTAATTAATTAATTTAACAAATACAAATAGCAAATAACAAATTGTGCAAGGAACTGTTCTATTTGTGTTCCTCGAGCAGGATTTGGCCTGCCAAAAAACCCAACACTTCCTGGGCTTATTTTACAAAATTGGGAGAGAGAGAATATACAAAACAAAAAAATTGCAAATTATACAGTATGTTTGATGATATATCATCAATGAAAAATTGAGCAGGAAAGAAAGATATGAATTGTAAGAATGTAGATTGGGGACTGCAATGTTAACTATTTTGTAAGTTTTATTTACAAGATACCATTTAAAGGAGTTGAGGAAGTGATCTATGGGGATGTGTCAGAGAACTGCATTCCAGAGAGGACAGTGAGTGTGAAAACCTTGGGACAGGAGTGTCTGTGTGTATAAGGACATGTACATGATTGTGGTTATGTGTGATACGGTGTGATGTGGTGTGGCGTGGTGTGTGTGTGTGTTAAGGAAAACTCAGGAGTCCAGTGTAGCTGGAGGGAAGTTACCAAGTTTGAAGAGAAACAGGAGATGAATTTGGATATATAATACATCCAAAAAGTCTGTGCATATATATAGTTTTTTCAGTTAATTTATGGTTCTTTACCTTTTCTTTGTGTACAATTTGGCCTCTTCTCTCTTTTCCTCACTTCTTCATCTATTCTTCCTCTCAATCAGTCCTATCAATTCTATACTGTTTAAAGTTTTATGCCAACTCCATGTAGTTCTTCATATATTTGTCTCATTCCCTCTGTCAGGAGCTCCTGCTTTATTCCAGTTAATCCGCTTGACTTCATTCATATGTAATTTTCTTGTTGCCACCACTGTGTCTCTCTGTATTGAAGATAATTTCCTTGTAAAAATAGTCTTGTATGTGTGTGTTGTTTGTTTCTGGTGCTTAGGCAGTATTGCCATATTTGAAGGAATTTTGCGCCAAGATTATAAATCCAGAATTTAATAAAGAGAGAATAAAAATCAACTTTGTACTTATCTTTGTGAGCAGTGTTAGCCAAGATAAGGATGAGAAAAATGACATTTGGTAGGTTATATTCATATATAAGTCTGCCTAACATGAAAGTCAAACAAAGAATGTGAAATATTATGGATATTAATATTATTGAATATCAGCAACAATCTGGAAATAAATGAAATTATAAATGTTATGTTTATCTGTGTTAACAATATTGAAAATAATATTAATTATAAGCAAGTCTACAATTTTGAGCTATAAAGTGAAAAATGTATCGATCCATGAATCTTAATGATCATGTTAAGTGGCATTATTAATTAGGATTATTTTAATGTTATTCATTTTGTTGACAATATAATATTGAAAATTGTGACTGTTTAATTACTATGAAAATTATTAGAGTTATGTTAAAGATAGGGAGATTAAAATCAAAGGAAGAATACACCAAAGGAAAACAAAATATGTGAAATATTTGACTACATGTGAAAAGTATGGTTTTGTGTTTATGTATATTCAAAGAGAATATCTAATGTTTAAAAAATATTGACTATCAGGAAGCAAATTAATAAGAAGTGATTAAAAGCGTTATTCAATGTCATTGCATAAAGTCATACAGCTTCTTTTCCCCTCCCTAATCACGGATGTCAGGAAATAAATTTCAGAGATCGTGAGACCATCACTAAAGGTGACCACACTGAAACCCGACGTTGCACAATTTTTCAGTGGCTCAACAAGACTAGGACTCTTACCTGGTGGTGTATGAAGCTGGCTTTTCATACAGGTTTTTACAGTCAGTATGTGTTTGTAAAGCAAGTGAATACAATTTTAAGATTTAGAAAAGTCTCTAAGAACATCCAGATCAACTTACTAATTTTACAGGCAGAAGCTTAAAGCCTGGAGAGACTAAAGATCAAATGTTCTGGAGGAAAATAGGAGGCTAAAGAATGAAGTGAGGCAGGTTTAATCTCTGGGTAGCAAACATCTTTCCTAATTATAACTAGAAAGGAATGGCATATTCTTTAGACACAAGCATATCAACTGATACAATACCATAACTCCTTCAAACTCAAACATAAGTTACACATCTCTGCCATCTTTTCTGCTTTTGTTACTGATGAATTTAGAAGTGCTTCTGAAAAAGTCACAGAAATACATTAACTCTAACGTACTCTGTCTCATAATTGCAGTGGACTAGCCTTACCATTTAATTTAAAAATATATTGCATGTAAGCAATTCTCTTAATGAAATTGCATTAGGTTGAATTTCTCCAAAAGTAATGTAATAAAATGAAATAATTACTTTGATTTATAAGAATGTTTTACATTAAATAAAACCACCATGCTTTTACATTGTATAGTAAGAAGATGACTTTGAATCTGACCTTAAATTATTTTAACCTACTTTATGTTACTGATAACTGAATATTTTGGTTAAAAAATTCCTAGCATGCAAATGCTATCACTACATTGCCTTTTTAATACATATTCTTTATTTGTCTTAGTAGATTGTCCATGAAAATTTCAGGAACAGTCAAGTGGTCCAAAATGTATGGCATATTGGAGGATAAACTTGTTGATTGAACTAATTGACTATACTCATATTGGCTGGAGATATTAAAATGACTAAATATGCTGATTTTCTGCTAAATCGCTAAATAGTTTCAATACTATAGAGAAAAATTTTGAACTAAAAACAGAAGAATTTGTTTACAGCTTTTTAAAAAAAGTGATAAATTAATTTACATTCAACCAGAATTTCGCATAAATAAAATCAACTCATTAGTAAGTCATGTGTGAACTCTTCTCCTACCCTCCCCAAAATATAGTTCTCAAAACTCATTTTGAGTTATTTCTACATATTTATTATCTATTGAACTTTGTCTTTGTGAACAGCAGGTGTTAAAACACAACCATACTAATTGAGAAATAAAATGATATATCTATCAATCTGTTCTTTATGATTATTTTTGTATGCATGACGCACATAAGAATTAAAATAAAAATTTCTCAGAATATGGTATATAACACTTAACTATTATTCTTTTGTCTTGGAAGTAGAACAGGATTGGAATCTACAACTGCTTATAAAAGGGAATCATTAAACATCATTTTAATTGGGTTGATTGCTAAAGGGTGTACCCAATACTTGTCTTTTACTTATATTTATAGGAAAGTGTTAAATTTGGTTTCTTTCAAATACCAGGAGTTGGAAACCGAACAGTCCTAATGTGTAGAAAATTGTTTGCATTCAAAGGGGCTCACTGTGCCATTATATATTCCATAAAAATGAAACTGAAAACCAATTGAATGTTCTAAAATAAGATGATGCTTAATTTTTGTTAAAACTCACAGTATAAAATCACTTTTGGTAATCAAATTATATTTTTGATAGACTTTCATGGTTAGAAATATGCTCCAAGACTAATACTATGCAAAAAAAATTAAAGCAAAAGAATTCAAAGTCATCTATTTGCCTTGATTCCAATTACATCTTTATTATTATTATTATTGTTATTGTTATCTACTGTTGAGAAAATACTGAAAGAAAAACATGCCAAGACATATTGAAATATTAACATATAGTTTGAGTACAATGATTGTAGGGTATCAATGAGAACTTACAATATTTTGCACAATGAAGTAATGAGTAAGTTTTCTTTCAGTATATTCTTCTTAATGACAATGCTTTCTCTTTCTATATTCAAAAATAATAATTTTATTATCACAGTAAAAGTTAATGAATGTGTGATTAATAACAAAAATGTGATTTATACAAATATATTAAGAATTAAGAAATTTCACTATAGGCTGTTTCTAATGCAGTTTCATAAAAGAGAAGTGACAGGAAGGGACTAAGGGACAAAAAATGTGACTGTTTTGATACATAAAGGTGTGAATATCATTTAGGTAATAGAGATGTACACTTCCAATAAAAATAATATTTATTCAAGAATAAACGTGGTGAATATCTAGAATGTCTATCTTTATTTTCAAATTCCTTCGCACTTAACTTATTTTACTATCAACACTTTTAAAAATATCTACCCTTTGAAACAACAATTTTTGAGAAAAATAATGTACTTTCTAAAGTGAGATTTAGTTCAATAATGATTCATTGCTTTAGTAAAAGTGTAATCACCTGATAAATACCCACAATGCCAAAATGTATTTACTCTTTGGAACACTAGTAGAATGCTGATACCTGATACATGTATGACCCATACATTTTGTTGGAAATATGCTCAAAGGAAAAAGAAAAAAATAGTTATCTGACTCTTCTAAAACCTATTGGAAGCTAAATTTAAAGAATGTGTATCAAGTAGTTGAAAGTCTCTCAACTCCTCCACCAAAGAAAAGAAAAATCAAAATCCCTATTGGGGGCACCTGAGTGATTCAGTTAGTTGAGCTTCTGACTCTTGATTTCCAATAGGGTCATGATCTTAGGGTCCTGAGACAGAGCCCTGCCTTGGGTGGGGCCTGAAGTAGGAAAGGTTGGGGAGTCCACACGAGATTCTCTCTCCCTCTACCCCTCCCCTGGCTCTCCCTCATGCGCTCTCTCTCTCTCAAAAAGATAAATAAACAAACAAACAAACAAACAAACAAATAAATAAATAATAAAATCTTAAAGAAAGAAAGAAAGGAAGAAAACAAAATCCTTAATCAGTGCTGTAATAAATCACATGACTTATTTAGTTTACTAAACAAATTCTCTCATTTGATTCTTGTCTTTTGGATTTTTTTTCCAATTAATCACTGTTTTCCATAGCTACTCCCACCTCATCAGACTTCAGAATGTGAACTAAACTGGCAAAATAAAGTGTGGTGCTTACTTACATCAGGCCCAGCCTGATCAAGTCATGGAACTACCAAATCTCTCTCTCCATATGTGTCTAATTCAATCACACATTACCTTCTCATTACCTTAAAGTGAGCAGCCTCATTCCACTTCATTTTATTACTGGATTGAAAGAACACAGCCCACAAAATGTCAAATGGCTTAAAATATAAGAGCCCTGAATATCCTTCTTACCATTTAGTGGCATCAATTGTGTACCAAACACAGTGCAAAGTAATTTACACAATTACCCTCTGAGGAGAGTAGGACAGATACTTTTATGACTGATAAGGACACAGAAAAAAGTTCAAACTTGTGCAAGGTCACCATGCTACAAAGTTAAGGAGTTATTCCTGAAAGCTGAGTGTGGCTGATTTTGAAGTCTAACACTTTCAGTCCTTGGCTATAGCAAAAAATATAAAAATTATAGGCAAGGATGGCACATGGATAAGAATATTGAAGAAGTGGTATGAATAGTATGGTAAGAATTAGGCTGAGTTTCTATCTATTACTTGAAAAACTCCTTGAGAACAGGGCCTGAAAAATAAAATGATAAAATCTAGACTTGTACATAATCCCTAAATGTAAATTATTGATTAGTTAGAAACAATCATTATATTCTAGTATATTGTATTATCTCCACTCTACAATATCTCTATTGTGGATAGAAAATACTATAAACAGACAATGAGACAGACTCAGCAAGACAGGAAGATCCTACTCAGCTTATAAATGGGTCATGTTAACATGAGCAAGTAATTTAGGTGTTGAGGGATCATAGCTCAACAATTTTATTTTTGTTTTTAGATAATACTAAATTAAGGAGAGTGCTTAGAATCTCAGAGGATAATATCAAAATTAGACTTCAGAATGGTCTTAAATTTCAGGCTTTATCAGAAATTTGTACTATAAAGTTTTATTAAAATAAGCAGACAAAACAAGAGATACGGTACAAAACCAAAGCAGAGTGACAATATATAATTTGGGCAGTCAATAATCCTCATGGAAATGTAGAATTCAAAGTACAGGTAACAATTATAAATAAAGCAATGATTTTTTTCCATTGCTATTGTCTAAATGTGTATAACAGTTTCTAAAACATGATGGGCCCTTACTTATTGAATGGATGAATGAATGAATGATTATATGATTACATTGAAATTTTGAGAATCTCAAAGTTTGACACAATATTTTAATATGGTATTGTTGGTTTTTAGAGCTATGTACTTAGTTTGCACATCTCAAGCTAAAAAAAATAAGGGTGAAAATTAAAATATTAAGCCAGGTTAAGGCAAGGTAGCAGAAATAATAAAACATAAAAAGTGAAATTTAAGAACAAATTAAATTATGCACTGATTTTAGCTGACAAAAGAACAGCAGTTAGTGAAAAGTCTTTAAAAATATAAACAGTAATAAAAGAATAATTACTGAAGGTTATTTCTTTTTACTGAAAGAATAGGAAGAATTCTGCTTAAATTGAACAAAATATTAGGAAAACTTCATAACTCTGATTCTGCTAAAATTTAGCAAATTTAGCAAAATTAATAAGTAAATTGATATACACTATCATTGTTTTTGAAAAAAATAAACATTTACTGATTTCCTACAGATGTCAGGAACTGTAACAGGCACTGGAAATACAAAGAAAGCTTAGAGACATAACCTGGCCCCAAGGTTCCAAAAGAATGATTTTGATCCCAGCCGGTGAATGAATTAGATACTCTTCAAATTGTAATCTTTGAGTGCTGTGATGTATGTGTGCTGGTATGACTCTAAACATCATTTCCTGTAGACATTCTCTTTTGAGTCATTCAAAATAATGCAATTCACAGAGAAATAGTTAAACTTGTACACTAAAGCACTATTCAAAGAAAAAAACTGATTGTTAGTCTAGCCATATTTCTATACAACCTATAACTGGAAAAAACAATTCTATTCTCTGGGTCTATGGGGCAATATGCAAATCAGAATTCATCTGCACAATGGAGTTTTGTGATTTCTCTCAGCATAACCTATCTTTATTTGCTAGCTCTTTACAAGACAGAGGGTTCAATAACCCCTACTTCTCCACTGCTCTGGCAAAGGAGCAAGAGATTGCTTTCCAGGCAGGTAGTCACAAGTAAGCAATTTCAGGAATCCTCTAATGAGGCAATCCATAATGGTTTTCCTAACTGTGTTCGTTCACCAACCACAGGGGAAAAAAATGTAATTCTAGCAGCCTGTTTGAAGGAGGAACACACACACACTTATTCCTTATATTAAAAAAGAGAAAACACATATGTAAATGAGATGATCACTATATAGGGTAGTCTTGAACAACAATTTATGCAAGTCATTTGACATATTTTCTAGGCCTTGGCTAAATATGGACTTCAAGGAGCGGCTAGCTGTTTTAAACTATATTCCATATTTAATATTTTGCTAGCTTAAAAATTCTCCTTTGTGGGAAAAAAAGGTGAGGACTCAGAAAGAAATATGTATGCCTTTATCTTATTTTATTTTATTTTTGTCTGTCTTTAAGTTGAGATCTTAATGTATATGTGCTCCTTCTTTCTCTCTCTATATATAACATATAATGTATAATGCATGTAATATAGATATACATTTTCAAATATGTATATGTTAACAGAATGAATGAATCACCTTAAGTCTTTATTAGAGGTGTTTAGAATTTCTTTGTTCTGTTTTTCTCTCACAAACTAATAATGAACACTACGATTGGAGCATAGTGAATTTTTTTTCCTGAAGGAGTATCAAAAAAAGCTCTAAATAGTTTGAGATGACTATGACTTGATATATACAGATGGAAATATTAGAGTAATATTAGAGATTTCAGTACTTAGTTGGTATTTTATGGATCTATTTATAAAGCTTATTATTTGCAATGAAGAATGATTTTTTTAATAATAAAATATTACAGCCTTTTTGAGGGCACCTGAGTAAGTATGTGTAGGATCATGATCTGGAATTTATATTTTGATCACACTCTTTTGGGGTTCTTTTTTTTTAAGATTTTATTTATTTGACAGAGAGAGATCACAAGTAGGCAGAGAGGCAGGGAGAGAGAGAGGAGGAAGCAGGCTCCCCACTGAGCAGGGAGCCTGATGTGGGCCTCGATCCCAGGACCCTGAGACCATGACCCGAGTCAGAGGCAGAGGCTTTAACCCACTGAGCCATCCAGGTGCCCCTGGGGTTGTTTCATGTACACTAAGTTCTGGTACTACTACTCTAACTTATTCTCATCTCTTCCTCCAGTGGATGAAATAAAACCTCTAATTCCAATTATTACTAATATAAATTACCATAGACTTTTAGAGTTGAAAATAACTACAGAATTCAGCCATTTATAACTTCCCCTCAATTTGGGGTGGGGAGACTGGCTCCAAATTTCTATTTTACAAACTTGAAACCAGTAATTTTTGCAGAAATTCTTGGCTCTTCTCCAAAATGCAAGCCTCTTGGTCAATAATTTTCAGGTGACCCCTCTCCTCTGCCACTATGGCTTCTGCTAACTCTACACTGTCATTCTACCACAGCTTATTGAAAACATCGGCATCTCACTCCCAGGGCTGTACCTAGGTTGTGTGACAAGTTATAATAAATCTGATATTTCCTATTGTATCTTTGATGTCAATTATCAGTTCTTGGACCAAGTCTCTCTACCTCTCTCACTCCTTCACTTCCAATATCTAAGTTCTTCAATTTCATGGAGATTTCCAAATTCATTGACCCTCTATTTTCTCCTGATTTTAATGAAACCATGCCCAGACATTATGTTTTGTTCGTAACTAAAAGATTATGTCATGTTATACAGCAACAATGCCTTTGACTTTACCACACTCTGTCCTTTCTTGTCCTCTTTTCTAAACTGCTCTGTGAAACCTCACCCCTTCATGTATCCAAGTAGGCTGAAAAGAGTATGGCTGAAGAAAACCATGTGATTCAGTATATGTCAGTGATTTTTCTCCCCCACCCTTCCCTTTCCCCAAATCAATGGGGAATTTTCAAACTCAAATTTTCAAACTCAGGTGGTCCCTCAGCTAGCTCAGAAGTACTTTTATTTCTTTATTCCCCACTCAATAGTCCCTCCAAAATTTTGGTGCCAATCTTAAAGTTGTTGCCTACACCCTATCCAAATACTCAGCAGACAAACTTAACTCATTGTACTTACAGAATTATCATCAGTAACCATTTTTCTTTCTGTTCAGTTAGTTTAGGTTCTGAATTAAACCTTTCATTTCCTCACTTTTTCACATCAACCACCCCATCATGTATTTGCAGCTTTACTATGT
Organism: Ailurus styani; assembly: GCA_002007465.1. Taxonomy (NCBI): domain Eukaryota; kingdom Metazoa; phylum Chordata; class Mammalia; order Carnivora; family Ailuridae; genus Ailurus; species Ailurus styani. The sequence goes on along the minus strand of LNAC01000010.1, from coordinate 1,578,022 downwards.
CTTTAACACTTCTATTGACTCCTTCTTCTCAGCATGTACATTCATGTGAATGATGTATAGGGGTTAGCTAGACAGGAGTGTGTGTGTGTGTGTGTGTGTGTGTGTGTGTGTGTGTGTGTGTGTGTGTGTGTGTAAGAGAGAGAGAGAGAGAGAGAGGGAGAGAGGGAGAAAGAAAGAGATTTAGAAGGAAGGTTAGAGAATACCAAAGTATGAAAATAAGCATTGCTAATTGAGTTACACCAACTGAGCCTGAATCTTGTGATATGAAAGCTCTTTACAAAGATCTCCCTGAAAACACTAAAGATAGGCATTATTACCCTAGTTTTACAGAAGAGGAATCTGAGATTCGGGTTCTACAACTTGTCCAATGAAGTAATAATAGCCAATATTAATTTAGCTCTTACTACTATTAGGCGCAGTTCAAGCCACTTTAAATTATTCAGTTGTGTAATCTTCTCAATAAGCTTAATAAGTAAATAGTTATATAGTCCCAATTTTATAGTTAAGGAAACATCACCCAATCCTAGCTAGTATCTTCTTTTCCCTTAATAGACCAAATTCTTGAAAGCATTGTCTAGCTTTAAGATCTCCTTTCCCTCATTTTCCATGTACTCTTACCAGCTGGACTTCTTGAATCATATCCCACAAGGTGCAATAAAAAAGCATCCTTGCTTCTAAATCTATTGTTCCTCTATCTCCTAGCTTCATGTATGCCCTTATCCATCCATTCTATCTCTCTCCATCTGCTCATTCACAATTCTCAGTTAGATTATAATAACAGTCTCCTACCAATCTTTTTATTGCTAACCGAATGTCTCTTATAAAGTAAAAACAGGATCATAATTGTTCTTTGTTTTGTCTACTACCGGAGTACACTGGCCTCAGGATAAAATCTCCTAGGCAGGGCATAGAAGGACATCTACCTCAGCCTTCTTGAACTTGTTCTCACCTTCAGTTTCACGCCTTTGCCCATGCTGGTCCCTAATATTTGAACATTCTCTCTGTTTTCCTTCCATCACATATACACACAACACACAGCACACATACACACAACACACAACACACACACACATATCCCAGACACACCCCCACACACTCTCATTTCTGCCTAGTTAGCCCTATACATTATTTACATCACATGATCCACTATGTGGTCATTCTGATTTTCCCCATCTAACCTCCCTTGCAAAGCAATTTATTAATAATCCACTAACTTTGATCATCATTCTAGATCAGAGCTCAGCAAACATTTTCTGTAGGAGGGCCAGATTTCAGGCTTTATGGATCTATAGGCAAAACCGAGCAACTGTTTTTCCAGAAAGACAATAATCATTGTGCATTTTAAATTTCACATTTAAAAAAGTAAAAACAACACAAAACATTTTTACTTCTGAAGACATATAAAAACAAGCAGGGAGTTAGATTTGACCCATAGGGAATAACTTGCTAATATTTATCCTAGAACATAATTATTTTTATGATTTATCTATCTCTACAATTTTACAAATGGTAGTATAGGGACTGTCTCATATCTTTGTATTTTTAGTGATTATCTCAGTGTTTGCTACACATTGGTCACTTAGATGTTAATATAAAACAAGCAATATGTGATACTTAATCCCGAGTCCATGCCATAAATGCAGTCAACCATTTCAATTTAAAATGGAGGAACTTGGGGCACCTGGGTGGCTAAGTCAGTTAAGTGTCTGCCTTTGGCTCAAGTCATGACATGATCTCAGGCTCCTGAGTTCAAGCCCCACATCGGTTCCCTGCTCAGGGAGCAGGGAGCCTGCTTCTCCCTCTCCCCCTTGCATGTGCTCTCTTTCACTACCTCTCTCTCTCTCTCTCTCTCTCTCAAATAAATAAATAAAATCTTTTTTTAAGTTTTCATTTATTTATTTGTCAGAGAGAGAGAGAGAGCACAAGCAGGCAGAGTGGCAGGTAGAGGCAGAGGGAGAAGCAGGTCCCTGCCGAGCAAGGAGCCCGATGTGGGACTCGATCCCAGGATGCTGGGATCATAACCTGAGCCAAAGGCAGCCACTTAACCAACTGAGCCACCCAGGCGTCCCTAAATAAATAAAATCCTAAAAAAAAAAAAAAAAAAGCCAAAGTGCATCTAATTTGTTAAGATTTGCCAAACTTACATATTTTCAAACTTCCTTAAATTTGGGAATATTTGTATAGTTCTTTTTATAGAAATGAGCTATTTTCAAAATAATCTTTTTCTTCATTTGTCAGGGAACTAGAGAGGGAGATTCAAGTATTGGAAGGGAGATGAGACAAAATGATTTTTCAGGTTCTTTCCAAATAGAATTTTTTTGTTTTTTAGAGTTTATGGTCTCTATATGGTTTCAAATGTAATATCGGGCGCCTGGGTGGCTCAGTGGGTTAAAGCCACTGCCTTTGGCTCAGGTCATGATCCCAGGGTCCTGGGATCGAGGCCCACATCGGGCTCTCTGCTCAGCAGGGAGCCTGCTTCCTCCTCTCTCCTCTCTCTCTGCCTGCCTCTCTGCCTACTTGTAATCTCTCTCTCTGTCAAATGAATAAATAAAATATCTTAAAAAAAATTTAAAAATACAAATGTAATATCAAATAAATATTTTAAATCTCAAAATAGTTAAAGTTATGAAGGCTATTTTGTGATTCTGATGTGTCATGTATTAAAAGTCTGAGCCTAATTTATTTGAAAACTTCTCTAGATAAACAATATATATTTCTCACAAAAACTTCTCCAGTGCTATGTTAACTTATTGTCGGTATTCTACACCTTAATATATAATAAGTTCTCTTTCTTTGTGTTCAATACACAATCTGTGTCCAAGCAGATTTTACTCTTACCAGAAATTAGATGACAAAGGACAGGGCAGAAAAGGGCTGAAAGTGGTTCTGTCAGATATTACAGACTCGAGTAAATAAAGGCAGGATTTGCATGTGGTAGGGAAGACCATGTAAAAGTTTTCAGAAGAGGAATTAGTGTCTGGGACTTGGCAAATCTGCTGAATGAGAGACAACCACACATGGTTATGGCGTAATTAGATTCATATGCAAAATCTAAAACTCAGTAAATGAAACTCAGACTGAGAGAATGCATAATAATGAGAATTGCATGTTGTTGAACCTCAGAGGAGCTATGCTGGTCTCAGATCACTGGCAAGAACAAGGACTAGAATAATTCTGGTAAGAAAAGTAAGGACTTGCTGCTAATTGAGGAAAACATCAGCAGCCACTCCCCTAGTTGTATTTCCTTGATAACAGATATATGATTGTGTTCTGAGACCACGGGCTTTGGGGGAAGTTGAGTGCTTCCATAGTCTTCAGAGATAAATTTAGACTATTCTAGGTTGGCCTATTGTGATACTTTATTCTCCTTTCTTATTTCCAGTTTACAAAGAGGCATGAGCTAAGATTCATAAATTAGTCGCATACCTCTAAAATGTATACAGATACGCAAAATCATTACATATAATAGTTCCGTTAAACATTAATATAAGTGAGAATGAAAGGAAGCTATAACATGGAAATATTTTAAAAGACTGATGTGTTATTTTAATTGCAAATGATTAAGTCCACTTCTGGCATTCAGGAATTATAATGATTTTGCTTTGTTTTTTTAAGAGAGATTTTTTAGCAAATTACAAAACTTTAAAAATATCACCAATTGTTATTACAATCCTCTTGGGTTCATGTATATTTATACACACATTCTAAAAGTTTTATATATGCAGATTGTAATACATAATTAAATAACCCTTTTAATTAAAATGTGGAAGTGAAATATACATGTACACACAAAAACTTGCATTGAACTCTAATGTCAATTCCTTAGGGAAAGAATAAAGGAGACAAAAACTGGAGTTATCAGTGACGAGTAAGGTACAAACAAACTTTCTACTTTTTTTTTCTTTACCCTGTTTTCTATAAAATAAGAGCAACAGAAAATGTCAAGAAATAGATAAAATGAATTTTTGTTTTGATACTTAATGCCACCATTCTGGTGAAACAGAAAGGGAATTATATGCCATATTTACTTGCATAATTGCTGCCCTTTTCTTCCTTGCTTTGTAAGTCACTCAATTCAAATTAATCTATACAAAATTCTACATACAGCAATTACACGATGGTGACGGATGTGTGAGTAAATATGGTAAATGAACAGCAAAGCACAAATAGCGTGCTGAATTTCAAAACTCTTAACTTGAAATGAAGAGGAAAAGAAGCAAGACCATCAGGTAGAGGTAAGCAGTTTGTATATACATTGGTAGGACATATGGCATATACCACAATAGAATAGTTTTTAGAAATCAATATTCAACTTGAGAAGAAACATAAGAGAGTTAACGTTTCTCATTCTTCTTGGGCTTTGAAAACATGATTCTTCAGCATGAATTAATTTCTACATGTTAAATAATTAATTCGAAGACATGACAACCATAATTTTAATTAGCTCCTAAATATTGCCTACACTTTTAAAAATAGAAACACTTGTATACAGAAATACATTAAAACAACAAGCAATAACTGATGATCACTTTTAATGCCAAGTGCTCCATTTGTAATAATAGGAACAAATACACAGAGCATGTAATAATAGAGCATAGACTGAAAGCAGACAAATCTCCAGGAGGTAAAACCCACCCAAATTCCCCCAATATCCCTAGCTTTGACTGTCTTGCAGCCTAAAATTCTTTGATCATGAGTACACCTTCTCTCGAAGTCACATTATAGCATTTCACCTTCACTTCATGTCTTCCATTCCTCTAATCACTAAGTCTAAAAATACTTATAGATATTCATACTGTGCTTTGGGTGAAGAGTATAGAACTCACATTCTTTTGCTAATTAAATAACAATAAAAGTTATGCATCCATCAGCAGTGTTATAGCAAGAGAGAGTCTGTGAAACCAAAGCTGTTAGGAGGTCTGTGGTTCATAGAATCACCCAGAATATTTTCCTTGTCTTTATTTTGTTAGGATTTTATTTAAATTACAGCTAGTTGGGCGCCTGGATGGCTCAGTTAGTTAATCGACTGCCTTTGGCTCAGGTCATGATCCTGGAGTCCCGGGATCGAGTCCCACATCCGGCTCCCAGCTCCATGGGGAGTCTGCTTCTCCCTCTGACCTTCTCTCTCATGCTCCTGCTTACTCTCTCTCTCCCTCTCTCAAATAAATAAATAAAATCTTTAAAAATAAATTACATCTAGTTAATATACAATGTAATATTGCCTCATCTTAAAAAAAAAAAAACTTAAAAAAGCCCAAATGCCGCATTTATTATAAGATGACACAGGAACAATGAACATCAGTTCTTGTGCCTTGAGTAAGAAACTAGACATTTTTTTTACTTCATCCAGTGTTATCCTTTTTTTCAACTGCAGTTTAATTTCCTCTTATTTTATTTTGTTTTGTTTCGTTTAAAGTAAACAGTATTATGATTAACAAAAATGTTTTATGGTTCTCTTTACCTAGACACAAAGATTTTCTATTTCAGTATTTCAATACTTTGACTCTGCTCTTATCCATTCCTGACAATGTACAACTGGAAATCTGAAAGAAAAAAATAGGTCCTGTTTTTCTCATGAAGCACATTACATGTTCCATTGAAGAGAAGCAGTTCAGGTTATAGATTATTTTCCCTCCATGGGGCATATATATAGAATCTCTACAATTTTAATCATCATGGTACCACATAGTTCTTATGGAAATTAAAGTAAATCACAAGTGTGCCATTTTTCACCTTCATGCGTTCTTTTCTCATATGAAATTTAGACTAAGGAAAAAAAATATTTTAGAGGTTAATGATTGGGAGAAATATCTTATCTCAGAAAATAACATCCATCTTAGAGATGGGTAAGTAGATGCATCCAGGAGGCCAAAAAAGTGTGCATTAGGAATTATTTCTAATTTAGTGCAGCAAAGATTTGAGAGAAAATCAAGTACCATTGTAGATATACTCAATAACACATAGTTACTGTTTCTTAGGCTGCCTTCCTCTAAAAAGATCTTGGGAAGAAATCTTGACACATGTCTAACTCTCATAAGGGAACCCTCTTTCCATTGTGAAAACCTTTTTAATCCCTTGAAGCTTTAGAAGGATTTGTCATCAATGATTAGGTTTAGTACAGGGATTCTCAAACTAGTCCTGAGGCCAATGGCATTCTGGTTCCATAGGTCGGGGCTGGACTAATGGATATGCATTTCTAACAAGCTCATAGGGGATGGGCCAATGCCATCGATTACCACAAGAATGACTCAATTCACTGAAAATTTAGAGGCTCCTGGGTGGCTCAGTCATTAAGTGTAGGCCTTTGGCTCAGGTCATGATCCCGGGGTCCTAGGATTGAGATCTGTATCAGGCTCCCTGCTCAGCTGGAAGCCTGCTTTTCCCTCTCCCATTCCCCCTGCTTGTGTTCTGTCTCTCGCTGTCTCTCTCTTTCTCTCTGTCAAATAAATGAAAACTTTTAAAAAAAATTCACTGAAACTTTAACTAGTCATGTACTTTTCTTCTATATTAAAATGCCTTTTAGGTAAGCTGGATAGAGACTAATATATAATGTCAGAAAAAAACAATAAAAAAAGTTCTTATCACATTAATTTTTTGCTGGGTCAAACCTTCAAATAAAATAGACCTATACACTTGCCTTAAGTAACATAAGTAATACCGGCCTGGCTTTTTTTTTTTTTTTTTTAATTAATGGAATTCATTTTTTAAGTAGTTTTGTGTTTGCAGAAAAATTGAGAGGAAAGTATAAAGAATTCCTGTACACCTCTTCCCCCATTAATATCTTTCTTTAGTGTGGTACATTGGTTACAATTGGTGAGCCAATGTTCATACATTATTATTATCTGAAGCCCATAGTTTACATTAGGGTTCATTCTCTGTGTTGTACATTCTGTGAATTTTGACAAATGCATAATGACATGTATCTACCATAATAGTTTCACTCTCCTAAAAATTCCCTGGTTGGAATTATTTTTAGGTTACGTTATACTGGCAAAGACAGTTTACAACCCATTTGGGAAAAAGGCAGGAGATACTTATGCCTTCTTCTGTCCTACCTATAAAGAATGATTTTAGTAAAGCTTATACTTATATGACAATATATGGCAGAACAGTAAACTTTAGGCTCTGGCACGTTGGTACTTGTCTTAGTAAGCTCAGGTTGCCATAATAAATTCCATAGACTGGATAGGTTCAACAACAAATATTTATTTCTCACAGTTCTGGGGGCTGGAAAGTCCAAGATCAAATCCATCTTGCTAACACCTTGATCTTGGACTTTTCAGCCTCCAAGTCTGTGAAAAATTTGAGAATAGTGTAAATGAACAAGAATGAAATAAAAGGCAGGATTTCCAAACAGATTTGACAAATAAATTTAGGTAGTTACATATTGATTTTGTCTAACTACTCTATGCAATGTGCAATAGCTAATAAAGAATGTATAAATACAAAATTTGATTTCTTATGACTTTGAAATGTAAAATTCAAAACTGTACTGTTTTCTCTTAATGCATTTGATGGACATTTTTATAAGCTTTTCAATGATCTCTAAAAATCAAATGTCTTTTCTGTATGTTACTATATAATCATCTTATGTTGAATCTCAAACTTGAAATGCATATCACAGTTTTATAACCATATGAAGCACAATAAAACACAATTGAAAAGTAAAGCTGTTTTAGTCAAAAATACTCAACCTACTTTTCACTATCCTCATTAAGATTAGCTTAGCACAGTCAAAATATTGAGGCCGCCTATGATATAGGACATATTCCCGATACAATGCTTAGCTCCAGAATTGTTAATGAGGGCACCTGGGTGGCTCAGTGGGTTAAAGCCTCTGCTTTCGGCTCAGGTCATGATCTCAGCGTCCTGGTATCGAGGCCCGCGTCGGGCTCTCTGCTCAGCGGGGAGCCCGCTTCCTCCTCTCCCTGTCTCTCTGCCTGCCTCTCTGCCTACTTGTGATCTCTCTCTCTGTGTCAAATGAATAAATAAAATCTTTAAAAAAAAAAAAAAGAATTGTTAATGAGTGATAGTTCTCAAAACGCTACACCGATCCCTAATTTTTGTATTTCATATGTGTATATAATTAATGCTTCTACTTAATTAGAAAAAATAAATTATACAAACATACTCTTGTGAAACTTTTTTTTTTCACATTTTAGGGTTGCTGCTACTGTCCACACACATTTTCTTGATTCCTAAAAACCTGCCCTGACCTCTTTGTTCTCATTGCTCATGTGGGATCTGGGTGCTGGGGGAAGCAGAATCCTGAAGAGCAATGGTAATATAAAACCACTTATCAGATGCACGGGACCAATTCAATAACTCTCATCTGTTGTATCAGTCATTGTAAATTCATAAGACATTCCTGTTATCTGACTTTCCTGCAGGACTCATGCTGACATCATTCTTTATTTCCGTAGGTCTAAGATCGTGTGCCTCTTAACAGTATTTACACTCTTTGAGTGAAAAATATTGAATTAACACATGTAAATAAGTATGATTCTGTTTGGTCCTACTGATGAATAAAGACTTTAACTGAAAGGATATCATCAAGAGCTTAAGAACGATCAGATAGTAAAGATAGTTCTACAAATTCTATTTAGCCCTTGCTATAGTAGAATTCCCTACAAAATGGGAAACTCTGGAAATAAGGTTTCTTAGGGATAGCTACTTTTTAAAATGGATTTTAGGCATTTGGGTTTCATTCGTATTACAAAAGAACAAAATGTTTTATTGCACCATATGGTCCATGCTAGCTATTTTGTAAAGAAATATGTATAGGAAAAGTTAGATTTTTGCAAAGAAATGTTTTGCTATAAAACAAGGTTTATGATGATTTTTCTGTCTTCTGAGGAGTTCTATTTTAATTCTTTCACTTCTAAATGGCATTGGCATTACTATGATGTTGCTTAATCTAGCATGAAATGTCACAATAAATAATATATTATACACTGCTCCCCCCCAATTTGCAATAATTAAATATTCTTGTTGCTTTATCCCTAAGAGAAAGTCTAATATATTTATGTATGATGCTGACAACACACTCTCCCTTACAGGCTTTGATCCTAGTGCAGATGAGTCTCAAATCCCTTATTTGTATACAAATCATAACCTTAAAATCAAGGCATTAGGCTAAAATTTTGTTTGAAGTACATAGCTTGTATTAGAAATGCAATTAATAGCTCTCATGAGCTCATGCTATAAAACATGTAATGCTAGTAAAATTTAGAAAAGTGTGTTTAAATGTCTTTTAAAATATACCACCACTAATATCACATGAAGTCTAGAAGACAAGTACCTGAAGAATCTGTCTAAAGGAGGTGTTTTTAATCAACTATTTTATCTTGTCGATTCATTTGTAGAAAAAAAATACAGTTAGGAAACCAGTGTGACAGATCTTTTCTTCATTGAATTCACTACTTCGTAGGCCAGATTTTGTAAAACTTGGGCCATTTGCCCACTTGCAAGACTTCCTGAATCAGAATTCCTAAGTGGGAAGACTCTGGAAATGTATTTAAAAAACACTTTTGGTGATTCTTGGGATGACTGGGTGGCTCAGTTGATTAAGTGGTCATCTCTTGATTTTGGTTCCTGTCATGATCTCAGGATTATGGGATCAAGCTCAGCCACAGGTTCCACAGGGAGTCTGTCTCTCTCTCTGTCTCTCTCTCTCTCTCTCTCTCTCTCTCTCGTTCTGCATCTCTAAATAAATCTCTAAAATAAATAAATAAAATCTTTAAAAATATATAAACAAACACACACACATTTTTGGTGATTCTAATGCAAACCAAATTTGAGAACTAAGGCCTTAGACAATATATGTAAACAGTTTCAGATATTTAGTAACCAAACATCTCTCTTTCCTGATTTTCTTTTGTAACATTTCCTGAAGATGCAAAGTGTAAGCAAATTGACACCAGGTTCTTTGAAAGCCAATTGAAAGCCAAAAAGAAGACCTTTTTTATAAGTCTGATAATAAAATATGTATGCATACACAGTTAAACACAAGGTTTTACGGTTGAGGCAACACTATATGTAGCAAACCCACAGTGGTTCCGAATGAGGTTCTTTGAAATTAATTTCGTACCAAAACTGCCCGGGTCAAATGGTGGAGGCATTTGCGCTTTAAGAGCTTCTTTCAGGTTTGCACAATTTATTTTTTAAAACTAAAAAAAATATGAACAACTCACACTTACCATAATTCTTTAGTCTAAAAATAAGTATTTTGCCTGAAGAGTCACAACAACTTGATAGAGTTCTCAGGAAAAAGCATGCCTCTAATATATAAGTCAAATACCTCATACTTGAAAGAGAAATAACATTTTCACTCCACTCTTTCCCCTAATAAAACATAGGCAGACAGAGGAAAGTTTCAGAAATTTATAAGAAATGACAGGCAATGTAAAGTAAAGTTTGAATAGAAAATGTGAAAAGCTTGAGGTGGTTGCAAAAATCCGTAGGGGAACTGGTAAAGTGCTTATTAGAATTATCAGCTTTAAAAATTCCATGATAAGAATGTAAATTGAAAGCTGCCCCTGGATTGCTTAGCCAGCAGAAAGAACTGAGACGAGGGGATTGAGCAGTGCTCTTGCAGATAGAAAAAAAAAAAAAAAAAAAAAAAAAAAAAAACATATATAGGTTGAAAAGAGAGAGACAGGGAGGGAGGGAGGAAAGAAAACCTAAACTACTTCAGAAGTTCAAGCAAACTCTAGTTTCCCTCATATAATAAACATTTTATTGCACATATCAAAACTATAGATTTTGGAGCGCCTGGGTGGCTCAGTGGGTTAAAGCCTCTGCCTTCAGCTCAGGTCATGATCTCAGCGTCCTGGGATCAAGGCCCGAATCCGGCTCTCTGCTCAGCAGGGAGCCTGCCTCCTCCTCTCTCTCTGCCTGCCTCTCTGCCTACTTGTGATCTTTCTCTCTCTATCCAAAAAAACCCCAAAAAAAACTATAGAGTTTGTAGGCCCATCGAATGGCCACAATTCATGTCTGTAAAGTGTTATCTTTCTCGTGTGTGTGTGTGTGTGTGTGTGTGTGTGTGTGTGTGATTGTTGTTTGTCTTCCTCATGAAGGATTTACCTAAACAGATTTTTGCAGCCCAACTTTGCTTATTTGCTGACCTTGCAGTCTTTGGTTTTATTGCAGACCATTTCATCCTGGCGCTAATTAACTGGAGAATTATTATAGTTAGAGGAGATACCTTAAAGGGCATGACAAGTTCATGTGTTAATATCACACATGAATTAATTTATCAAAATTGCTAGCCAGTCTCCTAGCCAGCATCTGAAGCTATGACTTCAGTTCGGGTAGTTGGCTAATTACCTGTACCAAGTGATCTTAAACAAGTTTCTTACTTTCTGATAACCTCATTTTCATAATCATGCTTTTTTTAAATTTTCAATAGCACAATTATTTTGCAACAAATACTATTTCTAATCTCCATGAGCGCTCCACTTGACCCTTTATTAGAGACTCTGGTTAATTTAACTATGAATTTCCCATTAATTGGTAATATAAGAACATGAAAGAGAGAAAATTGAACTAGCTTGACACTAACAACTACAACTACAACTTTAGTTGTAGTATTAATACAAATTGGCTGTGTGCCATTAAGAGAATTCTTCTTACAGTTTTGATTGGTGATCTTCTACCCTTAAAAACTGCCAGCACTAAAATTAGATCTAGATTTCAGCTAGTGGTATATTGTCAATTTTAATTTTTTTTGGCAATAGAACTCATTCCGGTTTTAGAATTGTAAAATAACAATAAAATACATTTAGAATAGTAAATTATAAATAATTCCTCCATGAATCATCTCATATACTCTTTACAATAATCCATTTTAGAGATGAGGAAATTGAGACTTAAGACATAGTTTCTAAAATCCTTTAACCAGAGGTGCCTGGGTGGCTCAGTCAGTTAAGCATTTGCCTTTGGCTCAGGTCATGATCCCAGGGTCCTGGGATCAAGTCCTGCATCGGGCTCCCTGCTCAGCAGAGAGCCTGCTTCTTCCTCTTCCTCTGCTGCTCCCCCTGCTTGTACATTCTCTCTCTTTCTCTGTCAAATAAATAAATAAATCTTAAAAAAATAAAAAACAAAAAGATAAAAATCCCTTAACCACTACATGTAGAAACTAGATTTCCAATAAAATTCTTAATTTAATTTCCCGATTCTTTGGAAATCTCTTAACAGAAAATTATGATATGACATCTTTCTTGAAATGATGTTTTCTTGAAATAATGGCTGTTAGGATTTTTTTTTTAAGTAATCTATATACCCTTCGTGGGGCTCAATCGCATGGCCCTGAGATTAAGAACTCCCAGCCTGGAGAAGAATCATACGGTCTACTGAGTAAGTCACCCAGGCACCCCTTGAAATGATACATTTTGTTTTGCTTTGTTTTTTTAAGATTTTATTTATTTGTTTGTCAGTGAGAGAGAGAGCACAAGCAGGGGGAACGTCAGGCAGAGAGAGAAGCAGGCCCCCTGCTGAACAAAGAGCTCAGAGCAGGATTTGATCCCAGGACTCTGGGATCATGACCTGATCCCAGGGCAGACACTAAACCGAATGAGCCACCCAGGTGTCCCTGAAATGTTTTTAAACTAAATTCTGTGGTGAGGGCGCCTGGGTGGCTCAGTGGGTTAAAGCCGCTGCCTTCGGCTCAGGTCATGATCCCAGCGTCCTGGGATTGAGGCCCTCATCGGGCTCTCTGCTCAGCAGGGAGCCTGCTTCCTCCTCTCTCTTCTCTCTGCCTGCCTCTCTGCCTACTTGTAATCTCTCTCTCTGTGTCAAATGAATAAATAAAATCTTTAAAAAAAAAAAAAAAATTCTGTGGTGAACTGGAACGGGAACTGAACTGGTTCCTACAAGAGTTGCGAGAGCCTCACAGTATCACTTCTCAACCCTGTGTTCAATGATGTAAATTTGTTAGTTTGAAAACAGCCATGGTTGGAGTACTTTAACCATGAAAATTGAGAGAGTGCTAGACACCAGAACCTTTTATCCTCAAAGAGCCAGTTATTAGACACTTACCAACACACCGCTTGAGTTGAACCTAAACTATATTTTTGTTTTGCCATTTAGTATGAAAATCTAGATATTTTTGTCAGACATTTTTATTTTAGTCCTCAATCTGGTGGTCAGTTTCTCAGAAAAGAATGATTCCACTTATTTAAATAGGTATATTTTTCATCAAAGAATTTAATTAATATACTAAACCATATTGAACTTGTATTGACCTTTATCGTAGTTGTTACCAATATTATAGAAGTTCTAAACTTTAAAGTTTCTATGAACATTTTACCCAGCAGGTGAAGCACACATGGTTGTTAGGATTTCCAGTCATGTTCATGAATTCTATTGCAGTTCAGTAGAAATTCATCTTTCCCTAGTCTTGTGTTAGCTGCCTAAGCCTTTATATACTCTAATAAGACCCCTAGAGTAACCTCCTCTCTAAATCATATTGCTTTTTCACTCTATCAGCCACCATACAATAGATCAGTTTACAACAGCATGTCTTCTTGGTACCATGTCAAGCTATATATAACCTATAGCAACACATTTTCAAAGGCTGAATACATTACTGTACTTCAGGGTGCCCTTGTCAAAGTATTGCTTGAACAGTTCTATCTTTTGTATTGGAAAAGGACACTTAACTTCTTTTGCACAAGAGCCTGTCATTGATCAGCCTATTGGCATACCCAGCTTTGGCCACCATTAAAAGTAAAGTATACCACCATTCCTCAGGTAGGTCACTGGACCTGTTGTTTGAGGCTGTTCTTCCTTTGTGATTCTGTCTCCTTCCTTTCTTAGCTAATTTAAACTCTTCAGGCAGGGTCATATTTCTCTTGCATGCTTGTTTCTTGTCTGTTACTACCACCAACAAAGACCTTTCATTCAGGATGTTCTTCAGTATCTCTGAAACAATTTTCCCTCCTTCACTCGGAATGGCCTTTATTCACTCTGTAACTTGGTTATTGCCTAAAGTAACCTGTTCTCAAAGAAGTTTTGCTGTTCTGAAAAGTCAGACATTTTACAGTTTTACTCATTTGTTTTAGTCAAATCTTTCTGTTTTAAAGCAAAGTCCATTAAGAATTCCTCAACTAAAATAGAAAATATGAAATTATGTAGATCTAATAATAGTGCATATACAAATTGCATGAAAATGGCAAATGTATGTGAAAATGAGCTGTATAAGAAAAATCAGCATCTAATGATATGCAAAAAGAAACAGGTGTAAAAGAGAAATGTGTGAAGTCAGATGTAATGTTCAAGAGTCTTTCATTCCCTTAAAAGTTTCACTCATTCTAGAACACTAGATTAGTTCAGCATGACTCTACAATAAATATAAACATTCTTTAAAAGTTATATGGTGAGAATTAAAATTTACAAGTTATGGGATACAATGGGCCTCAGGGATATGCTGGGCCTCAGGGGTGGTATGCATATGAATGCACACACTTAGGTACTTAATTATTTTAATTGGGGTTTGAAATGAGAACATCAATTGCAATAACTCGGGCCTACTTTTTTATCTGCCAGATAAAATTTGGCAGCATGTTACTCATTGTCTTCTACTTTTCCATATCAAGCACTGATGATTAAACCAAGGAGGATGTAAAAAGAAGGAGTCATCAGGAAATATCTCTAGTGCAAAATTTGTATGCAAAATTGTTCAGGAAATGAAACGGGACATCAATATCCACACATTTTCTATATTCAAGTCTACCATCAATTCTTGATTTTTTTTTCCCTGAGATACAGTTGTCTCAGATAGAAAATTTGGGATCAACTGAACTTCTGATGTATCTGTAACCTTCACATCTAGTCACAAGGTTTAATCAATTTAATTTCATAAACATGTCTTCATTGATGTTAGTGTCTTCACTATGGCCTTCATCATCTTTAACCAAGTTAAAGCAAGTCTACTAAAGGCTTCCCTGTCTCTGTTGTCTAATATTCTCTGCCATGCTTTCCAAATTAGCACTGTAAAATTCACATCTGATCATAACACTCTTCTATTTAACTTCCTTGGTGATTCATTATCACTTGCAATGTAAACTCCAAATTTCCTGGCATAGCACAGAAGGCCCTTTATAATGTGACACCTGTCTGCATCTCTATAGTACCATTTCTCCCCTTAACCACCTGGCAAACTTCTCCTCAACTCTGAAATTCATTAGAACTCAACTAAAACATCCCTTTATGTGATCTCGGGACGTAATGATACCCACTATAATTGAATTTCAGGAATATTCCCATTTGAAGATTTCCCATCTCCCTGAATAAAACCTTTTACCACCAGGTATACCCTTCTTTTGGAAGATGAGAAAGAGCATGTGGGATATTTACCAAGAATTCTGTGAAATATATCTAACTTAAAATGTTAAAAAGCTTCTGTAGAGCTTACAAATATTAAGTGTATATAGTATGAGTTTCTGGATTAAGACAGGAATTGTGTTTTAGGGTATAAGAGAAAGCCACAAGTTGACCTTTATCAATATTTTGTGTTTATTTTTAAACTTTATGGATACTATTAGTTGCATGTCTTGGTGGTTTTTTGTTTTTGTTTTTGTTTTTGTTTTCCTTGTCTTTTCTGTTCCTCCAAATAAGGTTGTGGTATCACCTAGTTAGAAAATGCTACTTCCTTGAGGGGTTTTCAAATGTGCTTGCTCTTTCAGACATGGGAAAAAGAAAACAAAAAAGAAAAACAGATGCCCTTAAGAGACAGAAAAAGGCCTGGATCCCTGCTGACAGAACATCTCCTACTTCATACACTGCTCAGAACAAAGAGAATAACTCTATCATATAGTCACTGTGTGTGTGTGTGTGTGTGTGTGTGTGTGTGTGTGTGTGTGTGTGTGTGTGTGTTCAAGACTAAGGATTGTGAGCAATCTAGCTCTGGTCGGGTAGCAGAAAAACGAAAAGAATATCTCTGTTGTTTGTGTGGTAGAAAACATTTTTTCAAATGCTTTGCTATTCTCTTTCACTTCTGCTTTCTCAAAATTCACAACATATCAAATTCTGAAGTTATGAAATAAATGCTCCATGCAAAAGATACACAGCATTTTAAAACTGTTCATCTTGTCATCCATTTCAGAACTATGTTAGAGTCACCTTCAACTACTATCTGCCTGGTTTTTACATTCAAATGCCTGTGCATTTGTTATTCATCTAATTGAACTGCTGGATTTTGTACATTCTTCTATGTGTAAGGCACTCTGAGTCTCTCGACTACATTTAGTGTGCTGGATATTTCCACTGTCCTTATAAATGTGTTGTTGTTCCACTCATTTGAAAGAAATATTCCTGAACTATATGATCCACCCTAGTCTCTACCTCAGGATTTCCCTAAAGAGCAATCTTTTCTTTCTATCTGTACTTCAATATTTCTTTTTGTCCTTCAATCCTACTATCTCACTTTTCTCATAAAATCACCATTTATTAATTCTTCACATCCTTATGCTTGTGGAAGAGGTAGCAACTGCTGACTACTTCCTCTTTCTAGAAACTCCCTAAACATCATGACTCAATGGCTTTCTTTCTAAGAAGCCAGTCAGGCATGATCTGCTGGATAGGAAAGGTTTGTTTTTAGGAAATGACACTGGCTTAATTTTGAAAGATTAAGAGTAATTCACTCTTAAAAGATGGGAGTGAGGGGAGGGTATATTCCAGAATGGTAGAAAAACTTATAAAGGTTCTGAGAGAAAAAGAATGTGGTATCTATGGCAATCTGCAGTAAAAGCCACGGTCAACAGAGTATGAACAAACTATGGGCAATGATAGAAAATGGAGCTGGAATAATAATAAGAGGCTAAATTGTAAAAAACTCAAGGGACATTATCACTAATTTGGGTCTATATTCTAAATCAATAAGTCACTGAATAGTTCTAACAGAGGGCTTGATGTGATCAAATCCTTTTTAATTAAAAAATAAGTCCTGTGTGAAGAAGAAATTAGAGGATAAAAAGAGGCAGCATAGGAATACCACAGTAAGACAAGTACCTATTAATCAAGAGATGATCGTTCTAGGGGTGCCTGGGTAGCTCAGTCTGTTGAGGTCAGACTCTTGATTTTGGCTTGGATCACAGTCTCAGGGTCATGGGATCATGCCTCCAGTGGGGCTCTGTCCCTCTCTCCCTCTCCTTCTGCCCCTCCCCTTGCTCATGCTCTCTCTCTAAAATAAATGGATGAATCTAAAAAAAAAAAAAAAGAGAGAGAGAGATGATGGTTCTAAAGAGTGAAGTGGAAAGATGTGAATGATATTTAGAGGTAACACTGGCAGGCTTTCGTTTGGAGCGTGAAGAAACAAGGTGGTGTCAGATTGGTGTCTACATACATAGAAGGTAGTCTCATTTACTAAGACTGAGAACACTGAAGGTGAACCAGATTTAGAGAACATCATGAGTTCATTCTTGGACATGAAGAGAACTTAGTCGTTTAAATATATGGTTCTGATATTTAAAGGAAAATAATGCACACAATCATGGCAAGAGTTATTATTATAGCTAAATATTAAATTTGGTTTTGAATTTTATCAGAGGTAAGATTGAAAAACAATATATGTGGTATTGAATGGCTACTGTTCAATTGAAGAAAGTTCCAAATTTCTTGTCTAGAAAGTTGTCCATAATTTTTTAGATTTTTTCGAAATGAATGTGATATGTATAAAAATGGATAGCATTTTTAGTAAAAAATTCAGATATTTAGTAAATATTTAGTAAATATTCTTCAAACAGAAATTCCTGGTGTTACCTCTTCTTTAAAGCAAAGGCAATGATAAAATTCTTAGTGAAAAACTTCTTAGAGGAATTGAGAAGATGCAATCCAAATGTACTACATTTGTATAATCAAGACAGTAGTAAGGCTTAATAAAATTCACTGAAATAGATAGAAAATTATTTCTTAGATGGTTCCCCAAAATCAAGTACTTTAAAGAATTTTTACAAGCGTTTTTACAGTCAATTCATTAAATTATTTATGAAAGCCTGAAATTTCTCTCTCTCTACATATGCAATGGCTTAGATATTATGCAATTTTTCATATATAGTAAAGCTGAGAGGTCAGGGATATAGAATCTCATTTCATTTTAAAATGTAGGAGCTTTTAGTAAGTGCTAGCTCAGAAAAGCCTTTTCAATTTATGAAGGAATATTAGTGTCATGATTACTTCTGTGTCAGGCCAACATTGAATAACTACATCAAAAAAAATAGTTTCATGAATTTGTTAGGGAATTTAAGTCAGAGAAACAGTATCACAAGATTGTTAAGGATTTAAAGTTTAACTAACAACTTCAAGTTGCCCTTCCACCAGCAGAGAGCACTATGGATGGTTTGTTCAAATCTCCGGCTCTCAGTCTCTCCTGCTACAGGAACAGGAATAACAAGAGCTATGTTATGAGGACAAAACTGAGATCATGAGAGAAACCTCCTGGCACAGTGGTAGGAATAGGATAACAACACAGTTATTTGTATTATTATCAATCAGTAACACTAGGTTGGACCACTAAAGCTCCTCTAGTATAAAGAAAAGATTTTATGTAAAAATTATTTAAGGATTTTCTAAATAAACACTGCTCAGAGGGAGCAAACACAACAGATAGCTAACTTATTTCTCAGGTATTTAACTACTGGAGATGTTTGAGCATTCGCATTAAAAATTTATTCAACAGTTAGCTATGTCTTAAAAGCACTTCTACTTCAATAATTTGTCACACCAGAACCATATAGCAAATACACCCAATATGTCTATCATGTGTAATACAATTTTAAAATAAGAAAACCTATGTAAACTGCCCAACTGCTTTTCATCCCTCCAAAATTTGTTAAAACTATTTTCCTACTTTAATTTTGGTGGTGACCAGCTTTAAAAGAGCTGAAATTTAGTACAGATTTTATGTAAAGTAAGCAAACACGCTTGCTATCTAATAGCAAATTCTGTACGTTTATAAAGTGTGTATCATTGTAATCTCAGGATAATATGAAGAAAAAAGCCATCAATATCCTAGTCCATGCAGATGTCTGCAAATTTATAGTATTTTTGTATTTTATAAATATTTAACTCAAGCAGTTAGGTTTCAAAATAGAATTAAAAATTTACCTTCACTTAAATTTGGCTTGAAGGTTGATATTTTTTCCCTAAAATTTATAGAAATGTACAATTATCAGAGAGTTTGGGGCAATCAAACAGATATTTCAAAAAAATAATCAATTGTCCTAATCACTAAACATGTTTTTTTTTTCCAGAATTTGGTGTGAAAATGTCCTTCTTAACTGTTCTCCTTTACTCTTTTCCAGGATCTGAGTTTCTTAAAAATACCCAATAATCTTTTTGTAATTGACTGTTTCTAATGAGGAAGATAAAATTTACAAACACATCCACAATTTACAAATTTGTAAGTAACCACTAAAATTGTCACTAGGTCCAAAGGACCAAAAGATGGATTGGAATAGAAAAAAATAAACATCTTATGAAGAGGAAGAATGTGACAATGAATAAAGGGAGGGAGAGGATGGGATGGCCTTGTGATGACATGTATAACGTCCAAGATCAATTCTTGAATGTTTCAAAATTTTACAATTCCAAAGAAAGCTCAAGCTTACAAGTTCAATTAATTCAAAACTAGCATAGTAAACAAAGGTACTGTCTATATTTTTAAGTGTTATGGCACTGTCTACATTTTAATATATGTATGCTATATATCCACATTTAAGACATGTATTATACATAAGCCATAACTAAATTTGTTAATTTGTTTTCCCTTCTACATAAAATTCCATGCACACACATATATATATATATACTTAGCTATACTATATAGCATACATATATATAGTATATATATATATGTATAGTATATATATATATCAACTGCTAAAGGCCAGTTTTTGAACATTTGATAGTTTGCTCACAACATATAATTCAGTTACAGAACTTGTAAAAAGTACAATGTTTATTGATTTTTTTTTAACCCAGTGAATTTTTAACATGTATATCAACACAACCTTTGTCCTCAGCTCTTCAGCTAAACATATATGACAGCTTTGGATACTGTGGAGATAAAAGCATGATAGAAATGCTTTGCTTATTTAGAGTCATCTAAAAGTTAGAAATCTGAAAACCAAGATTATGTCTACATGTCAAAATATATATATATTCACAGAAATAAACTGAAGTGTATGCATTTAAGCATCTAATAATATCTAAGCTGGTTGCATTAATAAAAATGTTTCTAGTAAGTTTCCTGCTGTTGTCAAAGCAGAAAATTTGACTTATCAAGAGCAAAATCTCTCCTAAGATGTTTATATTATATTATATTATAGGCAAATTGCATGTCAGAAGAGATGGTTACTGACTCAGATGGCCAAGTTCTATTTTTGTTTTTCTATCAAAGCATAACAAGAAAAATTCACAGATAAACTGGTATGCAGCAATGACTATGAAGGAATTAGGTGTAAGCAGAACTGCCCTTGAGAAAGAGGATGTGAACATTAACATGTGAGAATCCCACTGAAGTATTTGGTCCAGTGCATTTTCCACTCAATTTCACTGTTTGATATGCAGTAAGGAACTGCATCTTTAAAATTTAAAGAATACAGTGTCATTTAATTCACACAGAAACAACTTTAGTAATATAAAATTGCCATGGGATGAGCAGTTACAATCCAGTAGGGCTTTAGAATATACAAAAAATATAAACTATTTAAAGAAATTCATGCATCTTTTCTTGAAACTTAGTACCTTTGAAAATTAAACACAATAACTACTGGCATACAACAAAAATATTTTTAAAGTTTCATTTTGGCTTTTCAAGTGTGTTTACTGTGAGTAAATAAGGATACTGAAAATACGGGTGCTAGCAAATTATTATTCATTGCATCATCAAAATAGATAGTATAAAATATACCCAATATATACTATGTGCTATGTGCTATCTATATTATATCTATCTATATATATATATGTACATATATACACATTAGACAATACATTAACTTGAAAATGATTTACTAGTCTTTCAGGATGGATGAAACACAATTTTTTTTTTTTGCAAAGTTCTTGTCCCAAGGGATTGAGATTGATTACTTCGTACAATTCATGGTGACAAAAAGATTTACAGTTTTTGATCTTGGCTCCTAGTACAGGCATCAGCATTGTGAGGTATTACTTGAAAGACCATGTGCATTTTAAGATGAATTGGTCCTGAGGAAGACCTCTGGTAAGCTCTCAGGCTCAAACTGCAGAGTCACAATTTGTTCTGACATTCTGTTTCACTGCTTTGGTCAGTCTTTCTATTTCATACATTTAATAACAAGTTGATGGATTTTTTTTTTATATTAGGTGCTTCAAAATTTTATTGAGAAAAATATTCTTTTGTGACCTACAAAAAGTAAAATATGGAGAACAATACCCTATACAGAGTAAAAAAAAAAAATAAAGACAAAAATCTATAAAGGAGGGGACCAATAAATAATATATGAGTAAACCTATTGAGTTTGGTGTCCTTTCAAATACTAGTGTAGATATATGAAAGGACCATAAATATAGGCAGCAATTGAACTCATAACAGAATTTATCTAAGTTTAAAAAATCTGTCTACTATTATTCCGGCAAAATATTATCATTTTCTGTTATTGTTAGTGGCTAATTCTGTTGCAAATATAATAAATATGTTTCTAATGTAGAATTTGAGAATCAAATGGATTGGTTTCTTATTGTATTCATGTAGTTTCTTCTTTTTTGTATGTTGCTGGTGTCAATAGAAATGGTATTTGTTCCTACACTGTTGGTGGGAATGCAAACTGGTGCAGCCACTCTGGAAAACAGTATGGAGATTCCTCAAAAAGTTGAAAATGGAACTACCTTATGACCCAGCAATCGCACTACTAGGTATTTATCCTAAAGACACAAAGGTAGTGTTCCTCAGGGGCACGTGCACCCGAATGTTTATAGCAGCAATGTCCACAATAGCCAAACTATGGAAAGAACCTAGATGTCCATCAACAGATGAATGGATAAAGAAGATGTGGTATATATATACAATGGAATATTATGCAGCTATCAAAAGAAACGAAATCTTGCCATTCGCAACGACATGGATGGAACTGGAGGGTATTATGCTGAGCGAAATAAGTCAATCAGAGAAAGACAATTATCATATGATCTCTCTGATATGAGGAACTTGAGGGGCAGGGTGGGGGGTTGTGGGGGGTAGGGAGGGAAAAATAATGAAACAAGATGGGATGGGGAAGGAGACAAACCATAAGAGACTTCTAATCTCATAAAACAAACTGAGGGTTACTGGGGGGTGGGAGGGTAGGGATAGGGTGGATGGGTTATGGACATTGGGGAGGGTTTGTGCTTTGGTGAATGCTGTGAAAGATGTAAGCCTGATGATTCACAGACCTGTACCCCTTGGGCAAATAATAAAAATAAAATTAAAAAAAAAAAAAAAAAGAAATGGTATTTGTTTTAAACAATCTCCATATCAAGTTTTAATGAAGGTTTAATAGTGCAACTTTTATTTAAATAAAAATATAATACATTATCTAGTTCTAGAAGGTCCAATGAGGTGAAATTATGTATTCATAAGAATTATATTTAAAAAATCTATATTTGAAAAATATTATTTTAGGTATTATATTACTATCAAACTTCAGTAAGACAACTTATAGTATCAATTGATTAAGTTAAACTAAAAAGATAAAATACTTTTAAAAGGAGAAAATACAGTCAAATATTATAGCTGTACAGGGGTTGGTTGCTGTGAGAACTGAGTTAAACCTACATGTGACCCTGGAGCCTTATGCCTTCCCAATATGACCCTCTTCTTTCCTGGGGGACCTGATGATTGGGAAGAACTCTAATCCTTTCAGGTCTTGTGGGCTGTGTGTCAAACAGCAGGGGCAAGAGAGTTCCTTGAAAAAGGCTGGAACTTAAACTCAACTTATGCTAGTATTTGTCTGTTGTTATCATATTCATTTCTTTGCTCATTGAGCTTTCTCTCAGTCAACAGAGCTGCCATCCAACTTTCCTAAGCTCTTTTCTCACAGAAAAGAATCTGGCTTTGATAGAAGGAAGTGGCTCTTTCCAATGCTTTGTCTATGTCTCCTGCCATCTTCTTGCAAAGGTTGCCCTTTTGCTATGTGTGGTTCCTGTCTCTGCACCCTTTGGGAAATTTCTTCTCTATTTTGAAGGAGTGTATTCATTTCCCAATGGACTTTTTTCTGAAGATGTATTACATGTTCTTGATGTTCTGCAGGTGGCATGTGAAGTTTCAGTTGGGGCTTCTGCAGCTCACTTTCAAGCTGTGAATTTTCAGACTTAAGGTGTTTACTCAGCTTGGAGACTTATTTGTCCTATAAGCTCTTCATTCATTTAACTTTCTTCACATGATTTTTGGATGTTTCTTGCTCTTACCTGTGATCCTTTTAAAGGAAATACTTAAGTTAACAGGATCAATGAGTTCAAACCAAATCCTGACATTCGAGGTGATCCCCATTTCCTGATTTATTCTTTTCCCCTAATTCTGGATTTGCCATCCAAGTGATTTCCAAAGAGATCAGCAAACTTATGATATTAAGGATGGTTCCAGTCAGAGATATTTCATTGTTTCTCCATGGTATTCAGGACCTGTTTCATTTGTGAGTGTTGAGTTTTCAAGCATCTCTTTTCTGTTTCTTCAGTGTCTAAGCTCTGCTTCCATCCTGCATTTTTCTTGAGCAAACAGACTTCTCTTAGGAGTGTCTTCCATTCAAATTCTCCATTATTTTCATCTAAAGTTGTTTTATTGTTCTACATTGTTTTGAGAGGCTTTCAAGAGTTTTTTGAATTAGTCATGTGGGATTGGAGGGATTTTGAAGCATCTTTGAGTGATTGGGTCTTCCCTTGAAGGAGAACTATCATGATTCCTTGAAATGAAAGTTTAGGGACTTTCTGTCTTTTTTTGAGAAAATTGGTGTCCTCAAGAGATGACCTGTTCATTAGGTGTTGCCACACAGAGCATTCGTATCTTCAGAGGGGGTGCCCACCACAGGTGAACTGAAAACTTCATAGACTTGAGTAATCAGTCCGAAGTTCTCACTAACTCTTTTGATACTTCTACGTAGGCAGAAAACATTTTGGGTAGCTCTTGAATCTCTTTCAAGTATGTCAGCTTCTTTTTTTTTTTTTTTTTAGATTTTATTTATTTATATGACAGAGAGAGATTACAAGTAGGCAGAGAGAGAGGAGGGGAGGGGAAGCAGGCTCACTGCTGAGCAGAGAGCCTGATGCGGGCCTCGATCCCAGGACCCCGAGATCGTGACCTGAGCCGAAGGCAGAGGCTTTAACCCACTGAGCCACCCAGGCGCCCTGTCAGCTTCTTAATATAAATACACTTTAGCAGTACATACCCAGCTCTTCTAGAGACCTGGGACTTATCTCTAGCATTGAGATAATACCAGCAGAAAAACTGCACAACTGCTACCAAATACATTCATTTTTGTCACAGTCACTGGTCCTTGTATGGTTCTGAAAGCACCATGGCCTTCTTTCTGGTTTCCAGTATTCTGTGAGTCACAAATGAGAATATGGAACTCTATGGACTATTCTATCTCTACTATGTCAAACAAGTGCCTCAGAACCAGAGCATCACTTGGGTTGTAATAGGGGAAGACCATCCAGATTCTGAAAAGCACTTATAATTTTGCTCTGCTCACAGCTCAAATAGAAATTCCAGATTGACTGCTAGCTGCAGTCAGCATTTTCCACTTTCCCAAATGCACTGTACAAGGAAAAGTACCATTTTCTATCTGAACTGTGAGAAAATTAGAGAAAGCTGTTTTTTAGAGCCTGGAGCTCAGGATCACTCAAAGCCTCATGCGGTTCTACATCAGACCAGAAGATCAAAACAGTGCCATCTTATACTTCCTTCTTTGCAAATGAACATATATCAAGGCATAATGGTGGAGCCTACATCACTGACTAAAGCTCATTCTCTGATTGAAAGTTTCCTTCTGCCACAGAAAGACCTAATCCTGCCCTTAAATGTTGAGGTATCTCTGAAGGCTTCCTCTCTCTTTTGTGTTTGGTCAATGTAGGCAGGCAGGAGAAGACTGAAGGGTCTCCCCAAAGCTATTAACTAAGACACCTGAATTCCAATTATAAGATCTCAGGAGAAATGAATTGGAACAAGCAAACTCTTAAAATGTCATGGGTTCTGTGAAGCCAGTATGTCCCTGTTTAATCTAAATGTTCCTAGGCAGAAATGACTCTTCTCTGAGGTGACACAGTGGCCCAGGATCCTTTTCTCATGTGGCCCTGCCATCATCAGCACATGCTGATCAAGTTTCTCCCTGGGATGGTCTCCAATCCACCATGTCATCTTCGGAACTGTGCTTTTGAAGAAGGAGACACCCTTCTTTTAGCTACATGTGCTATATTTTATTTCTTAATAATGCATCTCACTCTCCTAGAATCTCCTTGGAAGACTGAGGCTCAAAGACTCCTTGTCTGTCACTGGGATTCTGTCATGAGCAACCCAACTCTAGAACCTTTACCACTGAAGGAAATAAGAGAACTATTAGTTGAGGCTAGTCTGAAGATCCTGAGGGAGTGCCAGGGCTCTGGTTGTAGCTCCCCCACCCCTCCCACCACCCACGGCAGGCAATGGATGTGGTGAATAGAAGCTCTGGCCAGGCTTCATGGTAAAGGAAGAGTGGCCACATGCCTAAAGTGATCACTGTTTTATTGTTCTTTTTCTTGTCCTTTACAATTCAGTTACTACGTCAAAAGAAATCCTCCATTTTAAAAGTTTATAACCTGTGTCTGAAGATAATTCGGCCATTTTGGGGGATAGAAAGGAAGAGGCTGGACAGGATTTCATCCAGTCTTTTTAGTCTCAAGTAAAAGAAACACACAGCAAGTAGTTTAAGTCAGAACAGGGAGTTCAAGTAAGTGTACTGGCAAGAAGGGGGTTAGATAGGGAATGGGTACAAAAAGGAAGTGCTCCAGGCCTCAGGGTGACCTAGAAACTTCCTCAGATCAAATGAGTATTTTTTTTTAAGATTTTTTTATTTATTCATTTGACACAGAGAGAGATTACAAGTAGGCAGAGAGGCAGGCAGAGAGAGAGGAGAGAGGAGGAAGCAGGATCCCTGCTGAGCAGAGAGCCTGATGGGATTTGGGGCTTGAACGAAGGCAGAGGCTTTAACCCACTGAGCCACCCAGGCGCCCTCAAATGAGTATTGCTCTAAGGTGTACCTTTGTGTCTTCTTCCTGTATCAGAAAAGGCTTCACTGGGCATCTTTGGGTGAATTCACCCTCTTACTTTTCTTCCCCGGCAGGAACAGAGTTGATAGCATCTGCAGTCTGTTTTAAAACAGTTTTCTTATTTGTTTATTATGAGCTAAAATACACATAACATAAAATTTATCATTTTAATTATTTTTAAGTGCACAATTTAGAGACATTAAGTACATTCACACTGTTGTGCACCTATTACCACTACTCCCTTCTAGAACGTTTTCATCATCCCAAATAAAAACTCTGTACCCATTAAAAAATAAACTCCATTACCTCCTCCCACTAGCCCCTGGTAATCTTTAGGCTACTTTCTGTCTCTGAATTTGTTGCTTCCAGATACTTCATAGAAGTAAAATCATACAATATTTGTCTTTACGTGTCTGGCTTATTTCACTTAGCATAATGTTATCAAGTTTCATCTACATTGTAGCATTTGTCAGAGTTTCTTCCTAAGACTAAATAATACTCCATTGTTATAAATATACCATATTTTGTTTATTTATTTATCAGTTGGTCAGCGCTTGGGTTGTTCCCATCTTTCAGCTGTTGTGAATAATGCTGCCATAAACATTGGTGTGCAAGTATCTGTTTGAGTCTCTGCTTTCAATTCTTCTGGTATATACCTAGAAGTAGAATTGCTATATTCTGTATTAATTCCATATTAAGCTTTCTGAGTAATTGTCAAAGTGTTTTTGACAACAGTACATGGGACTCACATTACTCCATATCCTCACAGAAACTTGGTATTTTCTATTTTTGTTTCTTTGTTGGTTGGTTTTAATTTAATAGTCATCCCTAATGAGTGTGAAGGAAGTAGTATCTAATTGTGGTTTTGAATTACATTTTCCCTAAGGACTTGTGATGCTGATAGCCATTTCTTATGTTTATTGGCCATCTTACATTTTCTTTAGAGACATGTCCATTCAAGTCCTTTGCCCATTTTTGGAAATGGATTTTTTGTTGCTGTTGTCCTTGAGTTGTAGAAGTTCTTCACATTCTTGACATTAATCTCTTACCAGATACATGCTTTTCAAATATTTTCTCCTATTCTGTGAGCTGTCTTTTCATTCTCTTGATGGTATCTTTTGATGTACAAAACTTTTTAATGAACTTCAATTTATCCGTTAGGTTGTTGTTGTCTGTGCTTTGGTGTCATATTCAAGAAATCATTGCCAAATCCAATGTCGTGAAATTTTTCTATACGTTTTCTCGTAATAGTTTTATAGTTTTACCTCTATGTTCTGGCCTTTGATCCATTTCGAATTAATTTTGTATATGTTGCAAAGTAAGGGTCCAACTTCATTCTTCTCCATAGGGATATCCAGTTTCCCAGCATTATGTGTTGGAAAGACAATCTTTTTCCCATTATCTTATTATTTTAAATGATAAACATCAAAGGGCATTTTCATAGTTTTGAAAAATAATGAATAATACTAAAATTAATTATATTTAGACTGTATAACATGAAATTTCAGTAAATATGTGATTATCACAAAACTATAGACATTACAGGATCTGTTGCTGCATTTCATTTAAATCATTAGTGTGAAATAAAAATATACTCACATAAGTAATTTTATTTACCAGTAAAATAATGATCATTACCAGTCCCATGGGAAATATTAAAAATAAACTATAAAGTTACTAATCACTTTATCAAAGAAAAGGGGCTTGAATCACTGTTCCTGCTACTACGGTAAATGCAAAGGTGGTGAGGCATAAAGGGATTTAGATATTAGGGATTTAGATAGTAATAACATATTATTACATAATGATATTAATATACTATGTCCAATTTTGAAGAAGTAGTAGAAATTATACCAAAAACTTTTTTTAAAGATTTATTTATTTATTTTAGAGAGAGCACAAATGGGAAATGCACAGGGAGAAGGACAGACATTCAAGCAGACTCCACACTAAGTGTGGAGACTAACATGGGGCCCAATCTCATGACCTGTGAGATCATGACCTGAGCTGAAACCAAGAGTCAGATGCTTAACTGATTCTGCCACCCAGGTGCCCCTTTCTAAAAACTTTTATGAATTGTCTTCAATCACTTATGTAAAGTTTTTATAATTGTAACAGTTACATGATGTACACTTCATATTGATTCATTATTATCTTTTGAGAATGTTAACTTCAGTAGGATTTTTGGAAATATTGGTTTTATTAAACTAGTTATACTGAACAGTTTATATAGTCACTCATATTTTTATTCTTTTGTAAAAAATCTATAAAATTTCCCAGAGAGGCATAAAATTCCATATAAAGCAAAGTTTCAAACTCATCTGTACTGTTTTTTAAGGTTAATATTATCTTCATTTATATTTATTAAATGACAGCTGGGGACCTAGCAGTTTTGAGTTATACTTTTTATATTTCTGTTTAAATATCTATCAAAATCAATCCATTTTGAAACAATTATATTAGATTTAATTATTTTTTACACTAAAGTAAATTTTTCATGACTTTCTACATCCATACATATGTCCCTTATTATACATTTTTTTAACTTGATGTCTCTGTTTCCCAACAATAAGATGATATTATATTTTAAAAAATATCCCAAACAACTGCTTATTTTCCCAAATTTCTTATAATTCTACATGTGAAGTATGCTGAGCATTTCTGAAACAGAAACAGGAATAAGAAAAGATAGAAAGGGGCGCCTGGGTGGCTCAGTGGGTTAAAGCCTCTGCTTTCAGCTCAGGTCATGATCTCAGGGTCCTGGGATCGAGGCCCGCATCGGGCTCTCTGCTCAGCAGGGAGCCTGCTTCCTCCTCTCTCTCTGCCTGCCTCTCTGCCTCCTTGTGATCTCTTTCCCGCTGTGAAATAAATAAATAAAATCTTAAAAAAAAAAAAGAAAGAAAAGATAGAAAGACTTAGTAATAATAATACTCTACAAACTCTTTTCCCTAAACTCCCTTCTTCCTCTGACACAATGAATAGCTTATAAATAGTGATTCAATGCATATATAAATCATGATAAATGAAGTCAAAGGAAGAGAATACAAAATGTGGACTAGCTCTAAAATAAGCCATGGTTATATGAGTATAATCAGGCCAGTTAACTTTATACTTCTTCCAAATTATTTAACTTTGAGTGTCAGGATTAAAAGGAAAAAAAAAGTAAAAAATAATGCTTAATTTAAGGAGCATAGTAATATACTTAGCTTTCTAAAGATAAAGGCTTGAAAATAAAATGTCCTAGTAATAGGTAAGGGCAAATATTTCATATTTCACCATTTTTTAAAATAAGTTAATGGAAATTTAAGTAACAAAAGGAGTTACAATTTATTCTGAATCTTTTTTTTTTTAAGATTTTATTTATTCATTTGACACAGAGAGAGAGATCACAAGTAGGCAGAGAGGCAGACAGAGAGAGAGGAGGAAGCAGGCTCCCTGCCGAGCAGAGAGCCCGATGCGGGCCTTGATCCCAGGACCCTGGCATCATGACCGGAGCCGAAGGCAGTGGCTTTAACCCACTGAGCCACCCAGGCGCCCTGAATCTTTTGAAATTAGTATCAGAGGACTCCATTAACAAAACACTTGAAAGGCAAATTCAATATGTTCTGTTCTGTATCAGTTGATCTCTTTATATGTATGTTAACTCTTCCGTGTGTTTCCATAGAGATTCCTTAAGATTTTCCATCCTAGGCTGATATACAACTTCTAGCATCCTTGAGTTTACAGTTTTGTTTTGTTTTTTCTGAACTTATAAGTTTTTGAAAATTTATGACTCTTAGAAAATTCCGAGCCCTTATCTAGGCTACAGCTACCATATCTGCATAGATGACTATCAGGTATCTCTTATTAACATTCACCTTAGTTTGATGATTCACAAAAGCTTTCTCCCATTACCTTTCTGTACCATGGGGATTTTTGTTTGTTTCATCACCACTTCAAAAGCATTATATCTAAGTCAAAATCCATCCTTCTTCTCAACCACCTTTCCCTGTAGTCAAATTTACTCTCAAATTTTTTTTTAATTTTTTTTTCATTATTTGCCCCAGGGGTACAGGTCTGTGAATCATCAGGTTTACACATTTCATAGCACTCACCATAGCACAAACCCTCCCCAAAAAATTTACTGTCAAATTGACCAACAGTTTCTAAATACCCAAACTCCAAAGCTTAGAGTCACTTTTTGACTTATCCCTTTTCTTTACTACATATATCTAGTAAGCCACTAAGTTATGTTAATTTGCTTTTTTATCATTCTTTTATAGTCTTTCCTCTTGCACTATCATGTTAGTCTAGGACTATTTCATCCAATACTTGGACTCCTGCAATGATTTTCTAACAGACCCTCTTGCCTCCAAGTTTTCTAAACTTCAGCTCAACCTGCATATTGCATTCCTGAAATTGTTCATGAAACTCAGCCTTTCAAGGTGATCAAAACTCTACTTACTGTCAATGTGCTAAATGAAGCATGGGATCATTGTCCAGATAGTTCTCAGTAAAGTACAAGGATAAGCCACAGATAACAACAGTGGTAACTAATAAGGATAAATATGAAAACCTCCACATGGATAAGAGGAATATTAGCTATACACTACAGGTGATGAGAAGCTGGCTGAACAGCAAATTGTGTTTTGTTTTGTTTTTTCAGCTGTAGGATTTCAATCGACTCAAAGTTCCTTAAACATCATTGTGAAATTGAGCTGCCCACAAAGAGAGCTAATAGAATTCTTGTGTAGAGAAAAAATAACTTCACTTTATTCTATACTGGCCAGAATGAATCTGGAGAATTGTTTTAAATTGGGAGGCTACTTTAAAAATCAAATGATAAGCTAAAGGTCATCAGGGGAAATGTTATTAGAATTAGGAAGATACATGCTCTGCCTAAAGAAGAGAAGACAGAGAACTCACAGCAACTCTGTTGAAATATTTAAAAGCTGTCAGGTAGAAGACAAATTAAATTTATTTTGTAGACTCCAAAGAACAAACTAAGATATTGCTAATTTTTTGTCTCAGTATGAATTAAAAATTGATAATTATTGTAACTGATGTTTTTCATTGCCTGTATCACACAGTTATGTGTCTGCATGAATGGAAAAACTTCAGGTTATCATCTATTAGGAATGTTATTGCAACACAAAGTGGGAAAGCATCTGTATGAATGAAAGGGATTTCTGTAGTCTTTTTTCTTATACTTTGAATGTTGGATTTGGACATTGAGATTTAGCTTAAAATAAGATCATTTCCTGATCTCTTTTCCTGATCTCATTTCCTTTGGATATCTTTCCAATAATGTGATGGACAACTTGTAAAAATAGCTTTTAGGTCATTTGTAAGTGTACAAACAGAGACTGATATTTTTTCTCTCAAATTAATTGTAGAGGAAATTCATAGTGTTGGATTTGAGAGTGATCAGGTCAAAACTTCACCAGCCTTTTGATAATCCGTATTGATGCAACTAATCCAAAGGGCTAGGGAGAGATTATCATCTCCTCCCAGCCCAACCCTCGTGTATGGGTAGTAAAAAGTCTGAGAAGATCACATTCTCAGGCAAAGAATACATAAACAAATATATAATTGATATGTATTTAAAGGGATGAGAAATTTTGCTCCCGTGAGACCTACCTGTGTGGTTGGCATTTAAAACAAAAGACTTTTACTGTCCTTATCAAAACCAACATTACAGCATACAATACAGTGTAATTCCAATTTGTATCATCTGTCTTGTTGAATCTGGAATATTCATTTTCCTTTAAGTATGCCATTTAGAAATAAGGTTCAAGTCCCTACTTTTACCTGATAGGCACTCTACTTTGCTTGTCATTCATTTCAGCTCTCTTATGCTAAGAGAGTTTGGGTCAAGCTGGGCTAAAGGATGTATAAAAGTATCAATAAGTAAACAAGGCATGTGATTTTCTTCTTCAGTGCCTTAAAAAGGAGAAAAAACAAAGAAGCAAACAAAAAACAACCAAGAAATTCATGGTTGAAGAGCAATTAATTAAGCAAGGTAAGAACACTGACAAAGAACTAGCCAATGATTATGTGTTTTTAAAATGAAAGTAAAGCGGAGTGCCTCAGTCAAGCGTTCAACTCTTGATTTCATCTCTGGATTTGATCTCTGGACCCTGGGATCGAGACCCACGTGGGGCTCAATGTTCAGCAGGGAATCTGCTTGAGATTCTCTCTCCCTCACCCTCTGCCTCTTACCTGCTCTCTCCCTCTCTCTCTCTCAATAAATAAATAAATAAAATTTTAAAAAATGGAAGTAAACCCCAATAGCCTTGATTGCTTCTACAGAGGGAAATTAAATAAACTCTACTTTAATACTTTAAAAAATTATTTCTGAGTCTAGTATGATGTCTTACATTGGATATTTGTTGAACATTCAACATTGTATGAACATTCTCTTGAAAACAATGTGTAACCTAAAACTTTGTAATTTATTTTTCATTTTAAGTACTTTTCGTATCATCTTTTTAAATTCCTACTTGCAGGCCTTTGGCATGTTTGATTTACTATGCCAAATGTGGCTTCAGAAATCATAATGCTGACTCATTCTTTTACTTTACAAGAATTTATAAAATATGCACATTTTTAACATTTACTTGCCCTTTTATTAACAATTCTCTTCAGAAAATCATTAAATAGGAAAAGCAGAAATAACATGAAATGCATGTATTGTCAAAGTACTTTGCAAATACCAAATGAATAGTCAGAGCTACATACTTGGCCTTGAAATTTTAAAGGCAACCCTTCATTTTTCCATTTGGCTGCATGCACACTGCATGGGATCTAGTATTTTTACAATTTATAGAATCATAACGAGGCAAAGAGAAAATATGTTACTGGAAAATGTTGGTAAGGAGAATTGGAAAAGGTAGAATTTATCTTTAGTTAATCCTGACAAAGGAAGGATTTGAGGGACACAGTAGTAGATTCTGAACCTAGAAGACTGGAACTTGGATTAGAATACAAAAAATATATAGAACTTGGAGCATAGATTACAGATGGAAATGCAAGTTATAAAATAAATATAGAAAAAAAGGATAAAATGAACTAGCTAGGTGTTGAATAGATGTGGCAGTCTGAAGGATTACTCCCTCAACTTCAGTTTGGCTAACTCCAGATAATAGAAGAACAGAACAATCCTGAATTTCAAGATGAGAACACCTAGTCTGAAGCAATGTTTCAGACAATAAGAATAGGGATGGAAAATAGTTCTTTACTTCAAGATCTTAAAATTTTTTACATGGAGGAAGGAAATAAATTCTATTATAAAAATAATATTCAAGTATATTCATTCATGATGAGTATACACACATGTATACACAAAAATATGAAATGCAGAGTTAATATTCCATTGAAAGCTACATTTTTACTTGAGCATAAATCTGAGAATACAGATGAGAGTTAGTTTTTCTCCTTCCTGTGGTCTATATATATATATATGTATATATATATATATTTTTTTTTTTTTTAAGGTAATCTCTCCCCTCAATGTGGGGCTCAAACTCCAAATCCCAAGGTCAAGAGTCACAAAGTCTGCCAACTGAGTCAGCCAGGCACATCTGCTCTTTTTTATTTTCTTTCTTTCTTTTTGGAGTAATCTGCTTTTTTTTTCATCTATACATTTATTTCATTCATTCAACCGGAGTCTAGGTGTCTAGAACAGCACTATTTTCTCCTCCACCCAAAACCTTATTCATGGAATTATTTCTCCTCCTTTATGCATGTTCTGCTTAATATCTCCTTCTAACTTACTGCCTCCCTCCAACGTATGGATGCACTTGCCTAACACTAATCTGTGACCTAAACACTTCTATTCCTTCAAACTGTCATCCATCTCATTCTTTCAACATCAAAAAAAAATAAAATTTGAGGTTTGCTCAAATCCTTAATTGTTCTAGGTAATCCAACATTTATACATAAGAAAACTAATTCAATGTGAAATGCTTTTCTATGCTTGCTTTTTATAAATGTTGCCATTATTTCATTACCTTATATTGATTTCTCAGTATTGATGTTCTTTGATACTGTATTATGTTGGCCACTACCTCATTGTTGAGACGCCTCTTTGGGTTACAATGATGCTGCACCACACATGTAGATTTCTTCTTTACTACATATTTGTTGACCATAAAAATTATTCCCTTACCCATTCTCTATATATAAATGTTCTCAAGGTTTTTTCTTTGTCCCTTTTCTCCTTTATAACTGACCATTTGCCATCCCATCTATTTTTCATCGCTATTACTATATATTCTGTGCACATACTTCTTAAATTTTCAAATTCACTCCCAACTTCTTTCAGAAATTATTCCTGTTATTTTCAGGTTCTTATATACATATCACCTCCTGATTGCTTGTTACCACAGATTCAAGACATCCCAAAATGGCCGTTAACTTTCTCACAAATAAACAATTCTCCTATATTCAGATCAGCTCAAAAACTTCCATAGTTTCCTTTCAACCAGAGAAAAAGTAAGATTTCAATAACCATGAAAAAAAAAATCCTTTTGGATCAATACAACGCTTGTCATTTCACATTAAATTGGTTTCTTTATGCCCTACTCATCTCCATCCCGTACAGCTGTGTTTGACAGGAATTGCAATACAAAGCACTTATGTATATATTTTAGATACTCAGGAGATAATTACAACTTGTATTACTCTCTTAAAATGTATTGTTCTTGTCAGGTGTTTCCAGCTTTTGTCTCAGTCTCCCAAATAAATCTCACTTTTCTGCCTACCTCTTTATAATTGGTGCCTGTTTTGACCTATCTGCGCAGCTCTTGTTTTACCACTAAACACACTCTTAGGTCACCCACAACTCCAAGGCCCTAGGTGTTCTTCTAGCACTGTAAATGTTACATTCTTTAAATGGAGATCATATTGAATCATTCAATGTTGCCCTGACATTATACACACTACTTGTTATACTACTTGTAACACTATATTATTGAAACAATTACATTGACCAATATGCTCTCTACTTTGTTCTGATTATGAGTACTTCACTTAGCAAAATTATGGACACAAAGTGGACCTCTAGAATACTTTTTGAATGATTAATCAACCCAATTACTATATACTACCCTAGAAATATATCTGGATAATGTATTATGCCTGGAAGAGGGCATTCCAAAGCTTAGTTTTCAATGAAAAAGAATCGGCATGCTGACTTTGTTTTAAATAACACCTGAGATAATACCTCTCTGTCATGGGAAATTTATCAACTTTCTCATGTCACAGGGAAACAATATCAGAACTTCCATTTGTTCAGTTCCCCTAGTGTGTCTAGGTTAAGTGTTCTCATTAAAATATATCTTGCCTTTAGAAGGCAATTTACTGTAAAATCTTTTCTAATACTCATTAGTTAGTACGGTGTACACAGAGGAAAAAAAAATCAAAGCACTTGGTGCATTTCAAAAAGGGACCAGATGGACAAATATGATTTTTCTGTGTTTTTTTAATGGTGGAGGTGGGATGGATCTCAATTTTGATTTGAGTGATGGTTCTCCCTTTTCCTCCTTAATTGGCCAGAATTTCCTGGCCATGGTAAAGCCAGAACAACTAAAACATCAATCACTCTGGCAAATGTTGTTCCCCATAATCAGAAATAGCATATAATAGGGTTGTATATCCCATACATTGCATAACTTTCTTTAGTTTTCTGAAAAAAGATATTAAAATGAGGAGTATTGTCAACTCAAAAAGATGTCTTATATCCAATTTACATATATACCCACCCTCCCACACACATATAAACACACATATACATATGTAGTGTTTTCCTAAAATGCTATTTTTTAACCTTTATAAGCATATTTTAGAAAGCTTTAAGTGTTAAGCAAAGAAACCTATAACTTTTTTTCAGTCTTTATGGAAATAATCTAATCTCAGAGCAGCTCCTCTCTGGGAAAATTACTTCTGTCCTGATTTTTCTTATCCGCAAGGTGATCTTATTCAAAACATTAATAGTTTCTCCAGCAACCAAAAGTGAGAATCAAAGGATCTTATAAAACAAAAGCAAAGTGGCTATGTATAGACTCCAACACCTCAGGTGCTGGATCTAAGTTTCTATATTTAAATTTCAGTGTCCATAAACCACATACACTAAGTAAAATGAATAATTTTAAAAGGGGTGATGACAGAATTTTTAATTATTTGGAAAAATACCAATAATATTATATGTGTCTCAAAAAATATTGAACCTATATAACTACTAAAATACAAAATTAAATTTCTCTATATTTTATATATGAAATTACAAAAAAATACAGAATCAATGAATACAAATTTTCATTTGAGAATTTTTCATCCAAAAGTTTGGAAATTTATGTTTTAACCACTCAATTGGTTATTTGCTAGTATCAGAAAAATCAAAACAAAGAAACCCACAAAAAATCTGCACCAACACACAATTAATACTTGAAAATTAAATGAATACCAAATTCAGCTAAATAAAAAGCATATAACTCTGTTCAGGAGTAATAAGGTATTATTTCTGGATAGCAAAATGATAAGAAATAGATAATTTGAATTAAAGAGATTTTATTACACTTTCATTTCATTTATACTAAATGGTATTTTTTTTACATTATTTCCTTAAAAAATTATTGTAGTAAATCTGCCATGTAAAACCTAATAGTTAATTATAATATGGTAAAATGATACCGGAACCACATGAATGACTTGGGGGGAGATCACTTTTCAAGATACCCATATGAAATATAGGACAGTGAGCATGGTTTGTTACCTGGCCTGCTTTCCCTTCCTCTATTACTCTCTCCAGAACCTTAATTTGTGTACCTTTGTTCTAGGAATGCTCTGAGACTCATTCCGTCCTAACTGCTGAGTTGGCCCTCACTAAACTACAACTATCACAGTAATCCTTATTCAAGGAGATTGATTTAGGAACCCAACGTTAGTCGTAGGTATGGTCTACCTGTGGAACTGCTACTATTTGGGGGATGAGAGTAGTGCTAAAGACAAGTGAATGAGGAAAACATAAATGTATAGAAAGGAATGATTTTTATTCCATGTTGGAGAAAGCGTACCCCCGGTACATACTAGATATGAGTAAGTGAGCCTTTTTGTCCCAGGTTTTGTTTGTTGTGTTTTCTGGGAAACTTGGAGATTTTTTTGAATCAAAGTTTGTACTCAGTACATTTGCCAATTCCTCCTCTTCCCACTATCTAGCCTCTCACTTTTTAATAATAATCTTTATTATGCAAAAGAAAGTATTCAAGGTACTTTGACTCCATTACCTATATCTCCTTTATCATTACAACCCTGGGGCATTGCAATTGCTACTTGCCAGCTGAAACAACTAAAACACTAAAATTTTTAAGTACCTTGCCCACAAAGTTACTGCTGGTGATAATCACAGTCAAGCTTTGAAAGCCTGTTCTCTTATCCCAGCAGTAATGAGCATTCCACATGGACAAGGATGCACTGAGAATCGGGGTCCTAGGACACCCTCTCAGTTAAGAAATGGACACCCACAGCCCCCGCCGTCCTGCCTTGATTTCATATTCCATAGCTTGCTCAAATGCCCTGCCTCATTTCTCCCCTACCCATATCTAACTCCCTCCACTTTCCAGATGGCCTCTCCTCCTCTTAGTACCTTAAGCTTTCTGTTCTCTTTTCTCAGGGATCACATACCCCATGATCTTTGCTAGTTTATGGGAGATTTACTGACTAAAGGCATATCCTCAAATTAACCACCCTGTAAAATGACTTCCAAATTAACTAGCTACCTTGAATTTATCAATGTTGCATCTCCAGGTATGGAATCACACCTGAAATATTGGTGGGCTTTGTTTTTTGCAGTCTGGTGAGCGCCATGTCAAGGAGGCACATAAAATATCAAATAGTTAAAAGAAAACAAAAGATCCCTTCAGCCAACAGCTCCTCATAAAGAAAATAAACTCCATACAACACAATGTTTCACATGAACATTAGTCATAATACTTGCTTTAAACACGATCATTGTTAAAAAACAAAATTCAACAGAATAAATTCGCATATTTAATTGGCTTCATTAAAAAAGCCATGTATCTGTCAGCATCCTATCTAGCAAATAGAAGGGAGTTATGTGGAACTAAACAAAAGAAAGATTTTTTAAAGGGAAAGAGAGGGCATAGAAAAGGGAAAAAAGAAGAGAGACAAGAAAGAAAGGAATTTATCAGTAAGGAATTTGTTGTTGTTTGGGCAAGTTTCCCCTCCTAAATGGAGCAGAAGAGATCTATAAGTAATTTCCTATAATTGACCAGAAAATTCTA
Organism: Ailurus styani; assembly: GCA_002007465.1. Taxonomy (NCBI): domain Eukaryota; kingdom Metazoa; phylum Chordata; class Mammalia; order Carnivora; family Ailuridae; genus Ailurus; species Ailurus styani. Next base: position 1,539,485 of record LNAC01000010.1, on the reverse strand, counting down.
TGTTGACAGGTTAAAGTTTACACTCTTGGTGGGGATTGAAATGGCAATTAGGTTAGATGTTATGTCTTGGTTTACTGACTTGGGGCCTAAACTTAAGTATTGCCATTTGGGGCCTGTGGTTTTCTTTTTAACATCATTAATACAATTTAGGATGTCTTCGTTTGTCCTTAAAATGTGATTACAAATGTGACACACAAAATCAATGTGTGTATTACTCACAGCAGAAACTTCTTCAGAGTAACATACCCAATCTTAAGTCAAAGAGAAAATGTTGTTCAATTTATACAATCTGAATGCCTTCAGTGTATCAAAAATGGTCTCTGTCCAAAACTTAGGAACATCTGTAAAATAGTGAAGTGTTTCTTAAAGAGTATTTACAGTTACAAAAAATGTCAATGTTCTACATAATTTAAAGAAATACATTCTCCTCTGGGGAAAAAAAAAGAGGGGGGAATCTCTCAAATAAATGGCTCTTAACAATGTGAAGCTGCCAAAAAATCAATTCTTTCCTGTGCTATTATTCATTTGATAGATTTTACTACTTCATAGCCCAACCTCATAAAACAAGGATGAACATGTTATTTACCAAATATATCCATGATTAAGTTTTATTTATTTGCGTAAAGCTGTAGGACATGCACTTCCAAACGTTAACAAATAGCCCATGTCTGTGATTCTCCTTCCTGCTGTCAGTAAATCTATACACTCTCCCTTTCTGCTCCCACTACCTGCAAACTTAACAGATATTGCTTTTGTTTTGGGAAATTCAGCATATTGTTTCTTGTCTGCACTGGCTAGCATGGTTGTGAAGAAATAAAGCTTTTATCAGGGAATATAGGAAAACATTTGAATTCACCTGGATAAATAATCTCATCCTGAAGGGAAAGGAAGATGATCAATAAATTCCACACCACTGAGATTTAAAACATATATTTATCAAAGATTATAACGTAAAAAGAAAAGTCAGACCCTATGGTGGGTATCTGCTATATATGAACTAGTTTTATGTCTTTGAAAAACAATTTAACTTTCTCCTCTACATTTAAATATTTGCATATTCTTTAATCTAGCAATATCATTTCTGAAAATTACTGTATAAGTTCACCATTTAGAAGATTTTTCAGAGAAGCACAGTTTTTTAAAGAAATGAAAAGAAAAAACCTGAAAACAACTCAAATATTCATCCAAGACAAGAAGGAATAGATAAGTAAACTGTGGTGAGTTCTTATCTTCACTGAATAAAATAATATATAGCAGTGAAAATCGATTAATGAATAAATGAATGGAAAAATCTCTAAAGTGAAATATCATAGAAAAATATACATGTTGAAGAACACATACAATATGAAATTTTTATATAAAATTTAAACTTTAAAAAGCCTAAATATGTCCATAATAAAAAAAGAAAGTAAATGATAGGGAAAAATTTAAAAGAATGGTTAAACTTGGGAAGAATGGAACATCAATGAAAAAAGGCATGAGGAAATTCGTTGGTCTGGTTATTAGTCAATTATTTAACTTAGCTGGCAGGTAAAAGTTTATATGTGTACACTTCTATGTGTAAAACATTTTATTAAAAGGATTATTTACCATAAAATAAAAATTATTCCACAGTCTTATATATGAAATGCTTAGAATATTACTGTAGTATTTTTCTGATAATCTGCAATTTCATATTTTCCAATAATGAAAGGCAGGCAGGAGCAAACCCCCTCCCCACCCCCACCATCCCCCCTAACGGGCTCCCCCCAATCCCAAACAAGATGAAACTACCCTTAAAGTATCTTACACCACCCTGGAAGGATCCCTCCACCATTTCCCAAGAGATAGAACCTGAATAGAGGACAGGCGCAGGGAGGGTTAATCAGATCAAAACAGCCTGCCAATAAACCCATAAAAAACCCTAGACTTAGAAACTCCCAAGGCAACCCTCTGGGGTCCCCTCCCTCTTAGGGGACTTTGTACTAGCACTTAATAAACTTGGTTTTACTGCCCACCACTCTTCCTCTGGTCTACCTCTTCATTCTTCTAAGTGGCGTGACCAAGAACTGTGGGCACTGAAGGAGAAGGAAATCTCGCAACACCAATGATGTTGCAAATGAGAAGATTATTTGAAAAGTTTTATTTTCTATCATTATGTGTTAATTTTTAACAGTGAACAGCTTAGTAGACTTAAATGTATATAGCTATGTTCTAGTAAAATACTCTAACTTACAACAAAACCCACATAATTCCAAAATATATTGTGTAACAATTCTTAAACAAATGTAGTTAAAATAGGTACCTTGCTTTAATCACTGAATAAGATCATATGCCAGGTAAATATGTAATAACCATGAGACAGAAAGTTGAATAAAGGTTAGAAAGCAAACTGCTTTTATACTATTTTAATAGAGCTTGATGAGGTTCTGCACAAGCTACCCTAAAATATGCCACTTTAGCATATTGAATAGTTTTGGATTAAAGTTACTTGAGGGGAAAAAAATTACTTAAGGAATAATTGACCTAAGAAGGACACTCTGACCTTTTTTTTTTTTTTTAAGATTTTATTTATTTATTTGACAGAGAGATACAGCGAGAGAGGGAACACCAGCAGGGGGAGTGGGAGAGGCAGGAGCAGGCTTCCCGAAGAGCAGGGAGCAGGATGTGGGGCTGATTCCAGGACCCTGGGATCATGACCTGAGCGGAAGGCAGATGCTTAACGACTGAGCCACCCAGGCGCCCCCCCCCCACCCTTCTTTTAGTCCTCCTGATTTTCCCTTGAAAGCAGAAAACAAATTCGCCATGTGAGGGTTACCCTCCTTGTACCTGGAGGGTAAAAGGCATCCTTATCACCAGAGATAGGGTTTTCAGAGCCAAGAAGTCTATGTAAACAAACTTTGTAACTTCTTTATTCCCTACTCCAAGCCAGAACCCTTTTGTCAGTCCTTCACAAATAATTGTTTCTTTGTTTAAAAAGTATAAAATCTTCTTGTTGGTCATTTCGGAGAGTCTCATATTTTTATGAGCTCTTATACGTCTGAAATTACATTTATTTTTCTCCTGTTGTTCTGTCTTAACGTCAACTTAATTATTAGACCAGTCAAAGAACCCTGGAGGGAAGAAAGGAAGATTTGTCCTCCCTAGGAGCTCAGCCCTGCACTTGGTGCTCTCCTAATGGTATTTCCTTCTGTTTCCATCTAAGAGTTCTATCCACCGCTTATTGTCTTATGTGTCTCTTAATCTAGCTTTATGCCTGTTGTTTACACCTGACAAAAATGTCTTTAAGCACAGACTACCCTATTATCTCCCTAAGCACTTCTTTGCTCATGCCACACTTAGCCTGGAACGATCTAAAATAGGTTTCTTGATTGTTTATTTTGTTGCTGTTTCATTTTGTTAGTAGCAGTGTAGTAGCAATTGTTGAAGAGAGGTAAGCTTTTATTTTCTTGTTTCACAAATAATGTTGGCTGACTTGATTGCTTTTCGGTGCTTAGTCAAAGAGACCAAGTTCTGTTTTGCTCTTGTTGTTTTACCAGCTTTGTTGTGATAGCAGTGATGATGATGATGATATGATGCCAATGATTCCAATGTATTGAGTGTTTTCTGAAGCTTTTTAAACCTGCTTTAAGGATTTTGATTGAATGGATTAATTTAATCCTGACAAACAACCCAGGAAGTATGCATTATTATCCCCACTTTACATATGAGGGCACTGAATCCAAGAATGTTTAAATAACTTCCTCAAAGTCACAAAGATATTAAGTAGCAAGATCTAGATTTGAACTTAATAATGTTCCTAACCACTTGAAGTGCAGAATCCAGGAATAAAGGCATTTCTATGCCTGGCTCAGAGTGGAACACTTACAGGACTCCATCCATGCCTTCTTCCCTATGCAAACCTCCATACTCCCGAACAGAACATTCATTAAGTGTCTGCAGCACACTCAATATCAGTGAAAGTCCTTCCTGCTTTAACCACCCTACAGGGACACAAACTGTCATTTCCAGAGCTGAGCAAAGGCCAAGGAAAAAAGGTCTCCTCTTCTGCAACCTTCCAGCACTCTTTCCTTGGCTTGCCTTATTAGCCAGGTAATGGTTTCCTGAGTCTTTCCAAGATACCAGCATTTTAGAAGAGCAATGAGGATCAGAAGGTCAAGGTTATGCAGTTCCCTGCAACATCAACCCCTGTTTTGCTGAGGATTCAACGTGCATCCTGCAGACCTGTTCACGTCTCTGAAAAGTCTCATGGCAACCCAAAACTGACAAAATCAAAACTTCACTTGGTCAGATAAAATAATAACTCTCAAAACTACTTCACTATTAAAATCATACCTCTTTTCAAGCAGACTTTTGGGAAAAGTGCTATGTGGCTTTTAATTAAAAGGATGAGTACATATAATTCTCTTTTCTAAAATATGCTCTCCTAGCATCAAAAATAAATGGCCAACAAACATTTTATGCTTTAAAAAGCAGAGATAATTCTGACTTATTGGTTTGATCCTTCCATAATCAGTATCAACCCCCAAGGGATCAGAAGCCAAAATCTCGCAGACTCAGTACAAAATGAGATATGGTTTTCATCAATTACATGTAATGCTTAATCAGCAGAAAACTTAAGAACAGAGTTCGTAAGTTATCTGTATTCCCAAACATGAAGCATGTGTCATTACAGAAATCAGTTCCAGGTCACCATGTAAAGCTTTGCATGCTTTCTGACTTCTTTATATATTTGATCCATGTGCATGAGAAAACACACACACACCCACACGCACACACACGAGTTCTATGCTCACATATAGAATAAAATATATGGGTATGGGTATTTAATAAATACAAATATTTACTAGTAAATACCAGCTCTGTTCACTTATTTAATGATTTCATAGCTCGACTCTCTCATTTCATATTTATTTTCTAAAATATTGTTTGAGGTTGGAAGCTCTTATCCTTGCCTTCTATTTTTCAGAGTACATTATTTCATTAAACGAGTATTAGTTGGATAGCTATACTGTGCTATTTTAACTTCCTTTAATTACTTAGGATGAAATTTATAGTATACTTTTTTGTGGCTCTTTATGATTTTACTCTGATCTTAGCATCTGTCTTCAAAGAAAAGTAATTGGTTATCCAAATCAGAAGAAAATGTGAATTGTACAATATTGACAATTAAGAAAATCAATGACTTACAAATATCTATAATTAATTTGGTATTAAAATATGAATAAATTAAGGTTTCAGCTGGAGTTTTATCATCTAATTATTTGATGAGTGTTTTTGTGCTCCAATTCAAAAACAGAAGAGGGAAGAAAAATAATAGACCTTAAAAAGTATTACATATACTGATATTTTCCCAAGTATATCCTTGACTTTAACAAAGCAGTCATGCTTAATTGAAAGTAACATCCTTAATAATTTAGAATTAGATCTTACATTAAATATGCATATTAAAATAGCTTTACATAATAAATATGCAAATTAACTTATATACTCTAAAATTGTGTTAAAATGTTAGATGTTATATTCTGATTTGTGTAATAGGTATTTTAGCTTGAAATTTACATTGATTATAAAGCAAAAATATCAATACTTTTGTTTCATATATATTAAAAAATCTTATGATCACCTTTGATATAACATTTTAACATTATCTTTAAAAGGTACCCTGATTCTAAATAATTGGTACAGGATTCCCTGGCACATTTCTCCTGCTTCCTACTTTTCATGGCTGTCAGGAAAAACTTCATGTTCGTGAAAACTTGAATACCATTTATAATTGTAGTCAATGTTTATATTTTATTAATTGTATATGAATGTCCATAAAATATCAATCTATATTAAAGTGTATCTGTGTATATTATGATATATTATAATCTATATTAATCTATATAGGAAAACCAAGATGCCTTATTGAATATGGGGATGAGGTTCAGCTCTGCTCTTTGAAAAAGGACTCAGCACCTTGTTTATCATGAAACAACATATTTTCCAGAAATACTCATTCAGCTACTGCTGACTTCTACAAAAGACTGAAAAATAGGAATGTTTGCCAAAGCTCTCTTGCATAGAATGTGCATTTTAAAAAAGATATCAGAGAATAAGATGGGTCATAGGAAAGAATGAAAGCTGAATGTGGCAACGATGCCAGTTATAGAATAAAAGCCACTGTTTTAATCTTTATAGTGTAACAGTTGCCAATAGTACAAAATGAATTTGATGGAGCACCAAAAACATAACAAGTTGAATAAAATGTATTTTTGTTGATAAAAAAGAAAACAATCTTGTGGGTCACAATTTCTTGATCCCGTGAATTCAGATTCCTTTGAAGGGTATAATATTGATTTGTGGAGTGTCTTGTTATTACTAAAAGCTGTTCTCTTTACTCTGATGCATTTCTCTTGTAAAAAAGAAATGAGATTACACAGCTGATATCATTAAAGCAAGAGCAAAATTGCATTAAAATGCCATGTTTAAAGAATTGAACATGAAAAGCAAAGAATTTGCTTAAATTTTTCAAGCAAGCCTAGAAACACATCTCAGAGTGAACTCAGTCCCAAACATGAGATACTTCACCTTTACTTTCAAAGTTATTTTTCTTCAGTTACTTGAGAAAACAAAAAACATTTCTTTTTACCTTAATCTAAAATCTACAGTTAAAAACAAATAGTGTGGCTACATTTAAAGAATTATAGTACCTTAAAAAATAAGTTATAGATACATCTAAAGCTATCTGATGGACAAGTTTTACCATATTATTTAGCTAACAGTGTTTTCTGGTCAGGAATATGTAAGCGGTCAGTTTTCATGGAATTGGAAATAAAATGAATACATTTACAAAATAGCTTTTTGTTGGTTTTAGATATTGAAAGCACTTGCTCATCTTATTATCGCTATTATTACTATTATTTTTATAAATGTGACCAACCCTAGCTGCATGATTCTCATAATCATTCCTTCTTATTGTACTTAAAATCTTCATTAAGTAACAGCTTTATAATACCACCTTATCATATGACATATTATATTACATTGATGGTTGTTTCTAAAAAAAATTAGTCAATAGCATTGACTCCATGAAAATAAATGATTCCGTTTACTTTTATCTTTTCTAAGATACAAAGTATCTTTTTTAAAAAAGTATCCTTTACTACAGAATGAAAGAAGAAAGAGAAGTCTCCCCTCTTACCCAATTTTCCTCAGTTCTAATGAGATAATAATGAATATTCATTTAAGGATGTGTACAGAATACCCACTTTGTGCTAGTTGCCAGGCTAAATCCTAGGGATTTGACAGTGAACAAGGTAGATATGGCTTGTCTGCAGACAGCTTACTGTCACACACATAAAATAGACTTATTTTAGGAAGTGCAAAGTACTGCACAGTACACTTTAGAAAAGACAAGGGAGGAAGATCTCTCTGAAGAGAGAAAATTGACACTGAAGTGCAAAGAGAACCTCCTGCAAGGGGGAAACAATCAGAAAGTTGCTGATGTGCTAAACTATTTGGAATGTTTGAGAAAGAAAAATACCAGAGTGCCTGAAGCAAAGGGAGGAGGGATGCGCTAAGGTCAAAGACAAGGCAGAGCTGGGACACACAAGATTTTATTTTTCATAGTAAGGGGTTTAGATTTCACATTGAGGGTGGTAGAGTGGAGATTTACCCAATTTAAAATTTCAAAATGCTCTACTGCATGATCAATAGTGATAGAACTTTTCTAATACTATTGCATGAAAACTAGTCACACAGAATGATTTCTGAAAAATTTAGGAAGTATAGACACCATCTTATGCTTTTGAACAATCGCAGCATTCATTACTGTCTTGCGTACAGAACATTTTCAAACTGCCGAAAGCTGTTTAAACTTTCATATTCTCAAATAAATCTGACCTCATAATCTGATTTTCTGATGATATCTGGTATCTGTTTCTGGGACCACACTTTGGACAATATTTATATAGAAAAAAAGTACTCAGTATTACTCAAGTGTGCCACTTCCTTAGAATTGCTTTGCTTTGTTTTAAAATTCTTGTAAATATTAAAATTTTAAATTTGTAAAAACTTAGGTTCATTATGAGAATGTGCTTTACCTTCATTAGTTTCTATACACCAACAAAAGAAAACAAAACAAAACAAAAAAAAGTTACTCATAAGGCAATAAATGCTTTAAGTATTTGTGAGAAAATCCCTCTATAAACTCTTTTATAAAAATTTCATGTTCTCATTGGGCAACTTTGGCCTTAAATATCGGCAAAGTAATGGTTTTCGTAAGGATGTCCGGTATTAGAATGTTAGGATGATTTTAATTAGTCTCCATCAGCAGGATGGGTTTACCTGTGTGCTTGTCCATGTGAAGTGCATATAAATCCTGGAGCATCACCTATGAATTTAAATCAGAAAGCTCATCAACTTCTGTTGGCAAGGTGAAAGATAAAAGCCACAGAAGGTCCTTCCCAGCCTCTGCCACTAATGATAAACAGCATTAACTGCTTCTGTAGACACTAATGCTGCTATCTTGGGAACACAGGCAGCTACCATGAGAACTTTACAGCTTCACTAATCGTACTTTTGTTTGTCACAAAACACCAAATAAAATCTCAACAAAGAAGCAATAAATATTAGCATTTATGAACAAAAGAAGGTCACATAAATATGTAGATCTCTAAATATGCAATGCATTCTTCACTAACCAAATATCATGTTCATTATTATAAGCTCTTATTGTAGTAGAAAGAAACAACGGAAAATAAGAGCAAATTAAATGAAAGCTGGGGCAGATTCTGCTATGTAGGAAGCATATTCTATTTAAAGACCTGGTGACTGTAATATAAAAACAAATGCTTTAGTGCTGTGAAATATTTATTTGCTTAAAGAAATCCTCAGTAGAAATTAATATTTTAAATTCTGTGATGTCAGAAAACAAACTTTTCTTCTAGTTCATTGAAAATATTTTCTTTGTGTCATTGTTTTACATTCAGATGTTTTCTTAAAATTATATTTTTATCTTAAAGGCAAAATATTCATATTTAATAAATTTAATAATGCTGCTTATTAAGTTCAAACAACATGTGGCTAATTTTGATATTTAATATAGAGATACCCAAACAATGTAAAAAATTATCAGGATGGCACATCATTATTTTTTTTTTTAAAGATTTTATTTATTTATTTATTTGACAGAGAGAGAGATCACTAGTAGGCAGAGAGTCAGGCAGAGAGAGAGGGGGAAGCAGGCTCCTTGCCGAGCAGGGAGCCCGATATGGGCCTCGATCCCAGGACCCTGAGATCATGACCTGAGCTGAAGGCAGAGGCTTTAACCCACTGAGCCACCCAGGCACCCAGGATGGCACATCATTATTAAACTAGGAAAAACACTAACAAGTTCAAAATAAAGAGAAAACCATCATATATATCCTTTTCCAAAATACATGTGTTTATAGAATTTGTTTGATGTTTGGTTTATTTTTCATCGTTGTAAGAAAGAATATTATTTTCCTAGTTATTTGAATGATTTCTATTATAGTCCATGGCTTCGTTTTCTTTTAAGGGTTTTCCTTTTTTTTTATATTATATTCCTAACATGTTTTAGTCTAATTTTTTTTCTTCTCTGCTACATTTCCAATGAGATTAATAAAGTGATAGCTCATGTAGTTCAAATTCATCAACCAATTAGTAAACTGTGCTACTAATTATACAAAAACTTTGTCTCATGGTCCCTGCTGTGAATATGTATTAAAAATATCACATTAGGGCGCCTGGGTGGCTCAGTGGGTTAAAGCCGCTGCCTTCGGCTCAGGTCATGATCCCAGGGTCCTGGGATCGAGGCCCACGTCGGGCTCTCTGCTCAGCAGGGAGCCTGCTTCCTCCTCTCTCCTCTCTCTGCCTGCCTCTCTGCCTACTTGTAATCTCTCTCTCTGTGTCAAATGAATAAATAAAATCTTTAAAAAAAAAAAAAAATATCACATTATTACCTCAGTTACTAAGTCTGTTGGAATATAATTAGTAATGTTATATTAAAACTCAAGAGCAGTTAGGTAACATGCATGTAGTTTAGGAGACATGTATGACAAACCAGTATATGTCTATTAAGAGGATGCTTAAAGCACAAAACAACCTTGTGTATATGATCTGGATGCCAAGGGCTTGGGCATTCTTGGATAATCATTAGTTTTATTACCTATAAAATGAGTTAATAATAGTATCAATTTCATATAGTGGCTCTGAGAATCGTTACATACACATATCAAATTCTTAGCACAAAAACTGATCATAATAGGTGCGTATTAACTATTAGTTATTATAATTTCTTAGCTGACTTTAAACGTGATTATGGAAACATATAAGATAATGAGAATAATCAGAAGCACATTATTCATTAGTGCAAAAATACCATATGATGACCCAGGGAATATGGTACTGAAGTGTTTATAGTGGGAGGAATTAATAAAGCTGAATTATCTGAAAAAAGGAATTGGGAATCAAGTCTTTTATAATTTTAAAAGTTATATAAATAAACATATTATTTATATAAATTGAGAAAAGAGAGAGCATGTTGTATATTTATTCTTATTAGACGTGGAATCAGTTGAATTGAAGTCTGATTCAAAATGTATTTCTTGGGGCCTCTGGTTGGCTCAGTCATCGAGCATGTGATTTTTTTTTTAAGATTTTATTTATTTATTTATTTATTTATTTGACAGACGTGGCATGGCAAGAGAGGGAACATAAGCAAGGGGAGTGGGAGAGGGAGAGGGAAAATAGGCTTCCTGCTGAATAGGGAGCCTGATGCGGGGCTCCCCCAATCCCAGTGGGATCATGACCTGAGCTGAAGGCAGATGCTTAACGACTGAGCCACCCAGGTTCCCCGAGCATGTGATTCTTGATCTTAGGATCATGCCCCATGTTGGGCATAGAGCTTATGTAATAAAAAAATATATATAAGTGTATTAATTTTCTTTTAATTTTTTTCACTTTTTATTTTTATCTTATATCATCTAAAAATTATTCTTTCATTTCCTTTATGGGAACTGAGAAGACAAATTCATTGTCTTTATTGGGAAAGTAGAGAACAAGAGATCAGGAGAAAAACTGAAGTTGTACAGTGGGAAGAACTTTCATTGCAATTAGATTTGGCTTCAAATCCCAGTTATAAGACTAATTAGTGGTATAAATTTGGTACAGCACTTAGCTTCTCTGAACTTGAATTTCTTCACCTTGAGGATATGAATAATATATCTAAAACACAGTGTTGTTTAGGGGATTAGAGAATATTTATTAAACAACATAGTTGGTCATCTTTATTTAACTTGTAATAATGTCTTAAGATAATGTTTATTGAGTAAATGAATGGCCATATGGTATTTTTACCACATTTCCATCAAAAATATGGAAAATAACAATATGGAACTACTGAGCTAGAAATGGATATTTAGGCACTATAAGAGAATTTCAAGCATTAGACTCAAAAATATCTGAACATCTTAAATGTGGGCCAAGATCTCTGTATGGTAAAATCCTACTCAATTTATTTTCTCTCTATCCAGTTAAAATTGTTTCTAGTGATCTTTAGAAATTTAGGGTGGGTAGCTATAGAGAATATAAAAATAAAATTTATACATTTTGATTAATGTAGGTATAACTTGGCATTTACAGCTACTAACATTATAGGACTATATATATAGTTTTTTCCTAGACATTTAACTTTTTGGAATTCTTTAGAAACAAGAACACAATGCCTCTTATAATCTCTTGACTTTGTTCTTTTTTGTTATTTTGCTATTTCTTTAAATAAGATACTTCTTTTTTACTTTTTATATAATGTCAAAATATATCTTTCATCATTTAAAACTGATGGCTTTGTTAAACATTTCAGAGTTCCAGTAGTGATTTCCTAAAGGACTTCTGTATGGAATTATTTTTCTTTAACACAGGAACATTTGGGGCCCCTGGGTGGCTCAGTGGGTTAAAGCCTCTGCCTTCAGCTCAGGTCATGATCTCAGGGTCCTGGGATCGAGCCCCACATCGGGCTCTCTGCTCAGAGTTGAGCCTCGTTCCTCCTCTCTCTCTCTGCCTGCCTCTCTGCCTACTCGTAATCTCTCTGTCAAATAAATAAATAAAATCTTTAAAAAAAAATAACACAGGAACATTTGAGAGACTTTGTCAAAGACTGATGTGATATAGGCAATAAATTGTCCAAGCACTTTTCTCTACATCCTTAAAAAATTGCCATTTCACAGGGGCGCCTGGGTGGCTCAGTGGGTTAAGCCTCTGCCTTCGGCTCAGGTCGTGATCTCAGGGTCCTGGGATTGAGTCCCGCATTGGGCTCTCTGCTCAGTGGGGAGCCTGCTTTCCCCTGTCTCTCTGCCTGCCTCTCTGCCTACTTGTGATCTGATCTCTCTCTGTGTGTCAAATAAATAAATAAAATCTTTCAAAAAAATTGCCATTTCACAACCTCAAAGATTAGTGTGGAAAAACAAAATATTAAGTCTTACAGAATGTAGTTATTTTTGTGAAAAGGTCTCTCTCTATATATATCTTATATATATGTGGTTATATATACCACACATGTGTTTATATATGTAAGATTCTTAAAGGTTAATGATGGAGAGTTGGACCAAAGATTAATGATGCAAAATTATTATGTGTATGTAATATATAAATATATATGTTATATGTATTATAACATGCTATGTGTTCTATGTATATGTATCTATTACATTTATATATAATAATTAAATATCTGTAATATTTAATTATATTATAATTCTCCATCATTAATCTTTGATCCAGTTCTCTAGTATTAGTCTTTAAGTATCTTACCCTTATTTATATTTGCATTCAAGATTTTAGTATAATAAGTTAGCATTTTAATTACAATTGACATCTTTTAAAAATTCTGTCTTTCAGCAACATTTTCTGTCTTAAAAAAGTTCATTTTCAGGACGTTTGGGTGGCTCAGTTGGTTGAACGTCTGAGTCTTGATTTTGGCTCAGGTCATGATCTCAGGGTTCTGAGATGGAGCCATGAATCAGGTTCCCTGCTCAGCGGGGAGTCTGCTTGACAGTCTCTCACTCTGCCCTTCTCCCGACTTGTGCACCGACTTTTTCTCGCCCCCCTAAATAAATAAATCTTTAAAAAAAATTCATTATCAAAAAATTATTTGTAAAGAAGAAGGATGTATGAAGAGAGAAATCACAACTGTTTGGAATACTAATTGTTTTTAAATTTTATTTATTGTCAGAGAGACGGAAATAGAATGAGCACAAGTAGGGTGAGCAGCAGACAGACAGAGGGAGAAGCAGGCTTTCTGCTGAGTAAGCTTGATCCCAGGACCGATCATGACCTGAACCAAATGCAGATGCTTAACCAACTCAGCCACCCAGGTGTCCCATTTTTTTCTTTAATATTAGATTTTATTATCTCCAGAACAAAGTAAGACAGTCTATTGATTTTGGCCCTGTCCTTTTTTCCTGAAGGGGTTAGATATTGGTTTGGGACAGATATTGTGTTATAATCTCAACCATTAAGTCGGGCGACTGAGATACAGATGGGGTACAATGGGGGTCTTTAAATAGGGAAATAACAGTGAATGATGACATTTTCTTCCATATTCATCAATATATATCTAAATTTTCTGTAAAAATCATTAGAAATATATTATCTTTTTCCGTCAGGATAAAGTATGTTTGCTTACAAAAAATGAGCCATGTAGGTATTTATTTTTAATTGATATTTCTAGAATAAATGTGTATATGCATATAAAATATACAGATAAAAAGTGAATAAATGTAGGTATTACCTTGCTAACTAAAATGTTTCTTTCAAATATATATATGAATCTCATCTATAGATCTCCCCTATTTGATACTATTTACTCTATAAGCGTGGAAAACTAAGAACTGACTGCAGGGAAATGTCTAGAAATAATGTTGGTCCACACAATACTTAGCCCACTCCCCTCTATTCATTTACATGTACAATAGCTAAAACACCACTTTCAACACTGTACTTTTTGCTCTTCCTTGTAACTATTGTTGAAGATGAAATTAGATCGTCAGAAGCTAGTGGTCTGTGAAGGACACAATGCACCTCTATCACCAGTGAACAATAGTTAGTGATGTATAACCCAGAGCCTTGCAACTGAAAAGTTATAAGTATTCAAGAGCTCTAGTCATACACAAAACTCAAGTGATAATAGCTTTAGTAATTGCTAAAATTATTAAAAAGACATCTCTGCTATGAGGCCATAAAAACGTACCGAAATTAATTTTTGTGGATAATTCATTAGTGCTTTTTTAGTTCAATTATTTCTTCAGTGTTGTAGCCTACACATCCCCCAAGATATGAATGAGGAGAACACAGGATTTCACCTCTCACCACACTTTTGAGAAGGTCATGTTATCAATTTCGGGTAGTTTCTAACTGCAGATTCCTGATTCTCAAAGGTATCCTGTGTAATTATGTGGTATTCGTGTGCATGTAGTAGGAACCTTAAGGGTATGATAGTGAACAAAGATTGGTATATCACTACATTCATTTTAGTCTCACTCCTTTCCAGTCCAGGTCACAGGGCTGAAAATAGGCTGAGCAGCATAGCATATATACATAATGTTGGCCTTAGAAATATATATAGTAATGAAAGTACTCCAGAAATGTGGGTAGTATGAAAGCACTCCCTACCATGTCAACTTTTCTCTAATTCTTATAGCAACTAAGAATTTAATTAACCCTCTCGGGAAAGACATACTTATTGACTCCTTATTATGTGCCAGGGACTATCCTGGGAGCTAATGATACAATTGTGAATAAACATGGTCAAGGCTGGGCACCTGGGTGACTTAGTCAGTTGGACATCTGCCTTCGACTTGGGTCCTGGGATTGGGCCCTGCCTTGGGCTCCCTGCTCGGAAGGGAGCCTGCTTCTCCCTCTCCTTCTGCCACTCCCCCTGCTTGTGCTCACTCTCTCGCTCTCTCAAATAAATAAAATCTTAAAAAAAATAAAAAACCCAAATCAAAACATGGTCAATACCCAAGGACCTTACAATTTTGATTTAAGTCCCCAAGTAACAAACAGGCAATCACAAAATAGTATCTTAACACTACTGTGGAAGCACATAGTAAGGGTGATTTATCCAGGCTTGGAATTATTTATTTATAAATAAAATTCTGTAGCCCAGGAGAATACATTCTATTTCTTTTGCATACTTCCCGTATATTACTCTAGTGTCTGATAGGTGCAAAATAAATATTTATGGAACTCAAGTAGTAACAGAAGACATTTTGCTTATGTGTTGGTTAGCAAGAAACAAATGTGCAAGTACATTTAAAGTATTTTACATTCCTGTAAGTGGTTATTCAATAGAAAAACCAGCCCTAAAATTAACATGTT
This sequence comes from Ailurus styani, assembly GCA_002007465.1. Classification (NCBI taxonomy): domain Eukaryota; kingdom Metazoa; phylum Chordata; class Mammalia; order Carnivora; family Ailuridae; genus Ailurus; species Ailurus styani. Next base: position 1,524,122 of record LNAC01000010.1, on the reverse strand, counting down.
ATCAAATGTATTCCATCAGAGGGTGCATGATTATTAAAATACATGAATATAACATAATTTTGATATCATGTATCAAAATCATCCATCATTAACAGGACATATCAATTTATGATATAATATATTTATTCTCTTTGTCAGAAAATGTGTTTCCGTTAAGAAATAAGTTGAACATGCATGTCAAAATACTATGAAAGAAAAAGTGACATAGCTAAACTAGCTGTAATAATTTTAAATCTAGTTAATCCACTGACTCTTTTATTTTTTTTAATTATTTGCCCCATGGGTACAGGTCTGTGAATCATCAGGCTGACACCTTTCACAGCATTCACCATGGCACAAACCCTCCCCAATGTTCATAACCACTAACTATTTCAAATAAAAGCACTGGTAGAAGATTAAAATTATTATTCCCCATATTCCAATCATTATACCTGCTAATTTTGATAAGAAATAATACAGTGGGAATATTAATTCTTCTAAGAATTATATGCCATTCACAGAGTGACAGATAGATACAATTCTAGTGGTGGTATTTGATATTGAAGTTTTTTTTTTTAAACCAGCATTTTTAAGGGATTTAAGGCAAATGCTACTATTAAATTAGTTTATTTATTTTTGCCTGAATTACCTATTATACAAGTACTTAGAGTCTTATTTATACAATACGGTGACATCTCCCCTGTGGTTAAAATTTTTCTGATAAAAGCCTTAGAACTTTCTCCTTTCAAAGATTATAAATGAAAAATTACCACAAATAACAAGCCTAACAAAACAACATTCTGACTGCATTGTCATATTTATTATAAAACACTTGGTTCACTGCATTTTGGCATTTTATACAACTGGTTCTGACAGTGATTAACATGGTTTGGGCTTCTGCAGTTTCACCCAAGAGAAATAAAACACCAAAATCTCCGCAGGTGTGTAATGGGCCAGAGATTTACAATCTGTTCTGCAAAGTCAGACTTCAAAGACTCGAAAAAAATCCTAAAGTTGGCAATGCCTCTATCATCACTATTATTTAAGGTATTTTCCGTATTTCAAAAGGAACTGTGTGGCTAATTGCAAAGATTTCATCTCCAATTTGACTTCCCTGCAAGTCTCTTCAGAAGACAAATTTCATTATACATCTGCACATTCCAGGTGAACAGACAGCCCCTATATGAAGCCTCAAACTAAATAATTAAGTATTTACTTGTACTTCCAAGGAGACTTCACTTACTTGAAGTATGTTGCATCATTTAACTGATGCTAAGGAGTAGTTGGGAAGTACTGAGGTAATTACCAAATGACAATCAGGCAGCAGCACCTGGGCTATGGCAGCCCCAGGACAAGTGGCCATAATTGCTTCCATGATTGCTTGGTGTGCACCTAATATTAAACTTACCCAATTAGGGTCAGAATGCACATGATCATTTCAATTATAGAAATGTTCATCTTCCTGAGACCTGCTCACAGAGGAAAAAGTTCAAATAGTGCTATTTAAATTTTTAAATGTAAGAGTTTACCCATTTTAGAGGATAATCGGGTCTACATGTGTGCTTGACCTGAGCACAAATAGTTCCATCTGTTAGAAGAATTTTCCACTTACATATTTTCAAATGTCATCACTGTAACTTACCATTCCACAAGTAAACACCTAGTAAACAGTACAAAGGAATATCATTTTAGTGATATGTCCCTCTGAAAATCTGTAGTGGACTACTTTCTTTAAACTTGAATTCTGTTCATAAATTTCAATGAAAGCACCCAGTAATCTCTCTGTCAACCAAGGCTATTACTAACAGAAATGAAATAAATTGAATAATAGGCCAATATTTTTAGTCAATTTAACCACCAAAGGTTTTGATTGCTATGATATTTTGCCTGAAGTATAGTTCTCTTCAAATACATTTGTTGAAAATCGTCAAGGTCATAGATGCACACATTAACGGTACCAGTCAGGGTAGAAAAGAGAAAAGCCTTCTCCCATTATAGCAGATTGCAGCCTTCATTCCAACACTTATCATCACCTTATCAACCTTGCTTAAAAGAGAGAATAATCCTGAAAGAAAGAAAAGAAAGAAAAAAAGCCTTCCTAATTCTTGATTCACAAAGTATGCTTAGTACTAAGCATATATGATATATATTTTATACATCATATATAACATAATCTGAATACATATTCACATATATGAATATAAATGTGTGTTGTCTAAAAACCATCACAATACTACACATTTTAAGGCTCTGGTATTTTCAGGATATGGATAAGAATAAAATATTCACTTATCAATACTATCTCTTAAAAACATAAACAAAAGATCTAATTACAAATGTGCTAACAAAGTTTTCAGTGTTATGTGAAGAATGGCCTTCTGCCATTTACCAGTGTTTTAAAATTCTACACTTAATTCTTTTTCCATTCTTCGAGGTTTTTGTAGTAGGAACAAGCATACAATCCAGAACAAGCCTCAGAACCACAAGGGTATGTTGCTCAGCTTAGTTTCCTGACTGAAGTTATTGCATTGTATCTGCCAGGATACTTTAGCAAGTTTCAATCAATAATGTTAACCTGAAGCCAGCATTGACCTAACTGAACTTGAACTTGCTGTAACATTTTATTACAAAGATTGGACGCTGTAATAATTCATTGTTTTAAAATAAAAAGTAGAACCTTTTAGATTTATATAAAAGCCATAATTTATGTAGTGATGTTAATTTCGAGGGGACAATGTGCTTTAATCTCTCATTCTGCTTGCCATTTTGTGACAGAAATGCTGAAGCCATCTGAAGGTTACAAACAATGTTCACTAATAACGAGCTCTTATGTCCTTGTAGGTTTCACTTTGATGGATATCCGTAGTGTTTCCCCATGACATAATTCTACGGAGGAAAAACACATCTTGAAAATACAGTTTGTGCTTTCACCTTCAAATGTAACTAGTGTGATTTTTAAAATAAACTAAAAATGAGAAATAAGCACACATTTTTGTCATAGTCTCGTGATGATTTTTATTACAGGCACTGCTAGATTTAATTGCTAAAAACAAGCTTGCTATAGAAAGAAGAGTTGATATAGTGGAGTGCCTTCTATGGATTATATATTATTTAAAATCCATCCATTTAGTCATAAAGCAGTAATATCTTTCTAATGAGACATATACAATACATGTTTTCCTCTGGAAAAAAAAGCTATCACTTTTAATAAAGACTTATCAAAAACAAGTCTCCATGTTTCAATGTCTATTTTGGTGTTTATTTTGTTTTAGCTTTTATTTATTTATTTATTTATTTATTTATTTATTTATTTATTTATTATTTGTCAGAGAGAGAGAGGGAAAGCACAAGCATGGAGAGCACCAGGGGGAGGGAGAAGGAGGCTCCTCACTGAGCAGGGATCCCAATGCGGGACTTGATTCCAGGATCCTCATATCATGACGGGGTCCAAGGCAGACACTTAACTGAGCGATCCAGGTGCCCCTTGTTTTATTTTTTTAAAGATTTTATTTATTTCATTTAGAGATGGGAATGAGGGGAGAGAGACAAGCAGAGTTTATGCTGAGCACAGAGCCTGAACCTGGGTTCCATTCCGGGACCGTGGGATCATGACCTGAGCCAAAATCAAGAGTCGGAGGGACACCTAACCAGCTGAGCCAACCAGGCACCCCTTGGTGGAGTGTTTATAGTTAACCACAAGTACCCTTTACTATTTTCTTGCATTACCAATTAGTTCATATTATGATTGTTGAGTCAATGTGGAATGAAAATAACCAAAGACACACATGTAAGGTCTCTTTCAAATGCTTCAACTATCCATATAAAAAAAGGGACTCAAAGTATCACAGTCCTTTACCTGAAAAATAATAGAAAACCATATGTTGCTATGTGCATGCTTTGTGTAGAGGCTAAACTGGGTTTTCAAATGAGACTCCTAAGTTGTTAGCATTGGCTACACAAAGGAGCTTGGTGTTTGGGGACTTTAATTCCAGTGCCGTTCAACATGAAATGCTATCAGTTGAATCCACAGGTGTTTTAATCAGAAGTTAATATTCCATTTGCATCACATTTTGTTTCCATGGGCTTTCTCACAGATTTCAATATAAAAATGACCTCACTGGTTTACCTCTAACAGATGTGTGTTCCAGTAAATTATGCATGTTAGCTACCTTTCTCAATATACACACGCTATGAAATGACCTTACATAAAACTCTATCCAAGGAGGATTAAATTTGGAAATTGTGTGTGAGATGATCACAGAAACCCATTATTCATTTAACAAGTTTTTGTCTACATCCTGTGCAGTGCCGTTTAGCCCTGGGATTCTATGAACACAGGACAAAATACAGGCCACTGCGAGACTTTGAGTACTCAGGCAGGAAACAGCCATTGTAACTCTCATATACAAATTTAGATTTTATCTGTGACACCATGTCAGCATAAATGATTTACTGAAAGTATACAATGAACTCAATAGAGATATCTTGAGAATCTTCACATGAAAAACTTACACTCTTTATAGATACAAGTGTATGAGTTTTGATATGCCTTGAACTATGTATTTATTTTTACAGCATAAAACAATCATCTCAATGTTAGTGAAAATAAGATACTAGAGAATTCATAACTGTATAAAACTCTGAAATATGGAGGAAGCACCTTTACACACATACAGTGACAATAAGTATATAAATGATGTTAACAAATGGGTTAAAGTTCCTGTTCACCTTAAAAAAAATGGGAGAATTGAAACTTCCCATTTTTTCCTCCCTAAGAATGTGCATCTCATTATGTAAAGGATTTTAATACTGATTTATAGGTGAACATATAGAGAAGTTATCAAGGACAGTCTTTCATTAGGTTTTTGAAATGTAGTTTCTAAATATATGCATGTCACTTTAATGAAAAGAGTGATGATGGTAATTTCTAAATGACCTACAGATGTGTTTATATAGCACCCGCCTATCTCTATTGGGCAAATTTTCCATTTAACTGCACATATATCACATGGGGGAGTGTGGGCAATTGCAGATACAGTTATTTGATATTCATATGAAGAAATCTAGCAATTTCTTCAAAAAGAACATTACTGATAAGTGAAACTTGGGGTCTATCTTGAAAGGTAGGCGATATCCTCTTTTATTCCAAATTGTAGTATCTGAGAAGTAGAACTGTGTGGAGACATTCCACCTGCTTCAGCACACATGCAGATACCCCTGTACTGGAAAACATCTGTCTTTAAGACGGTGAGATGTAATTACTGCAGGAGATCTTAGCTATTCCATATGCCTAATCTCATTGGGAAGGCCCTATAATTTGCTGGAGGTCCAAACAAAAGTTGTATGGGCTTAATTGTTTTTGAAAAGCATTCCCAAGGCTGATGCTACCTCAAATCCCAATCAGAATTGTCGTTAATAAAAAATTATACCTAAGAGCCCTTTTCCTGATAACTGAAATCGACTCTTTTTACCAATACCTTCAGGGGAAAAAATGTTACTTCCCTTTAAAACACAATATATACGTTATCACTTTCTAGTCATGTGGTGGAAAAGGCTAGCTAGTCCTCAAGTATTCATAGGGAAGAGTTTTGGAAGAAGTAGCTTCCCAGACAGTGACTATAGCTCCTTGTCTTGTTTACATCCAGACATGGCCTTATAACTGATGTGGGTTTTTTAAGAAGTAGTAGATCTTCCACCCTTGATCTTTTCAAATCCTTTCTGCTGACTAGAACCAGATTCCAAGACCTTGTGCAATGGGGCAGCTGCAAGATGGAAGGAAGCTGGATCTTGGATGATGGAAAGCCACCCTCTGACATCCAACACTCATGTTAGATTCAGGTGATAGAGCAATAAGCTTCTATTCTGGGGAACTACTCTAATTTGGAGATTCTTTGCTCTAGCTGCAAGTGGTATTCTCAGAATGTCAGGACCATCATTATGCTTGGCAATTACAGGTCAGAAAATCCATTCAATAACCATTCAGTACCTGCTACAGACTAGGAACTATGCTAGTCCCTTGGAATAAAAGACAACTATGACACAAGTTTTCTCTTAAGCCTAAACAAGAAAGAGATGAAAAAAATGCAGAAGTATATACAATATAGTGTGTCCTGAGAAGAGTGAAGGGTGAAACTGTAAGTGGCAGCATGAGCAAAGGCAATGAGTGAGAAATTGTACACTCAGGATGCTGTTCTGCAGGTGGTTTTGTGGTAATAGGCTGCCACTGAAGCAAGGGAGTGGCCTGGTAGATCTATGACAGTCAACAATGGTATCAGGAAAACAAGTCCAGAGTTGGGAAGACCAGTTAGCACTCAATACTCTTGTAGTGTTCAATGAAATGCAATGATGGCTTGCTGCAGGGCAGTGGTGATAGGTGTGATTAATTGGATTAATTGGTTTGCAAAAGGAGGTGAGACAGATTTAGCTTACTCTAAACAGTTGTACCAAAACTTCAAGGAAAGGCCAATTTAGAAGAAAATATGGTTAATTCAGCTTTTATTATATTAAATTTCAACTGTCCCTTAGCTATGGAAGTTGTGATGACCAACCAGCAGTTGAATACATGAATCCAAAGACAAAAAATAAGTCTGACCTGAAAAGCAAATTTGATTTATGAACATCAGCTTTCGTGATTTTGCTTAGTTTTATGTTCACAGCTATGTTTTGAATGTTGATATTGTCAAAGACACTACCTTTTAACATAATAGATGGGTCATATATTTTTAAATTTATTTTACACTTGACTTGCTAATTTATTAGTTAAAGATAGTAGATGGGTCATTAGTATTTAAACTCCTCAGCTTTGTCAGAAATACATAAAGCTTTCTATGTTCTGCTTACCAATGGTTCTCTGTGCTATCTTTAGTAATAACCTTTAATATCTGTTTAATATATCAAAATCAATTGCATTCTAGAAACTGAATTTCTACTTAATATTTTCAAAAATGAATTGCTTTGTTTTTATCTTTTGTTTGTATATACTTAATTTTTAAATTTAATTTTGTATACATTATAACAATTTTATTATTGTAGCCTTGATAAAATGACATTATTGGAAAACTGAGTTTAAATGTTTTACTAGGGAGTTGCTGATATGATTCTCCAAATAGGCTTTGATGATCTTCCTGACAGAATATTATTTATGCTTAAATACAGCAATTTAGTTTAATTTTAAAAGGAAATTTTTATTTTCACAGACTTGGGATCACATTTTTTGCCTCACTTTCAATATGCCAAGCACTTTGGACAAATCTACAGACTCCAATAAAGTATTGTTCTCTCATTTTGCCTACTGTCTATTAATGGAGTTAAGAGAATATTAGTCTCCCTCTTTCCCCATTAAAAAATCCATGACCACAGTGGCCTGGAATAAAGAGAGTCAGAGGAAGAATTGGTAGTTCTGATCTGAGAAAAGAGGGCTTTGTTGTCAGGATTATGTCAGGGGTATCCTAGACCCCACACTATCTCATTAGGAAGAATTCCATCCACTGACTCATAATTGGGCCAGAGACTGTGCTCTAGAACACAGCTTAGCGTGTCCGATTTCCAGCAGGCTTAGCCCCTAATTCATTTACATTCCGTGCACAGTGCCCCAGCCCCTGGTTATCACTCTTCTTGTCCCACATCAGAGTACTTTTTGATAAAATTGCTCTGTCTAGCTTTAAAGATGCAATACAATGCCATACTGAGAATGCTTTTGCATGGGCTTGTATTACTTTGAGAATCTCAACAAAGGGATAATAAGAATAGACAGAGATTAATCCATTTCTTTTAGAAATGCTGCCTTTTGGTCCCAGGGAAATATGCTCATTTGCATGGTTGAAATGTAGCAGACTGAGTTCCTTAGCCCCTTCCACCCTTCTCAGTCAAGCCTAACACCCATGAATCACTGGCAAGTGTAATGAGGCTGTAAAGGAAGACGTCCTGGTGGAGAGATTGTGCCAGATCCCTTAGGACTCTTAGGACAATGATTTATATTTGTTTGAATTTATACAACACCACTGTCACATTATAAAGTGTTTCAGGAATGAGCAACTGCTAACCTGCAGCTTGATTTTGCACAATTTCCCATTAAGTGGAACCCACTATCTACAAGCTCCTTTCTTATTTGTAGCTCCAGTTTTTCGTTGAAATCAATGTTCGGTCAGTCATGCACCAAAATAGCCTATCAGTCTTAAGTTGTCCATTTCTGTAGTGCACATATATTATACTCTTAATTTACAATTAACAGTATTCAGTGAATATGTCTTTATAATGAATATTTCTTGCGTATGTAACACATAAATAGCTTTTCTAAGATTGGTGCTCAATTTTTCCCAAATTTGTAATCAATTTTATTGGCTATGCAATTTCTTTCCTTTGTCAATCACTCTTTAAATTAGCTAGCTTAATGCATCACAGCAAATGATTTTCAGAAATCATTAGGCACATGAAACTGCGTATTCAACTCACAGTTTTAACTGACCTCACTCACACCTACTAATGGCACTCTTAGACAATCTGCCTACTTTGCCTCTCTTTATATTATTAAACTCTGAGTTTACAATCTACTTGTAAATAACTTTTTCATGCATCTGTGTTGTAGTCTTCCTTCTCTTTCTTTCTTTCTTTCTTTCTTTCTTTCTTTCTTTCTTTCTTTCTTTCTTTCTTTCTTTCATCCCTGCATGGGTTCAAATATATTATTTCTTCATAAAAGATTGATATGATGCCCTGCTGTTAATAAGACTGACTGTGATTCAGCCAAGAAGTTCTCAGACGAGTACTTCTAGAAAGGCAAACTCAGAATCATTTGCAATTTTTCTCAACCAGGGATGAGTTTGTTCCTGAGGGGACATTTGGCCATGTTTGCAAATGTTTTTGATTGTCACAACTTGGGGAGGGGATGTTACTGGCATCCAGTGGGTAAAGGTCAGAGATTCTGCTACAAATTCTACGATGGAGAGGTCAGTCTTCCACAGCGAACAATAATCCATTTTAAAATGTCAATAGTGTTAAAATGAGATAGCCTCATCTATAAAATGTCCTATAAAATACACTTGAATGAAATAAAGCCTGGAAATAGAACCTACTGTGAAGTCAAAGAAATCTGACAACTGGGTTTTGGAATTTCAGCAAATCATTTTTTTCCATGAGTTTGGCTGTGATTTCTATAATTTGCTGAGAGTATTGGAGACTGTTGACAAACTTCTTAAAATTAAGCCAATAATGACTATATCCCTCTTACTGTTAGGGGTTTTTCCATATATGTTGAAAGGTCTATGTAAAATAAAATAAAATATTTAATTGAAAAGACTAGAATAACAAAATTCATATTTAAAATTACCTCAACATAAGATAATATAAGATCTTAAAAACACGTTTCCAATAGCCTTATTAATCATAGAAAAACTTATGCTAACTAATCTCTATACCTCCACGCTGGCAGAAAGTGGAAAGTCAATGATATCATTATTCCTCTGATTCAGTTTATCTTTAAATCAATTCTTCTTGGTGGAGTCATTCAAAAATTTTCCAACACTTTGGCTTAATTTTGTATTTATAAATAACTGTTTTCTGCTACTGCATCAAAGTCCCCTTTCAAACACTTCACTAAGTAGTAGGAATGGAGTATAGCAGTTGTAAAATGAAAACTAAATGGAAATGGAAAGTTGAGTAGAACATTTAAGTCATAGCATTTGAACATTCCTAGTTGTATTGTTTTTACCTGTGCCCCAGAGATTGTTATTGTGTCTTGCAAAAGAATATTGTATATATAATTCTCCCTCCCATACCTTGTGACCTACTGAAAATCAAGAACATTTTGCAAAATACAAACTTACGTCTTTTCAAAATACAAATCTCATATTATTCCTCTACTTAAAATCTTTCATTGGCTTCCAATTACTGAAACACCAGAGTCGTTCACATGCCTGCAGATACTACATCTCCAACCTCTCTTCACTTTCTCCTGGAGCTCTATCAGCCATCCTGATGTTTGCACCATTGCTTGGAGGCACCCTACCCCATCCCATCATAGCTCTTCTTTCTATACCATTCCTTAACCAATTTTTTCTTTTTCTTTTTTTTTTTTTTAAAGATTTTATGTATTTATTTCACAGAGGGAGAGAGATCACAAGGAGGCAGAGAGGCAGGCAGACAGAGAGAGGGGGAAGCAGGCTCCCCGCTGAGCAGGGAGCCTGATGTGGGCCTCGATCCCAGGACCCTGAGATCATGACCTGAGCCGAAGGCAGAGGCTTTAACCCACTGAGCCACCCAGGCGCCCAGCCATTTTTTTCCTTTATGTTTTTCTCCAGGCTAATACCAATCATTCCTCAAGATTAATTGTAGAATTCAACTTCTTGCATAAGAACACATCCCCAAAAACTGTGGCACCAGGACATGCCTACTCTAGCTAGCAATTTCCCTCTGCTACTTCATCTGTTGACGTTTTCTGATAACCCATGAAGGCCATTCACCAGATAAGCAGTTGTTGAGGGTTGGCAATGTCTATTCAAGTTTTGACTTGATAACCATTTGTTTTGTATGTAAAACATGCTCTGGGGGCACCTGGGTGACTCAGTCAGTTAAACATTTGACTCTTGGTTTCGGCTCAGGTCATGATTTCGTGGTCAATTGAGCCCCATCTTGGGCTCTGTGCTCAGCACAAAGTCTGCTTCAGATTCTCTCTCCCTCTCCCTCCTACTCACTCACTCTCTCTCTCTCTCAAATAAATAAATATAAATCTTTAAAAAAATGTGCTGTAGCCTTAACAGAAGGAAATTATTTAATTCAGAACATGGTTTAAACTGGCATATTATAAAATGGATATCTACCAAAACAAAAAAGCAAACAAACAAAAATGGCATATTCAGTGGATCACAACATTTGTACCTCCATCTAGGTTTTAGGGTTGACCCTCTATTTTTAAATTAGAATATCTTATTTCCAGATCATGGTACAACAAAGATGGAACTTGGCAACAGTCATCCAGATTTGTTCCAAACAAGTTGAGAATATGAGACTGATGCTCTACCTACTGCGCTGAGGCACCTTCAAGTTGAAAATAAATAAATAACTAGCCCACTATTTCCCCCTACTTAAATCACACCAGCCCCTTCACTATTTCTCAAAAATAAGACCCACTCCTTCCTTGGATCTTACCACTTGTGAAACTATTCTTTCCTCAGATATCCTTATGGCTATATTCAAAGGCCACCCTGTATAACTTCACTACTCTCATCTTTTCCCTGTTTTATTTTCTTCTTAGCTCTTACTGCAATTACTATACTACACACGTGACTCATTTATCATGTCTTATCATCTATGTACCCACCCTGATGCAAGTGTCAGTGAAGTGAGTTTTAATTGTTTTGTCCCTATTCTATACCTTATCCCTAGAATAGTGCCTGGCACATAGTAAGTACCCATGGAATTCTTGTATACTAAATGAATGAAAAATAATGCAGTAATACATTTCTAGTTAAATTATACTAACAGAAATAGTCCAACTTATGAGGATCAGGAATCTACCTATATTAAAAGCCAGTGTGACTTCTTTGACCTTAGCAAAAGAACAAGCTGTCTCTATGTCTGTCTCTCTCTCTATTAGGTATTCTGTATAAAATGACATATATTTAAAACGCACACATGCACACAAAAACATGCACACTTATTTTTTGACATTAAATAGCCTATATTTTGATTTGGTATATTATGTTTTTACATATGAAAATTTCTCTGAAGTTTCACATATGAATCAAGAATTTTCCAAATAGTAGTTGATTTAGCAACTGTAATATAATTCATTATCTCATTATGCCATTCTGCCTAATGATAAAAACTTCTTTTCATTATATCATGGACTTGAATATAAATAAAGGTATATTTTAAAGGTTGACATGTTGAATTCTATGAATCTGTTTTATTCCTGATTCATAAGCTCTACCTAGAAAAAACTCATATTGAAGAGTAAAGAATAATATTTGCATTTATATTTAAAAAGAAAAATAAGTACATTAAATTATGTAAAATTGTAGCTGTTCATAATACACTAATAATCTAACATTTATTGAAATTGAAAGTTAAACATGCTCACTTTTCTCAAAGTTGGTATTTTTATTGTAAATTCAAGTGGTTAAATTTTCATTATAAAACAAGGATAAGAGATTGCTTAATCCTTTACTAATTTTAAGTGCATTGATTTTGGAACTAGGACTTTAAAAAAATATTGAGTGGAAAGAAAAAATTAGTAAGCAAGACATCTAATGAATATGCTTTTACCATTGACATAGAAATCAAACTGCATAGCAATACTATAACAAAAGAGATTTCGAAATGAGTGCTACTTGGGAAAAAAGATCTAAGGAAAAAGAAACAAAAATGTTCCCAAATAATGACTCGCTATGATGAAGTAACTCATTGAAAAAAATCTTTAAAGCAAGAAATCATATATAATTCATTAAACTGGAAAATAAAGCACAACAACATTTCCCTGAAGCTTTAAAACTGAGTATTTATATGTGAAGCAAGGAGTAAGGGATAAACTCGGAGGGGCAAGAACAGAGATAAAGGGAAACATAAAAATTATAGACCCAATTGTCATTTTCATAAAGTTTCCTACATTGCAATTCAGAGCAGGGAAATTGCCTAACTGTGATTCTTTTCTGAAGTGTTCTAATAGAATGGAATCCTGCTGCGTGTTTCTTTTCAGTTATAAAAGCTACTGACTTCAGCTGCCTGAAGGGTAGCCTGAGCTTTGGAATTCTTCTATTCCATGAGCTATCCCTTTTCTCCTCAATTATTTAAAGCATAAATAAAAAAATATTCAAATATTATTATCCAGAAAAAAATGATAGACACAACAAATCATTTTTTTAGATGGTCCCTAAGACTAGATTAGCAGTTACTCTGTAGAAGATCAAGTAGAATATGTTCATAGTGTCATAGTGTTGAGAGATAAATAAGCTTTCAGAAACTCAGGGGAAAAAAATCAGTATAGCCTGGCTTGAAAACCTCCCACTTATGGGCTCATTAGTGTTAAATTAAAATTTCTTTTTTTTTTTTTTTTTTTTTAAAGATTTTATTTATTTACTTGACACAGAGAGAGAGATTACAAGTAGGCAGAGAGGCAGGCAGAGAGAGGAGGAAGCAGGCTCCCTGCAGAGCAGAGAGCCTGATGCGGGCCTCGATCCCAGGACCCTGAGATCATGACCTGAGCCGAAGGCAGAGGCTTTAACCCACTGAGCCACCCAGGCGCCCAAATTAAAATTTCTTTAAAGGTTAGCATGACTCTAGGAAAGCAACTTACCATGTTGTCTGCCCATTTGAGAAAGAACAATTCAGCTGTATTAATAACCAGAAACACATGGAGGCAGTAGGTCCGGAGTATATAACATCTTTGGAAAAGCTAAGCTGGATTTGACATGGTCATTCAGTCACTTGAGACAGAAGGTGATTTTCTTTTTAAATCATAAAGTTACAAATTTCAAAAAAGCATGTAGGTGTTTTGGATGCTGTGGAAGCAAAACTGATATTTTATCTTCCGACCATCATGAATCTGTACATTACCTTCCAAGTCAAGCAACGCGAAAACAAAGGAAGACAAAAAGCCACTATTGAACTCTGAGATAAGCCAAAAATAAATCTAGTCAGTCCTGCTTCTCCAGATAAATGGAACTGTAGGGGTCCCTATTAAACCTGAATCTCCAATCAAAATTGCCTTTATCTCTGACCTTACATTATGATAACCATACAAGAAATTTGCCATTTTCAACCACTAACATATTAATGTACACTTGTTAACTTAGATAATCTTCCAGTTTTTTTCCTGTGTTTTATTTGGCAAGACAGTTCTACTAACGTCAGACTCACAAATAAGAAGAAAACATGTGAGCTAGGTGAAGGGGATTAAGGGTATACTTACAGTGATGAGCACTGAGTAATGTATAAATTACCAAATTACTATATTGTACTCCTGAAATTAATAAAATACTGTATGTTAACTGTACTGGAATTAAAATAAAAAAACAATAGAAGTAAATTTTTAAAAAGTAAACTGATTTTGTTTCCTATGCTTATCTTTCACTCTTGCTTTCACAGGACAAAAAAATGACAATACTCAATAAGTACAGATTCCATAAAGTTGTTTTGGGTGCATCAGAATAACATATCACTATAAGACAAACTATGGTGCCTTCATTATTAACCTTTTAAGAACCATTCAAATTACACAAATAAATATGCGAGTTATGTGTACTTTTATATTAAAGAATAAAATGCTGTAATCTTATATCTGCCTTAGGTGTAAGCATATTTAAGGAAATAATCAAATAACTACCATTTTATATATTTTAGAATATATATACATACATATATGTGCAGGTGTGCATGTGTGTGTGTGCGTGTATGTGTGTGTGTGTGTACACATACAAGATTCGGGTCTTAAAAATCTTTACCTTAGAAGCACATTCCCATTTTCAGGACTAGATATATTTGCAAGCAGCTGAATGACTCCTGCATTCCCTCAGCCTGTGCAGTAAACTTTACAGATGTAGAAGAATACTCTTGTCAGTTCTTACCCAGGCAGCTTTTCCAACCTTGTGTGATCCCTGATTAAATTGAGCAGGCAGTTTAATATTCAAAGTCACTTGAGGGACAATACTATATTCCTTTTACCAGCTTACACCCCTTCAACACCTAAAGAAGCACCAGCTATTGCTTTAACTATAAATTATGCCTATTTTGATGTGATATCATTTTGATGATCCTGTTTGAACAGGGTATATGTTAATTTTAAAATATGAAATATTTTTCACTATGGTAAGCAAGTCAGCTGGTAGAAACCACTTTCTAAGTTCAATCAAAAATACTTTAACTCGCCAAAGATGACTCTTTTACTCAGTTCAATCATGTCAAATTTAGAAATATTTTATTTGAGTAAGCTTCTGGAAGATGGTTCATCAAATAATCAATAGATTTAATGCACATATGTATCAAATGTTCGCATACTCTACTGAGAAAGGTACTAAGTGCTAAACATGAAAAGGTAGAATCGGCCTATTAAATCAAATACTTGCTCAGCATATCTAAGTTTTACCTTTAAAATAATTTTTTGAGAACATTTTTATCTTGTTCCTTGAAAATATTTGTTTGATCATAGCTATATGCAATATACTGCCAACATTCTTTCCACACTAACTCAAGCTTCAGGTAAATACCACTTGTTTTAAATTTATTCCTCATTCCACAGGGGAATATCAACCTGTATTTCAAGACTCAACTCAAAAGCCACCCCTTCTCTAAAGTGGGAGAATTGTCTACTCTTTCTCCATTTTCCCTCACTAATAACCCAAGTTGCCTTGTCCCAGACAACATAGTCTTTGTCTCTATACTGAATACTATCTGGGAGGCTACAGATGTGGCTAACTCCCCTCTCCTTACACAGCTTCTGGTATGTATTAAATGCACAGTATTTTTTTAAAAACTTCTGAATAAAATAACTGAGTAAATGAAAGGCAGAAAATGTTTAGATAAATGATGATACAGTAGTGTTAGGAATGGGGGGAAAAAAGATCAAGAAGTTTTTTTTGGAAGATACCTGGGAAAAGCACCTACTGGAAAGATGCAAAAGTACTGGCTGTAGAGGGTTTGGGAGGTGAACTAGGAATACCTCAAGGTACACAGGAAAATGGCAATCTTATCAAAATGGATGATAGGATAGTTATTTCATTTTGTGAATATTAGATTTAAAAGTAGTCTCATTATTAAACATTACAGAAAGTGTAAAAGTAACCTCATTATTTGTTATAGTGGAAGGTCCTATCAACATTAAAATAATTTGCATCACTTTGTACTTGAAACAAATTCAAATTCTCATATAAGAGAGGTATTAAAGCACTTACCGTATATTAGAGAATTAAATTTTAAAATCCCATACTTAGTCTAGATACTAAGAATTGAAACCACATTTTACTGTCTACATTAACATGACTCTGTGCTATTCCTTTGTCTTCGTTGTCTTGACTTTATTTTTCTAGAAGTCTCCTGCCCAGGGAAAATATTTGATCATTCATTTTGGGGCTTTCTGAGAGACCCATCTACTCTTCAATGGAAAACATCAAT
Source organism: Ailurus styani (assembly GCA_002007465.1). Lineage (NCBI taxonomy): Eukaryota > Metazoa > Chordata > Mammalia > Carnivora > Ailuridae > Ailurus > Ailurus styani. Next base: position 1,508,045 of record LNAC01000010.1, on the reverse strand, counting down.
AGGTAGTCTTTCCTAAGATTCTTTGTGCTTTCCTTGCTTCGAAATTCTCATCTTGCTGTTTCTACCATGCTGAACTGTTGCTGTATCATGATCCTAATCTAATCTTAATCCAGATGCCATTCGGAAAGGCCCACCTTAAATATAACATTACAGTTTCTAAATTCTGACCATGGATTCTTCACTCAAGACACTAAGTTTTCTTAGGTTTATATTCTCCTTCACCAAGGTAAACAATAAACTCAGCTTTGTTGTCCATTCTCATTAACAAGTTGCACTGGTGATATTTGAGGAGTAATATTGCAACATATTCAACTTAGGCTGTATATTCAAATGGACTTTATTTTGTCCTCGGTCAACTCAGTCAAAAAAAAGCAAAACATGAACTAATGATAGTGCTTTTCAGAAGCTCACAGAAGCATTTTTCTCTCTTACTCTAATGCTGAATGTAAATCTAGATGGTAGCGAAAGCCAGAAAGGGGAAGAGGAGGGAATGAGAAGTGGGAAACTTTAGCTGTAGAAATGAACACCTGGGATAGATATCAGTGAACAATGATACCGTGAAAACTGCAGTCTCTCTACGTAATGTCCTAGTTCCTGCTTTACTGAGGTTGACATATGAACACATGAAGAAACAGAAGAGATTGGAGTAGGTAAGAAATGCCACTTAGAGCAAGAAGACAACTTCATTTCATTTAACTGTTTCATTTATGGTTAAATCTCTGAACACTGAACCTTAATAAATGCTGAGAGGCTGTGTGAGGAGAAAACAATATCTGGACTCTTAAGAGAGCAATTGAAATCTCTGAATAGGAGATAAAAGATGCCATTTTTTAAAAAGATTTTATTTATTTATTTCACAGAGGGAGAGAGATCACAAGGAGGCAGAGAGGCAGGCAGAGAGAGAGGAGGAAGCAGGAGGAGGATCGAAGTGGGCCTCGATCCCAGGACTCTGAGATCATGACCTGAGCCGAAGGCAGAGGCTTTAACCTGCTGAGCCACCCAGGTGCCCTAAAAGATGCCATTTAGAGCAGTGTAGGTAATGATTGCATTAAGAATGTCTTGACAAAGATTTTCAGAGTTTATACTACGAAAGTCTGAAAATACAGAATTACCCAGAAAATTATGATTATGAAAAAGGATATGGAATGACTCATTATCACAACAAATATGAGCATGTGTGTAATAGGGCAAGCTTTTCTCCTTGTATCCTTTGTACCTGAATCAAATCCATTGGGGAAATATACCAAAATATAGTGAAAAGAAATGCAAAAAACTATGTTTTTCTTTAAGTATCAAATTATACTATTTACAAAGAAATAGAATATGTTAAAGCCTATTTAAGATATTCTCAGGGCACCTGGGTGGCTCAGCTGGTTAAGCATCTATCTTCTGCTCAGATCATGATCCCAGGGTCCTCAGTTTGAGTCCCACATTGGGCTCCCTGCTCAGCTGGAAGCCTGCTTCTCCCTCTCCCTCCCCTTGCTTGTTCTCTGTCTCTCTCTCACTCGATCTCTCTCAAATAAATAAATAAAACCTTAAAATAAAATATTCTCTTTTGAGTAGGTTAGTAGCTTTACATGAATTTTTATATTTATAAGACTATACCATTTTTTAAGTTTAAAAGTAAAACTCTGACCCTTTAACTTAACTTCTGATTGCCTAATTCTAAACAGTTTTGCTGGAAACTGTTCATTTCATAGCTCTCATTCTCATAAAGATTGGATCATACACTTGACCAGCAATTCCTAAAGTAGGATAATCCTCTGATTATGCATTTTTGTCTGTTTATTTTGTCTCACTGTTTTTCTTTTTTTAAAGACGCTTGTTGCAAATCTTCACGACTAAAAGCTGATCTCCCAAGAGACTTACATAAATTTCTTGCACTAAGATGTGAGGGTTAATATTATGTGTCACTTGACTGGGCCATAGTATGAGCAGCTATTTGGTCAAATATTATTCTGAATATTTCTGTGAGGGCGATTTTGGATGAGTTGAACATTTAGACTGAGTGAAGCCAAACTGCCCTTCATAATACAGGTAGGCCTCATCCTAGCCGTTGAAGGTTTGAATATAACAAAAAGGCTATAAGAATTCTTCTTGCCTAATGACTTTTCAATAAGAAATTGGCTTTTTTTTTTTTCCCCTTTGTTTGAACTGAAACATCAGCTTTCCTTGGGTCTTGAGCCTACTGGCTTTGGGCTACAACTACACCATCAGCTCCCCTGGGTCGCTAGCTTTCTGACTCACCCTACAGATCTTGGGACTCACCAACCTCCATAATTATGTGAACCAATTCCTTATTAAGAGCTCTTTATCCATTCTATTGGTTCTGTTTTGCTAGAAAACTGTAATTAATGCATAAAATCAATGAAAATTTTCATATTTAAGTTAGTTTGCTCTGTTAGGTAAGAGTCTAGTTGTTATAAAATTCTAGTTAGTAATGAGTTATTAACAAGAGCTAGCATAGGTGGAGACATAAATGAAAGCAGATTTCAAGTCAGAATGGGACAAATTTGATTATTTCTTATAATAGAAAAAAAGAAAGGAATGGGCATTTTTTGTCAGTTGATATGAGATTGCCACACAGAATACTGCACATCTGGTGAGAGACAACATGATACCTTTGAAGATTGTGGGATGCAGGAAAGAGAAAGTGACCATGTTAGGAGTGACTAAAAGATGGGAAGGATTTATATGAAGTAGGAGCCAATGGAACCTGATGACGACCTTCAGTAGTTTATAACCTTGCCTAGCAACAGCTGGCTTAGAGGTAAGACCCCTGGAAGGAAACTGTCTTGAAGATGCAGACATGAATGTTTTTACATTTGCAGTAAAAGATCCTTCCTTATTTCAGGCTTAGTAACTTCTCTGGACATGGGCTTGGGGGTAGAGTCATCAGTGTCCTACGGCATAGGGACCCCTTAGTATATGATAGTCATTGCAATATAGGATATTTTTCTGTAATTTTAAAGTACTAGGAAAATAATAGAGTTGAGATTAAGAAATATTTTAGGAAGATTCTGAGGTTTATAGTCCATGCTTCACTAGCCTTTATTCAACATCTCTTCCTAGTTTTGACAGTATCTTTTTCCATATGCCCACAGGGTCCCAGTGTCTGTTGAAGCACAGCTTAGTCAAATGGCATGAACTGTAGACTAAAACAATTTTGACTTTGAGTCCTAACACAGCTACTTTCTCTCTGTGTAACATTGGACTATTTATTTTACCTTGTTTTTCAGTCTCTGCATTATAAAAAGGGGGTAATAATTTTTTCAAACTTACTGTAAGCTTTAAAGATAGCAGATGAAAATATTGCAGCAAACAATGCATGTTTACATTATATTCAGTCTAAAGCTTCCCAGGGAGCCCTCTCCCTATCCACTTAGCATCTTGCCTATTCTACTCCCCAACTCCCTTCCCTCAAAACTTTCCATTGTGTAAGGTGCCTGGGTGGCTCAGTGGGTTAAGCATCTCCCTTCGGCTCAGGTCATGATCCTAGGGTTCTGGGATCAAGTCCCACACTGGGCTCTTTGCTCAGGTGGGAGCCTGCTTCTTTCTCTGCCTGCTGCTCTGTCTCTCTCTCTCTGATAAATAAATAAATAACCTTAAAAAAAAACAACACCTTTCCATCATGTGTCATGTTGGTTGACAGCCTTGTTCATTGCTTGGTTATGATGGCTAAAAAAATGCTTACTAAATACTTAATGGCCTAAAATTTGTTTTTGAATACAATTTTTATACTCTCTTTTTAAGAGTGTAAGTAGATAAACTAATTTGACACAAGCAATGCAATGAAGGTGGCATCTTAATAAAAAAGGCTACCTAAAGACCTGGATATATTATTTACAGCCATCAACTTTATCCATAGGCCCTTCCTTTTCCATCAATAGAAATGTGTATGTGTATGTGTGTGTGCGCACATGTACATAAAGTGGCTTAAGACTACAATTATGCTTTTGAATATACCTTCACAAAGACAAATTGGTAAGGGATCAAAGAAGGAGGAGAGGCAGTCTTTTTTTATAAGAGGAAAGGATTAAGTCCAGTTTTAGGTTTCCAGTTTTGACTCACAGTTGGTCACTGAACAGAGCACAGAAGGTCCAAAAAGCCCAGTTCGGATTTTCTTCTTTGGCTTTTGGACTCACATACAAGATTCTGGAATTTTTAATACAAAATAACAATTGGAAAATAAAAACATAAACCCTTAAAAGATGTTACATCCTTCTGAATCAGAAACATACATTCTAATGACATGAAATAAATTTTCCTTAGCTTCTGAAAGTTACCTGAAATATGGTATTATATATGGTATTACACGCACACACACACACACACACATATATAGGGGGTTTGAAATGTTGACACGTACAGTCAAACCGTGCTAATTTTCATTCCTCTAACGTAAAAATTTATTAACTCTCACAAAATTCTCTAATGTCTCAACCCACGTCCCTAAAACTTTTCAAGAAAGGATTTTATACTAAAGTACTTTAAAAACTTAAATTTTGGGGCACCCGGGTGGCTCAGTGGGTTAAAGCTTCTGCCTTCAGCTCAGGTCATGATCTCAGGGTCCTGGGATCAAGTCCCGCATCGGGCTCCCTGCTCAACAGGGAGTCTGCTTCCTCCTCTCTCTCTGTCTGCCTCTCTGCCTACTTGTAATCTCTCTCTCTGTATCTAGTAAATAAATAAAATCTTTAAAAAAAAACAAATTTTGTAGAAACCTCAATTTGAGTAAATAGAAAATATTGAAAACAGATGCTAAACAAAATCTGAAGTTTGAGAGTTGGAACAGATATGTTTGGTGCATTCTTCTAAACAGTGGTCATACTGGTAAGTTAATTTGAACAAATATTTAAAAGTTACAGTACTCTCTTAAAAAAATTAGCTACCTCATTTTTTTAGATAGGGTGCTTCTCTTCATTTCCCAATGGCACTTCAGAAATGATTATGCCCCTAGCCTTTTAATAATTGCTCTCAAGTAGAATTTTGTGCTATTTCTTAGTAAGCAGAAAGGGGTAAAATTTATCTCTAATTTATTGATTAATTATATCAAACTCTGTTCCTTCTGTTTTTATTTGTTATACTTTAGTATATATAGAGTATAAATTATCTGAGTCCAGGCTTAAATTATTTCTCCCTAAAGGTGAAATGCTGACACTACCTAAACTCGAACTGAGTATCTTTGAGTATAGTAGCTAAAATTTCCCACAATATGGAATTGACAGAAGTTTAAAAAAAGGGGGGGATACATTCATTTTGTGTCTTTTTCTATATATTTTTAAGTGCTTGAAGATTTTTAAAAGAATGTGTGTGTGCCATTTTTCTACTTTTCCAATATATACCCTTTCCCCACTCTTAGATCACAACTGTTAATGAGTATGTGTATTTTTTTCCAAAATTAAATGCACAAAGAGTAATTAGGACCCACCATCCTTCCTCCGATACTGTTGTCCTTACTCAAAAACAATGCTTGTGGCAACTATTTCACTATAGACAATAGAACAATGGACAAGTGACTTTTAACTGACTGAGAATCATTACCATGCATCTGACAACCTGGACCACTCATTGTTGTCGTTTTTTTTTTTTTTTTTTTGAAAAATATGTGTTTGCATATTGCCTGAAGTTGATATAAATAAGGCAAAAAAAACGTGTTTCATCTTGTAAGTACAGTACCCTTATCCTGTGAAGATTTCAAAGTAACAGTAGTAGATCTCTTTTCTACTTTATTCGCTATAGGAAGTTACTTAAAACAAATTCAAATGGTGGTGCGAAATTTTCATGGCAACTTATCAAGGAAACTAAGACAGTTTTAATAAAAGTTCAACACCTTAATTTAAGCGTAGATTTAAATTATAGCTGTGTTTCCTTTATACACATTTTTTTTCCATATTGAGGGAAATATCTTCTCTGTGACTTGATTAGGTGATTACACTTTTTTCTAACTTTTTTTTTTAAGATTTTATTTATTTACTTGATACACACAGAGAAAGATCACAAGTAGGCAGAGAGGCAGGCAGAGAGAGAGGAGGAAGCAGGCTCCCCACTGAGCAGGGAGCCCAATGCCGGACTCTATTCCAGGACCCTGAGATCTTGACCTGAGCCGAAGGCAGAGGCTTTAACCCACTGAGCCACCCACGTGCCCCTCTAACCTTTTTTATTATAAAATAATCCCAAGCTTACAGTAAAGTTACAAGACCAGTAGTAGTAACTCCCATATGCCCTTCATCCATATTCTCCAATTATGGACACTTTATACTGTTTGCTTTATAATGTTTTCTGCTTATATAAATGTATACAGAAATTGTTCTCTCCAAACAAGCTGAGATTGCCCCCAAATACTACAGTACTGCATACTTTCTAAAGCAAGGTTATTCTTGTACAGAACCACAGTCCAACAGTCAAAATCAGGAAATTGACATTTTTACTTGATCTAATTCACAGAACAATTTAAATTTTACTAATTGTCCAATAATTTCCTTTACAGCAAAAGGATCCAAACCAGTCATATTGTCCATTCAGTGGTCATGCCTCCTGGGTTTTCTTTAATCCCAAGCAGTTCCTCAAATTTTCTTTGACTTTTATGACTGGTATTTTTTTAAAATAATTAAAAGCTAGTTATTTTGTAGAAAGTCCTTCAATTTGGGTTTGCTGTCCCGCATAATTAGAATCAGGTTAAGCATTTGGACAGAAATACGACAGAAGTCATGCTATATTCCTGTTGCATTCTATCAGGTAGGTTTTTTTATTTTCCCGACTATTGCAGGTGATAACTTTGGTCACTTTTTTGAAGTGTTATATTCTAGGGTTCCCCATGTACATTTATTTACATTTTATCCCTTTGTAACTAATAAACATTTGAGAGGAAGATCTATTGAAATTATATAATTCTCCCATTCTTCATTAAACTTGTACCCACTGATTGTTGCATTCTGGTGAGTTCTGACTGAATCCCTTACTATTGTGGTGATCCGCTGGTGTTATTCTAATTCCATCTACATTCATTAGCTGGTATTTTCTTTTAAGAAAGAGCTTTCTCTTCTTCTAGGAGATTCATTAATATATTTATTTACGTTGGTATGGATTCAGAGAATCTTATTTTATCCAAAGGGTTTTAATCCATCATACTCATTATTTATTTTGATGTCCAAATTAGACTTTACTTGGCTAGTGGGCATTATAATTCTTTAGCCCTTCCTTAATTTCTGAAACAACAATGTGGTCTAGGCTCACCTTTTATTTTTCCTGCCCAACCCCTAGAATAAGGTATTTCCCCTAGAAGAAACCAAGATCTGAGTGTCAGATGTTGCTCTTTACTACTGGAATCCTGGAGTGGGATAGGGGAAATAAAAATATATACACTATACCCACAGACACATACATATTTATATCTGTAGCTATTTCTATTTCAATCTATATGGAAAACCATAAACATGGATAAAAGTATAAATTCTCAGGGTTTATTCAAGCTTTAATAGTTCTAATTTCTTCCTTTATCTGTGGAAATTCTGGTTCATATTAGCCTCAGTATATTTGCTTCTTTGTTTAATTACTGTTTATAATCCATCTCTTGACCATGCCAGGCTGTCACTTCTCTCAGCCACCTTCCTTGCTAAGTGTTGACGTCCACGAAACAACCACATTGGTAGTCACCTTCTTTGCTTGTTTGCTAAACTTCCTAGATTATTGGCCTCTTTTTCTTCTTTTTAAAAATCAGCTGCTCGTTAGAAATAAGAAAGAAAATGAGAAAGGTAAAGAAAAGGAAGGATGACAGGAGAGGAAAAGGAAGAAGAGAAATGAGGGGAGGAAAACTGCAGAAGGAAATTGCTTGTTTAAAATAGGAAGTTAGCTGGGCACCTGGGTGGCTCAGTGGGTTAAAGCCTCTGCCTTCAGCTCAGGTCATGATCTCAGGGTCCTGGGATTGAGGCCCGCATCGGGCTCTCTGCTTGGCAGGGAGCCTGCTTCCTCCTCTCTCTCTGCCTACTTGTAATCTCTCTCTGTCATATAAATAAATAAAATCTTTAAAAAAATAAAATAAAGGGTGCCTGGGTGGCTCAGTGGGTTAAAGCCTCTGCCTTCGGCTCAGGTCATGATCTCAGGGTCCTGGGATCGAGGCCCACATCGGGCTCCCTGCTCAGTGGGGAGCCTGCTTCCTTCTCTCTCTCTCTGCCTGCCTCTCTGCCTACTTGTAATCTCTCTCTCTCTGTCAAATAAATAAATAAAATCTTAAAAAAAAAAAAAAGAAAAAAATAAAATAAAATAAAATAAAATAAAATAAAATAGGAAGTTAGCCAATGAGCCTCATAATGACCCTGCATCTTGGCCATGACTACAAAGACACTTCCACCCTCTAAGCTCAAGCTCGAGTGGACTATTTGCTATTTCCACAGTGTTCTACATGTCTTTCTCACTCAGTCTTTTGTTCAAGCCTCCCTCGCCATTGTTTCTTGTTTCTGTGTCATACTTCCATCCACATGCATCTTCTCCCCGAACCAATTTCCTTGAACAACTTTGTATGTCTTGTATGTGACAGTCAGGTCCTTTTTGTTCCTTCACTGAGGTTGCAAAATTATTAGAGCAAAAAAGATTTTCTGGAACATTAGTATCATACATAGCATTTATTATAAGCCTTAAATGTAAATGTTCAGTGTTTCTAGGCTGTGTTTACTCTTTGAAATAATTTGAATGAATAACTGGTCCTCAGAAAATTATAATTTTGAAAGGTTGACATTTGAAAATTACAAAAATCACATTTGGAATCAGACCTGGCTCTGTTTTTTTAAAAGCCAACCAGTCTTCTTTTTTCACCAATAACTGAGTATCACATTAAAGAAAACAAGGTGAAATGGTTTCTGGAAACTGTGCAAAAATTATCTAAGAGCCTGAATTATTTTCAAAATCTTTTTCTTTCACAGGAATTAGGTCTTTAAAAAATGTGTAAAATAATTTGCTTGATAAAATACCACACTGCATATCCAGATAGATAGATGGATAGATAATAGATACATGATAGACAGATAGATAGATAGACAGACAGACAGATATGTGAGGTTGGGTTGCGGGAAGCATTGCAGATCATCTTTATTGATCTGCTATTTGGAAGAAGAGGTCATTAGATATACTTATGAAATTTTCAAAAATAATTACAGTACTTTATCTTCACAGAAGAACCAAACCACTTAGTGAAATGACATTTCTTTAAAACTCACTTCCCAAGCACTCTTCTGTGAGGGTTATTCCAATACATACAGTAATGTCATGTTCCATGTGTGCGCATTTAATTGCACAAAGTAAAGGTTTGTATGTAACTTTCATTCAGAAGTAAAAATTTAATACTTTAAAACACATCTCCAATTATAAGAAATTCTAAGTTTTTTTGTGTGTTTGTTGGTTTTGTTTGTTTTTGGCTCCACAACCAATGTGGGGCTCAACTCATGACCTTGAGATCAAGAGTTGCATGCTCTAGCAACTGAGCCAGCCAGACACCCCAGGAATTTTAAGGTTTAAACTAAGTAATATCAATATTTATTCATCACTAGCCAAACATGAGTTAATGAAAACTTAAAGATTTGGGGGCGGGGGACACCTGGGTGGCTCAGTGGGTTAAGCCTCTGCCTTCGGCTCAGGTCATGATCTCAGGGTCCTGGGATCAAGACCCACATCAGGGTCCCTGCTCAGCGGGGAGCCTGCTTCCTCCTCTCTCTCTGCCTGCCTCTCTGCCTACTTGTGGTGTCTCTCTCTGTGTCAAATAAATAAATAAAATCTTTAAAAAATAAATAAATAAAACTTGAAGATTTTACATTTTTGAAGTTTCAAAATGGGTTTGGTTTATCACCATTATTGAAACAAAATAAAATAATTTTAACATCCACTGAGTCTTTACCATGCAGTAGACACAGTGCTACACACATACAGACACATACTATATACATATTCACACTAAGTTTTATAATTCTGTTGCCAATTTTAAAGATTAGAAGTGGAGATCATAAAGATTTATTGAGATTTAAGTATTTCAGTCTAACTTCAGAATGTAAATTAAGAATGTTAAATTTCTATTGAATAAACCAAAAACATTTGAAGAGGCCTAAAAAAGAAACAGTATTCAAATTTAAGTATAAAAAGCCATCAAGGTAAATCTAAGGTGAGAATAATCATTTTTCATTTACACCCATCTCCAAAGATATTACCTAACAAATTACTTGATCTTATTTATTTATTTATTTATTTATTTTAAAGATTTTATTTATTTATTTGACAGAGAGACAGAGATCACAAGTAGGCAGAGAGGCAGGCAGAGAGAGAGGAGGAAGCAGTCTCCCTGCTGAGCAGAGAGCCCGATGTGGGCCTCGATCCCAGGACCCTGAGATCATGACCTGAGCCGAAGGCAGAGGCTTTAACCCACTGAGCCACTCAGGCGCCCACTTGATCATATTTAATATCTATGAATTACCATATTCTTACCAGACATGGTTAAAATGCTAAAATGAAAACAGTGTGATTCTAAAGGGGTGAACTTATTTTTTTTTATAATTTTTTTTAAGATTTTATTTATTTATTTGACAGAGAGAGAGATCACAAGTAGGCAAAGAGGCTGGCAGAGAGAGAGAGAGAGGAGGAAGCAGGTTCCCTGCTGAGCAGAGAGCCCTGATGCGGGCCTCGATCCCAGGACCCTGGGATCATGACCTGAGCTGAAGGCAGAGGCTTTAACCCACTGAGCCACCCAGGAGCCCTAAAGCGGTGAACTTTAGAAGAACTGGATCTATTCCTAGTTTCACTGTGTCCTAGGTTATTGTTCATGGTAAAATTAGATAGTTATGGTTTTCTTAGTGGAAAAAAATCACTCAAACCAATAGAACAGTTCATAGTTTAATGAGGGAATCAATCTACATATGGGATGTATAAATGGATCAAAGCTAACAAATTTCCTATAAGCCGACCAATGCAAATACTGGTGGGTGAACACATCTTTTGCATTGTGAACACACTTTCTGAAATATTTATAAGTCACTTTTAGCAAATAAATAGAGAAGGTGTTTCAGTGAGAAGTTGTCATGCTCCCTCTCACACCTTGTGACTCCATCCTGGTTTGCCTTACAGCCAGGAAAACTTTCCATTCCCCATCAGGTACATTAACCAGTCAAAATCCAAATGAAGCCCCATCTCCACTACAAATACTTCCCTGGTCTTTGCATCCTAGAAACAAACAAACAAACAAATACAAACAAACTTCCCCTTTGGACTCAATTTTGCTTTTTTTTGTTTGACTATTCATATAATTACTTTAATATTTAACTTCATACTATTTCAAGATAAATCAATTTTTCTTCTATTGTTATAACTTTTACTATAATCAAGCTTTGTCTCTTTAAATAAGTTTGTATCATTTTACAGGCAAAAGTTCTATAAAAGCACTTCTAGCAAAGTGTCTAGCAAAGAACTAAATACACAGCAGATTTTCAATAAATATCTATGGAACTTATTCTAATCAAAAATTTTAAAAAGAAAGAGGTTACGAGGCTGAAATGGATACAAAAACAAGATAATTTAGAGATAAATCAAGAGCAGGGTAAAACGTTCAGATCCAATAAAGCTTTCTCCTTGAAGTTTTCCTCTATTATTCAAACATGGTGATCCTCTTTTAAGAACTGTCTTAGAGGATGCTATCAAGACAACACCACTGAGCATTGCTTTGTCTTATATTATTTATTCTCTTATTTTTCTCTTTCATCCATAATCCCAGCCTGATCCTGAAGCAGAATAGGGGTCAGAAAATGTTCACTGGATGGATGATTCCATTGCTGCACTGTCTAAAAGATTTACCAATTGATTACAGAAGCATAGAAGGGGTAAATAATTTTCATATTATTTCCATTTATTAAAAAAATGATATAAAATATTGATTTGGTGCTCAGAAGAAACTTGAGGCAAAGAACTCTAAAAGATATGAAGAGACTCTAGAATAATGGCTAAACAAAAAGTTTCTGGATTCCAATTATATGGGGTCCTATTCTAGCTCTATGAATTTGAAAATTTTGTATAATCTCTCTCTGGATCAGTTCCCTTAGCTAAAAATTTTTTATATACTTTTAGGTCCACCAAACAATTGTTTTGAGGGTTAACTGGATTATTATGTATCCTTGTGTAGAATAAGATTTCTCAATGTTGGCATATTTGGCACATTGTTGTGCCAAGTCGTGGGAGGCTGTGCTCTACGATGTAGGGTGCATGGCAGCATCCCTGCACCCTACTCACTACATGCTCGTAGCACTCCCACCACCAGCTGTGACAAGGAAAAATGTCTCCAGACATTGCCATAAATGTCTCCTGGGTCAAACTCATCCCCAACTGAGAGACTGGTCTAGACTTTTTCAGTTAATTATAAAAAAGCAATATTCATCTATCATATATTTGTACTGGTCTAAGATCTGAAGGTGGAAAAGTCTAGAGTCTAAAGCACAATTTGTAGAACATAGTTCCAAAACAAAGACTGGGATACAGTTGGAGAGGAGAATGCCACAATTATACTCAGTTTAATAAGTGTTTATTTAGTAATTTCAGAATTTTAGAAAATGTGCAGGCTGACTATATACAGCGTCATTATGTATAACATACTATGTAAGTTAAAGTGTTGTCTTACTTGGTAGAGGAAAAGGTTATAGAGAGATAATAGATAAAAATAGACAGTAATTTAGGCTTTTATCGGTTAATAGAGGTAGTATGACCCTAAGTCAGTGTTTACCAACGAGGGTATTTCTATGAGGGAAATGACAGCTTTTGAAAACTATTTTTGTAGTAAGATATGGTCACAGTAAATAAAATAGTCATGTTGAAAGAAGACTGGCCAATGGTAGGGTTGGAGTAAAACTAAGAACGCACTAGAGTTTGATTAGAAAGAAAGGGAGAGAAGCAACGCTTTATAAGAAATGATTCCTACTCCAGCTAAAGACATGCCACCAATGAAATTCCTGTGGTGTCAGAGCTTAGGGTAGAAAGTTTCACACATTCTTCTAGGTATGGTTGCCTATGATAAAAACTCATACCTGACCTACTTTGTAAGATTTGGCTTTAAAATTTCAGGTAACTCTTCTTAAAAGGAGAGAAAACTGGCTCTAAAGAGACTGCCCCAATATAACCTACAAGGGTCAAAGACCATACCGAACACTCTCCTCTCCTCACTTTGATCTCATTAGATTTGCAGAAGAAAAGTAACCCCTTTATGAATAACTCAAAGATCACCCTCTACATGCATTTAGTTTGTGACTCCTTTCCCAAATGAGATTGTTTTGTTGTGTTATAACTGTCTCTAATCTAATATCTCACTAATTATCGTCTAATTATTGGTTATTCATTAATAAAAGCAATGGTTTACAGGTTTATATTTTATTGAATAAATAATTACAGCATCCTATAATTCCACATTTTTTAAATGTTCTTTTCCTATTAAAAGTTAGATTTTGGTCTTTTTAACACTATGGACATTGTTTTTACTACTTGCAAATGAATTCATTGTACTTTCGAGTGATCAAATTTCTTCATTGGGAACCATATGTGGGGGTCTCTGATTTAGTTTGTATCTCCAGTGCCCAGTCCAATAACCGACATATAAGTTCTACTAATGCTTATTGAATAAATGATCATTTTAAGTCATTATTTAAGCTTGCTTATTTTTCCTGTCTTTAGAAGTCATTAATTTCTATTTCATTTTCAAGCTTCATATGTGCAAAGGATATCGTTCATTCTGATTTCTTATCTTGTATAGGGTTTATGTATGATTCATTTAACAATTCTTCTAACTCCTATTTCCCATGTTTTGTGCTAAATGTTGGAGAGACATAGATGAGCCAAACATACATTGGCCTAACATTTTAGAGTTCACAGTCCAGGGGTCTATAAAAATAGTGTTTCTTTTGATAATAAAGAATCTTTGGGTGCCTGGGTGGCTCAGTGGGTTAAAGCCTCTGCTTTCGGCTCAGGTCATGATCTCAGCGTCCTGGGATCGAGGCCCGCATCGGGCTCTCTGCTCAGCAGGGAGCCTGCTTCCTCCTCTCCCTGTCTCTCTGCCTGCCTCTCTGCCTACTTGTAATCTCTCTCTCTGTGTCAAATAAATAAATAAAATCTTTTAAAAAAAAAAAGATTGACGTAAAAAAAAATCTTTATATTGATCATGTTTAATGATACCCTTTAATTTTTAAATGCATTTCCCTTCCTCCTCATTCTTCTCTTTGACTCAGTGTTTTGATATAATTAAAATTTGTTTAAATATTCTAATTAACTACATTTTTAGGTTCTTCATTATCAGTTTAAATTTTTTTGAGTGTTTTTATATTTCTATATATTACTGGTTTATTTGCATCACTTTATCCAGTGGCAAACTGTGAAAGAAGAAAAAGAGTGAAATAAGAAGCACAAATATAAAAGAGAAAAAAAGAAAGAGCTTGAACAATAAGTGTTAATTTCATAGTTGAATTAGGGCCTGAGACTTGGACTACAATGACTGAGACTTTAGTATTACAAAAATGTAAATTCTAGCTTTCTACTGACAAATTATCCAGCCCTATTAAGTTGTTTTTTTTTTTTAACTAAAGGTAATTTGAGGATAGAGGGAACCTTGTAGAATACATGTAGGATGAGTTTAAAAGTTTCATCAATGGCAGGAAATAACACAATAATTAATCTCCAAAGACAGTGAGGATTATTCTTCAGAGATTTCATGAATTCATCATCTCAGAAGATTATTACATTTTATAGATGGGATCTCAAATGAGAATAACTATTTAAATTGACAGCATTTCCCATGCTGCCAGAGATATGTTTAAAGAGGTAAAGCCTAAATGTATTTCAGCTCATTTTTATCAATCCTGAAGGTGATCAGAAAAGGTCTGTAAATTGAACCACAAAAGTAGAAAAGACAGTGTGGACCACATGCTCAAGGCACAAATATTACATAATGAAATTAGATTTTTTCAATATGTACAAACACATAAAAATGTGCACCTGTGTATTCACATACGCAGATTCACACACAGAGAAAGGCTGTAGTTTTATTGAACTAGCACTTAACCTAGAAGCGACCACAAGGAAAAAAAAATGTTCTTTAAAATCCCTAAAATTTCTTCCTGCGGAAATTGCAGAAAACATTATGTGGTTGTAAAATTTCCTGCTAAACATCACATAGCAGAGGCTTTAATTTTTAGTGGTTTTATTTCTTTATAAAGAGTTCTAGCCAAATGGATTCTACTATTAGAAATTCAATATTTCCTAAGCTATCATAACAGAAATATATCCAATGCTTTAAAAAAAATATGTAGCATTAACATATAATTTTCAGATAATTTTAACCTATTATACAAATTAAAATCTCCATTTTCAAGACTCATTTAATAGAAAAAATATTCACATGCATTTCTTGTATTCAATTACCTTGACATCTCTATCGAAAAATAAGAAAATACATTGTATTATTTCCCTACTAACAAGGCCTAAATATCATTTTTTTCTTAATGGTGACATTTATTAATTTTGTATTTTACAAGTATGTCCTAGATTATAAAAGTAGAATGATTCAAAAATATCAGGAAGAGCAATCTTAAAAATAGAAGAGTTGGCAAAGATGTTTTATTGGATAAATATTTACTGACCACCAAGAAGAACTGGTTATACAGCCTTCATTTCATATACAGTAGGGTCCAGAATTTCCTTTATAGTAATAATTTTCCTAAATTTCGGGTAAACCGGACCTGTAGTCCACTCCCTAGAAACAGTTAGTACAGCCTGATGATACCAAGTCACTAAAGTTATTCTGGAAACTCAATTATTCCAACAAAATCATCCTAGTGACTTGGAATAATGCCTGTAGTTTAATGCCTGTGGCACCTGAAGAAAAGATTAAAAAAACAAAGAAAGATAAACAGTAAAAGGAAGGGGGGGAAGAGAGAGAGAGAGATTAAGTTGTTTGCATAAATTTCTACTTCTGAGGAGACCAAAGAGAGACTATTAATGAAAAATAACTAGAAACCAGAGAAAATAAAATTAAAAGATACATTCCCTATTTATTTCATATGTGTTTTTTGCAATTACACTTGCTCTCTTACAGGTATATTCTTTCAGTATTTTCAATATGTACTTTAAATATTCTGTTTTTAGCTAGGTTTTTAAGGATGCTTTTATTATGTAAATAGACTAGGCTTGGGGTGCCTGGGTAGTTCAATTGGTTAAGCATCTGCCTTTGGTTCAGGTCAGGATCTCAGGGTTCTGGGATTGAGTTCTCATAAGGCTCTCTGCTCAGCGGGGAGTCTGCTTCTCCCTCCCTTTCTGTCTCCCTCTCCCTCTTCTCCTGATTGCACTCTCTCTTTATCTCTCTCTCTCTCTCTGCTCTCAAATAAAGAAATAAAATCCTTATAAAAAATCAGAAAATTAAATAGACTAGGCTTATTTATCTGCAATATTTTTTAAATTCAAATAGTAATATCTGACATTTGGTGCATATTTACTTTGTGCCTGACAGTGCAGAGTGCTTTGCACATATTTCAAAATGGGCTTATTATCTGTTTTATAAATCAAGGAACTAAGTCTCATGGAAATGGAGTTACGCATTTTACACAGCCTCTTCACTAGATCATAAATACTAGCGATCAGACTTAAACTTTCAGCGTGGTGCAAAGGCATTTTAAGTGATCTCACATATGTACAAATCTTCTTGGTCTCTTTTACCTTTCTTAAGTGGAACCAAGTTCTAAAGTCTTGTTAAAAGCTTAATCATCCACTAGCACTGATTCTCCTCACTTAGTGGGCCCATGCATAATGAATGCAACACAGATGATGTACATCAACTGAATGTCCTTATCCTCCTCAAGCAACTGGAATTACACTGGGATTCTTGAATAATCTAGAAACACAATTTTGTATCCTTCATTAGCTTAGTCACTGCTTTTGCAGTCCCCTGCTATTCAGTAGAAAGCAAACCAGGAGTCAGAAAAAGAGAATATGCTCTAGTTTGTGTTCAGGTTTTGACAGTTCCTAGCTCATGACTTGGGAAAATTCAACAATCTATCTGAAGAGACAAGAAATTAACATTTATTGAGAGTGTGCTATGTACCGGAAAGTATTACCCATCTCAAAGGGGTTTTGCTGAATAAAATAAAATATGCAATATTTTGCAACGTAAGTCTTTAGCTGTAGTACTAACAGTAACAACAACAAAAATAATTGGCAATAATTATTTTTACTATATGATCTGTCCAGAGCTGTTGCACAGATTCTTTCCTATGAAGTCATGCCCAACTAATACATTGGTTAAACAAAATTAAAAATACTGTGTACTCTTAAATATATCTAGATCTAAAGGCGGACTGGATTAAGCCGTACTAAAGTGTTTTCATTAAACAGAAGAAAATCAACATGTGTCTAATAAATATCTCTTTCGTATATGGTGCACTAGACTCTGCCAATGACAGAGGACACACAATTTTAATGCAAAAGCGCTTATATGTAACTGGCAGATAAGGTTTGCTGTTCCTGCAGGCACATACATCTTCTATGCAAGTCATTCCCCTACGATGCTCAATCAATTAATTCAGTCTGATAAGGATTGTTAATATCACTTTAGAGTAAACAGACATCTGTTAAATAGATCTTTCCAGATATTTGGCATATGCAGAGGTGCTGATGAAGGCGGGGATGCTTAAGGCAGTATTTTGAATGACTGTAACAAAATGCAATATGTTTCAAACACTGTAAATATCTCCCTACAGTGTAATGTCTAGATACTAATACAGAAGTGGTTCCAAAAGATTAAAACTATATGAGAATACATGAATATCACACTATTTATAAATAGTACCTATAAAACAAAAAAACTATGAAATAAGAAAAATAATGAAGATAGGGAACAGGAGACTTTATTGTAAATCAATGCTCGTCTAGCATGCCTGTCTGCATACTCTATTAGGATCTAGGCTTACTTTTGCTATTTAGAAATTTTTTAAAAGGCAAAAATACTTAGATCTTGTCCATTTACTTCATTTATGCTAAGACTGGATTGTCAAAGTGGCAACCAGTATTTAGAAAGAGAGAATTTGATTTAATTTTCTTGTTAAGCCCCATTTCAAGAACATAGCAGGTTCACCTGGGGGCAGAGACCCTACAATAAACAGTGATTTGGAAGTCAGAAAGGGTAACTAGTTTATGCCCTTCAGTCCCTAAACTTTTTATTTTATCTCAATTACAGTAATATAAAGAAATATTTGCCTTGAAGTTTTTTCTACACCACCAATTTATAGTGAAACATATGACTTAGCTTACAAAACTTTTCCTTGAGACAATTAATATATTTGAAGGAATCTGGTAAAGTGTAAACTGTTTTACTACTTGCTCCTCATTAAAATTAAAATTAGATTTAAGCCATATCATTTGCACTGTGCTACACATCAGAATGCAGATAAATCATCACATTAAAATACGAATGTTTGCTGAGGTTAAAGATGACAGTTTAACAGTCTAATTTCTTGGCTTTTAAATCAATTGTTATTGGCCAGAGCAGTTTTGGGGTGAGATGGTAGATGGATGACCTAAATATTAAGTATGTTTCCACTAAAATAGTCAAATTTTGACTATGGAACATATATCTAAGCTTCATTAATAGAAACTACTTCTTTTATTATGATTTTGATATTCTTATCAAACTTAAATTATATCTTTAAAATGGAAATAAGTTATTAAAAATTCTAAAATCCCCTATACACAAAATTTTCATATTTAATTATTTGAAGGTAAATCATGAAAATCTTATATTTATCTCTTAATACAAAATCCTACCTTCTCATAATATTTGTTTCCTGAACAAAAAAATCACTGATATTAGTTGCTGAAAGCAATAATTTCTAGCTGACTATTCTAACCAACTAATCTAAGTTTGTAATTGTCAATATAAATCTTACATTTCAGCATAAAAAATGAAATTTCTATAGTTCTGTTAACATCTAATTTTTAAAAAATCCTTTTATAAGCTGCTGAAATGAGAAAAAACTAGCAATTTTCCATTAAGTTTTATAAAAATAATTTGACTTTGATGGTCTAAAATATAAAATAATACACAAATATTTTCCATTATTTTTAATTTTAAAATTACTAATTATAAGTTAATCAGTCTGAAACCAATAAAATTATGACAAAGCTAGTGATAAAGCATTTATTTACATGCACAAGAAAAACATCCTTTTATTTTAAATTCAAGAAAATGTCAAAGATGGCGTTGAGAAGTCAGATCAAGCAAATTTGTAAAGGACATGGTGTTACATGGAAAAGGCAAGGCACTCAAGTAGGAAACTTTAAGGAGATGAGTAATGATAAGTTCAGAAATAAGTGCTAATGAACTGAGGTGAAAGCAATGATGTTGTAAAACAAAACCTAATAAAATAAAGACATGTTTGGAAATTGGAAATTATGAAGTTGGGTACCAAGTAGAATACAGGTATCCAATTAGTTGACAGTGAGTGTCAAAGACAAAGATGTTCAAGATTTTTGGTTTAGAGGTTTAGTGCATATCAACACCATTCAAAAAGCAATAAATGCAGAGAGGACAGTTTGTGTCGTTTTATTATTGTCTGTGTCCTCTTCTTTTAATGGACACTGCTGAGGGAAACAGAACATTAAGAATTCACTTGAACAATTAGACTCTGAAATGTTCATAATACCTCCAAAGACATGTAGTAGTCAGGAAAATTAAACTACTCAAAAATCAAATCTTGTCAGAAATTCTACATGATGGAAGTCATATAAATGGACAAACCCCTCACACAAGAGGAAGCAGATCATGAAGACAAAATAAAAAGGCAGAAAATATACACTTGATTATATATCATTTAAGATTCAAAGAAAAAGATGATTCCACAAGGAGAGAATGCAGAGGTCTGATTAGCATCGAAGAAGAGGTGGTGTTAAAGTCAAAGCTATGTTTCCTGGAGTTGGAAGTGCCGAATGCAACTGGGATATGCAGTAGGAGCCATTGATCTTGTAAATTAGGAAGTAACTGATGTCTTCTGACAGACTTTGTTTTTGTTTATTTTTGTTTTGCGCTTTTTTGTTTTGTTTTGTTTTTTTCATGCTGGTGGAAAATGGAAGCCAGATTGAGTGAGTTGACGTATCAGTTGAAAGTGAACATCTCAAAATAGATTAGAAATAGAATTGTTTGTAATTAAGGAAACAACTTATTCTCAAAATACTGAACATTTTTTTTGTTTGTTTCCTGTATTTTATTTATTCTCATTTTTTTTCTTTTTTCATCTTCTTTTTTCTTTTCTTCTCTTTTCTTTTTTCCTTTTCTTTTCCTTCCTTCCTTTTTCTTTCTTTTCTTTCTTTCTTTCCTTTCTTTCTTTCTATCTCTTTCTTTCTTTCTCTTTCCTTTCTTTCTTTCTTTTTCTTTCTTCTCTACACCTATGCCTACACCTACACAGCATAGAAGTAATCCCATAAATGTACCCATTTTTTTTTCGTTCTGAGCTAGCTTACTTTCCTGTCAATCTGGTTCATTTAATAGTTTTATTTTCATTAATTTTTGAAAATATAACTCACTGAATTACATTGGATAATCTATTTCTGGGATTCCCCTTCATATTTTTTTTTACTATAAAACCACATTAGTGATGGGGGGTGGATTCATACCTTCTAATGGCTTCTTCATGCCTTATTTTTCATTTAACCTCAGGATTCAAGAGAAAACTAAGTACTTACAACTGAAGAAAACAAAAATATTAAAAGTTCAGATATTTAGGTAGATAATCTAATATTAAGGCCCTTTTTAAGATAATACTATACATTAAAGTTTGAAAACAGAAGAAAAAAATCTGTTTTTTTAAAGTATGTAAAATTTAGCTAAATTTTAGAATGATTTTGCTAAGGAGTCTGAGTTAAATAAGTGATTAAGGTCAAGTGGATGATATATTAAAACATGTGCATGTTACTTGTTATAGGTGAACTTTGAATTATCATTATTATAAAATTAAGTTGACCAGTAAAAATGTACTATTACTCCATAATAAAAATATTTTTGTCAAAATCTTTCCTATTGTGTTGTTCCTGTGAGCTGGCAATTGCTATGTTTCAAACTATCCAGCAGTAAATATCTCCCACTGAAATCAACCTAAATTATTCTGATGTCCATATGTCATTTTTTAGATGCAAGCCTGAGACACCATTAGCACTAATGATGTGAGGCTGCTTTTGTTGATACCTATTGCTATTTAATGACACAACTACCTGAGGCACTTTTGATAACTTGAAAAAAATGATAGAAAATCATCCACAATTTGCTCCAGGAGAGATTTGATTACAAGTTATTGACTAAGCAAGCCTACAGAAAGTGTTTTCTGCTATTTTAAAAGAAATGATGAAAAAAAAAAAGAAAAAACCACCTAGGCCATTAAATTATTTGTGTTTGTTTCAAATGAAAATATTTTGTATTATTTCAGTTATAGTTAATATAGAATTGTTTAGTTTTTTTCATATTTAAAGGAAATAAAGGTAATACTTTATTATCAAGAGTTTTTTGAAACATGTACCCATTCACTGATGCATACATTTAAAAGGAAATGAATTTTATGTGTTAAGATTTTCTGGGAAGGAGAGCAGAATGTGGTGCTAAGTATATGAAGTCCCTAATATACCACAGAGACAGCTACTATTTGTCTCATATTATTAGCTCTTCTCAATTTACCTTAAGACATTATTTTCTTTAATATAGTAATGATAAAACTTTATAAAATTATTCCCTTAATGAGATGTACTGACCCAATCAACTGCTTGAATTTTAGCTCATAATCTGTGTCTTCAATATTGGAAGGGCATGTGAAAAACATTTTCAGTAGCAATTTCAAAACTGCAGCAAGAGCAGAAAAGCATGTTTCTTCAATAACAAAAATTATTTAAAATCATTAACCTAATTAACATTTTCACCTGGTCTTCCTCTAATGTGCAAACGGGTGGTTGACAACAATAATTACTCAACTACAAACTAAGTGGTCAATTAGATACACAATTACCCAATTTGCATGCACAGAAGTGAATTTTAACACTAAAAATTTATTCCTAAGCATTATAGATATAATACAGATGTAAAATTTAGTCTTTAATCAAACTGTGTACCCTTATCTACCTTTTTTCAAATGCATACCCAGAAACATTCTTACTATTAGAATGATTCATATTACAAATAATGGAGGAATAATGTAGGTATTTTGAAAAATAAAGATTATCATTTTATGTATAGCACTATTATGGTAGATGACAATCATTCCATTCAGTCAAATTCAGTTATATAATCATCCATTCATTCTTTTATAGCTAATACATTAAACACAAACTGAGTCTTCTACTGCAAGATTCAATTCAGTAATGTAATGCAAAGATTGTCTCACAGGGGCATTATGTTAAGAACCAAGGGGATGAAAAAACAAATAAACAAACAAACAACAACAACAACAAACAACCAAGGGGGTAACAGACACTTCTCCAAAGAAGACATACAAATGGCTAAGAGACACATGAAAAAATGTTCATCATCATTAGTCATCAGGGAAATTCAAAGTGAAACCACATTGAGATACCACCTTATACCAGTTAGAATGGCAAAAATTGTTAAGACAAGAAGTAACAAGTGTTGGAGAAGTTGTGGAGAAAGGGGAACACTCTTACACTGTTGGTGGGAATGCAAGTTGGTGCAGTCACTTTGGAAAACAGTGTGGAGGTTCCTCAAAAAATTAAAAAATAGAGCTAACCTATGACCCAGCAATTGCACCACTGGGTATTCACCCCAAAGATACAAATGTAGTAAAAAGAAAGGCCATATGCACCCCAATGTTCACAGCAGCAATGTCCATAATAGCCAAACTGTGGAAAGAGCCGAGATGCCCTTCAACAGACAAATGGATAAAGATATGGTTCATATACACAATGGAATATTATTCAGCCAGAAGAAAGGATGAATACCCAACTTTTGCATCAACATGGATGTGACTGAAGGAGATTAGGCTAAGTGAAATAAGTCAAGCTGAGAAAGTCAATATCATACGGTTTCACTTATTTGTGAAACATAAGGAATAGCATGGAGGACATTAAGAGAAGGAAGGGAAAAATGAACGGGTGGGAAATCACAGTGGGAGAGGAACGATGAAAGACTATGGACTCTGGGAAACGAACTGAGGGCTTTAGAGGGAAGGGGGTTGGGGGGACATGTGAGCCTGGTGATAGATATGAAGGAGAGCACAGATTGCATGGAGCACTGTGTTATATGCAAACAATGAATCATGAAACACTACATCAAAAACTAATGATGCACTCTATGGTCACTAATATAACATAATTAAAAAAAAAGAACCAAGGGGGTAATATAATTCACACATGTGTCTAATGAGAAAATAGAAAGCTAAAAAAAAAAAAAACTCATGGCAAAAATACAGTATGTAAACAGTTTCTTACATATAAAACAAAGTTAACTTTATAAAATATTGAAAATGTGAGTGTTTGGTGGGACACTGAGTATAATCTATTAACTCATCCAATGATTCATAAATATCTACCTCTTACTTACTGTGTAGTGAGCATTGTGTTAACTAATGAGAATTTTAAAAAGGTTGTTTTTTTAGTCAAAGCCTTAATCCTTATTGCAAATTAGCAATGGGTCGTCAATCTATTTTAACTATTTGTCTAAGATGTTTGGATTTCCACAATTGTTTTACAACACAGAAAACTCAAAATGTATGGTGTTCTGTTTAGAAGGACACCAGAGTATATGTCTCACATGCAATTTTAGTTATGTAGGAAGTAGAGTTTTCATGTTATAGTAACATGTATTTCACTTAGTTTTTATATAGTAATAACTGAAAAGAATTTAACTAAGCCCAATTTCCCCAAATTTAGAGACACTGGTTGCATCCCACATGAATTTACATTCATTATTTCCCACTATATCCTATTATTTCAAAGGTCAAGCCTGCAAACTCAGGCAAGAATCTCTGCCATCACAATTTTTCAAGAATTCCACTGTATCAGGTCTTTCTGTAGGTTTTCATTTCACTGGCCCTGGTTCTCTCTAATATATCCCTCTAGCGTATCACAGTATAATGTGAGATATTTAATGTCCCCTATATTACAGACCTAGACTTATTAGACAACACAAAATACTTGTTATGTTCTTATCTGGAAATTTGAGAGCCTGCATTTCTCAGGATCCAGCACTATAAAATAAGCTTGCATTCACTATCCCACTATTGACCCATTTTATACCTGCAATTACTTTTTGAAAAAGCCAGGATTTTTGGGGACTTTTATTTACCCTTTCTCAGGCTTTGTCTCAATAGACAGGAAACAGCTATAGGTTTAGGAGTATGAGCTTCATATAGGATTCTGGCCACTGAAATTTTCAACTTATATCTTAATAATTGTTAACTATGTCTGGGTCATATAGTATGTGTATGTTTAACTTTTTAAGAAACTGTCAAAGATGTTGATTTTTCCTACTCTTCTCCACTGCTATCCACTGCTAAAGAACTTATTTACGTGTAAATAATACTGTAGTACTGTTAAAGTAACAATGATAATAATAATAATGATAATGATAATGGCTGGGATCACAAGACAGCTTTTCAATAATAGTATTCCCCAAATCAGTGATTTTTAATATGTGCTATTATTTTTAGTAGATATAGTTGGAAATATTTCAAGTAAACTTAGCGGATTATCTGATTCAGTTTCAAAGGTAATCATCTTACTATCAGTTTTTTCTTGGAGGATAGACCAGGTAGGCACACTATGCAAAATTAAATACTCTAAAGTTGCCTTGAAAAGATTATGTTTAAATGAAGTGGAGTTTTAGGTTATAATTCCTTTATATATTTCTTATATTCCTTAGGATATATAAATGATGAGGATATTTATATCCTAATATTCCTCATAATTCCTTTATGTACTTCCTATATTTTCTAAACTAAAATTATTGAGATTGTTCTTTATAGAATAATACTTTTCTTCTCAGCAGGGAGCCTGCTTCTCCTTCTGCCTGCCACTCCCCTTGTTTGTGCTCTCTCTCTCTGGCAAATAAATAGATAAAATCTTTATTTTTTTAAAGATATTATTTATTCACTTGCCAGAGAGAGAGAGTACAAGCAGGGGGAGTGGCAGTCAGAATGAGAGGGAGAAGCAGGCTCCCCGCTGAGCAGGGAGCCCAATGTAGGACTCGATTCCAGCACCCTGGGATCATGACCTGAGCTGAAGGCAGCCGCTTAATGAACTGAGCCACCCAGGTGTCCCTAGATAAAATCTTTAAAAAATATATGAATTTTATAATATTGAATTAAGAGACCAGGGATGGATATAAGATTTTTTTATATTAAATAAGTGCTACAACTAGTAGGTTGGTAATTTAAAAATATATTCTATCTCCTGGTAATATATTTATTGACTACTGCATCAGAAATTCATAGAAATATTAAGTGTGACTAAAACAATTTATATCATTTAAAGCAGCCTTGGTTAATAATAAAATGTAATTTTTGTACTGTTAGGCCAAAATAGTAGCAGATATATATTTTTTTAAAGTCTTAAATTTGTCATAAGGGCTTTTATTTTAAATCCTAAGGTTTCAACTTTTCTTAAAAAGAAAAACATACTGGGAGATACATATTTTTTAAACTCCTTTAAATAGTCCTGGGTCAAATATTATTAGATTAAAAAAAAGAATTTTGAAATCATATTAAATATACCCACGTTTTGGGTCAAACTGAAAAGATTCCCTTACTTACCTTTGAACTCTTTTCCTACAACCTATTAGAACTGCCTTAGCATCCTAAAAATAAATGATTTCTATGCATTCAATTTTTGTCTTTTTAAAAAATTTCAACGTAGCCATTCTCATCATTTTATCCAATCACACTGTCTAATATAAATTGATCTTTTTCTAGTGAAAAAATGTAAAATTAATTTGATATTACTGTGGTAGGAAACAAAAATATTTCCTACCATATAGTATTATAATTTTATGTAAATTTATTGTTATAAAATTTCAAAAGTTATTTTTTCTTTTTTAATGGGTAATAAATTGGGATGTATTTATAAAAATGTAAACTCTCTGGGAAAAATTCAGGTATATTTTATCTTTTCTACTTCAATTAAGTCGTAGTCATATAAGAAAAATGCACTGAGCAACGTAGAAATGAATAAACAGAAAAATAAAATATGTACACACCAGTGGTACCAGTGTGACTAAAATTGTGCAATAAAAATTTAATATGCATTTGCCCTTCAAGTACTTTTAAAACCTCATAAAAGTAAAAACATACAAAAGTTTAAAGAAGGTTAAAAAAACTCAGAGTAATATAAGGAAATATGTGATGTTATTGGAAGAGATGATAAGTGTTATGAGAGTTCAGAAGAGAAGGAGCAATTCATCCAGTTTAACACTTCTATTGTATAACAGAAAAAAATAGACTGAGAGGTTAGGTGAAGCAGCCAAGTTCACACTGGTGGTTAATGGCCCAAATATTTCTAGGTGATAAGGAGATCCTTGTGATTCCAGGCATCATAAAAATTTCCAGTAATTCTTTGAAAATGTAGGGTTTCTTTTATGTGAACCTGAAATAGAACTGCACTAGGAGTGACTTTATTTCTACCATATGTTAAAATAACTATATTATCCTCAAGATGAATTTAATCAGAACTGTGAGAATTGGGTTATCTCCTAAACAGCAGCCAAAGAAATTGATTTTTGTATTTTTCAAGATTAAGAAGAGCTGGTAAATATTACTGAGCAGAAAAACTGAAACTCTAATTCTCAAATATGTCTTATCATACTTTGTTCAAAAAGACCAGTCTGAGAGTGAATGTTATCATTTATTGTCACAAAATGTATTTTAAGGAAAATATGAAATTCTAAATGGTTTAAGAATGATTACTTGTAACATATGCAAATATATAAAAATAATATATTTGCATTCAAATACATTTTATTAGTTATATAATATATATAATATATGTACACACGATTTGAAAATTTTAGAAAAATAAACATGTACATTCACTTTTACAGTTGCCTCAACAAAATAGCACAAACTAGGTGGTTTAAATAATAGAAGTTTATTGTCACACAGTTCTGGAGGTTAGAAATTGGAAATCAAAGTGTCTACAGGGTTGGCTCCTTCTAAGGACTGTATCTCTCCCTTCGGTTTGTAGATGACTACTTTCTCTCTGTGTCTCTTCACATAAAGTCTTCCTTCTGTGCATGTATGTGTCTGTGCCCACATTTTCCTTTCTAAAATATCAAAGTCATATTGGATTAGAGCCTACCCTGTTGATTTTATTTTATTTTATTTTTTTAAAGATTTTGTTTATTTGACAGAGAGAGAAAGTACAAGCAGAAGAAGCAGAAGAGAGGGAGAGGGAGAAGTAGGTTCCCTGCTGAGCTAGGAGCCTGATGTGGGGTTTGATCACAGGACCCTAGGATCATGACCTTAGCCAAAGGCAGATGCTTGATTGACTGAGCCACCCAGGTGCCCTGTTGATTGATTTTTAATTTAATTATTTCTGTAAACTTTTTAAAATAATTTTTTATAAATAAAAATAATTTAATTATTTCTGTAAATAATTCTGTAAAAAAGCTCTATCTCAAATATAGTCACAGTTGGAGATAATGAGAGTTAGGACTACAACATATCTTTTTCTGTGGGGGAGAGGATATATATAATTCAACCTATAAAATCAGGTTATAGTTATATAAAGTTATAGTGTAATAAAACATGAATATTTTTGTACCACTACAGAAAAAATGGCAAATCAGTTTATATTTATCTATACAAACCTCATAAAGAGGCTTTGTGTAAACTTAATATTTTCAAAGTCAGTCTATGTACTAAACATTTTAATCATTCGATTCGGATGTTCAAGGTTCAAATTCCATTTGCTGATTTGAGCTTGCAATATCCAAAATTTAATCCTTTCTATTTCAGAATTTGTGACATTTGAGGAAATCTCTGTGTTAACATTGATTGATTTGGAGGAGAAAACTCTATCATAATTTGGTCATCCTGCGCTATCCAGTGAAAACTGGAAATGTTGAGATAACCCAAAAGTTGTCATTGGCTGTTCTGTGGACTTTAGTCATCCCAATTAGTATCAGAAAAGCCCAGCAATGATAAGGCAGGTTGATAGATCACGTTCAAGTTTTAATTTTAATTTCACCTTATACAAGCAAAGATGTACTTATTTACATTAAGTTAAAATGACAGTGACCTTTTCTTCCTAATCCACTTCCTGTAAATGTATATAATATTATATATGAGATATAATAATATATGATGTATATCTGTATATATAATACATATACACACATATATTGCAAAAGCCTTTCTTTTGTAAAGATTTTTATGATTTATTTATTTGAGAGAGAGAGTAAGTGAGAGACAGAGAGAGACCATAGGTTGTGTGAAGAGAAAGAAGGAGAGAGAGTAGACTCCCCGCTGAGCAGGGAGCCTGACAAGGGGCTGGATCCCAGGACCCAGGAATTATGACCTGAGCCAAAGGCAGATGCTTAACCAACTGAGCCACCCAGGTGCCCCACAAAGGTCGTTTTATTGTTTAAAAGTCCTTAGGGTTTTTAAGTGGTTCATTTGCTTTATTCTGTTTTGTTTACAGTTTTAACCTGTAAGACATACAGAGCCTTTTAGATTTGTGTTCAAGCAAACTGCTAAGGATTTCGGAGACATAACAGGTTATAAGGGTCCAGTTACCTGTTACCAGGGAACCACAGAATGGCACAAAGTCATTTGCAATAATTGGCTAAAATGACAAATAGAAGGCAAATTTTCCTCTTCAAGGATATTGAAAGAAGTCTTCTGACTAAAAAGCAATAATCAGAGATTCATCTAGCAAGCTTAAAAAACATTTCTATGTAACTTAATATGATGTCTAAAGTTTAGCTGTTAAAGTAAATTGAGAGTATGAGGAGGCAGAAGGGTCTGTGAGAATGGCTAAATTAGCCAAGAGGTGACTTTCAAATGGTTGTTCTTGGAATATTTTTTACCAACTTCAGAATACAATTTTAACTATAATTATGAGATGACATAGGAATTACAGAAGAAGCAGCTAAATAAAATCCATAAATAACATTAGGGTTTGCAATACACCATCAATAGAAAATTAGGGAAAACACCTCTTTTTTTTTTAAGATTTTATTTCTTTATTTGACAGAGAGAGAGAGAGAGATCACAAGTAGGCAGAGAGGCAGAGAGAGAGGAGGAAGCAGGCTCCCTGCAGAGCAGAGAGCCCGATATGGGCCTCGATCCCAGGACCCTGAGATCATGACCTGAGCCGAAAGCAGAGGCTTTAACCCACTGAGCCACCCAGGCGCCCCGAAAACACCTCTTTTCATTGGTTTTAAATTAAAACTATAGGATGACACTTATATATGTGTGTATACATACATACACACACCTGCATACATACCATATATGTGTGTATATATAGAGAGACACACATGTAAACACACATACACAGAGATGACTCCTTTTTTATTTAAGTCACATTTTAAAAGCAATATTTTAGAATTGTTATAAGTATAGAATTCTAAGCCAATGAAAAGCAATTCTTCTCACCCATAGCAACTTGTTTAACTTTAGGTAAAAAGACAAAAGGAAACATTAGATTTCTGTGGCCTGAAATTACAAACAAAAGTATAAAATAACAAACATCTGGATGTCAATCCGAATACCCTGTTCCAAACATAAATCAATCTAATATTTTGCTGGAACTTTCTAATTATCTGTTATTCATTATTTCTCCTCAATTTCTGTGGTAATTATATTTATACTACCAAAAGCTATAAAATAGCTTTAATTACCACTAGCACTATCCCAGGAGATACTTGTATTTACACCATAATAAAATCACAACACTTTCGATGTTTAGATCTGCTGGGAACACAAGCCTACAGACATAGGTTAACTATAAGCCTCTTTTAGGTTGGAGGTGGGCAAGGTGATGGTGGTTACTAACCATTTCATTAAGCTTTACAACTGAAAGAAATTAATATTTGGTATCTTTGTCAAATTAGCCAAACTTTTTGGCAAATTCATTGTGCAGAATCAAAGCCAAACATATTGGCACAAATTCATTGTGCAGAATCAAAATTTGATTTTAATTATTTTATTTTTGATCATTGATATTATAGAATTTACAAATATTGAAAATATATTCACATTTACCTACTTGACTTTCAAAATAAGCTTAGTTTCTCATTGGCTTAATGGTAATTAACTTGGGATATTTAACAAGATATTCTGTACTGTTTCCTAAAAGAAGTATTAATATACTAAGGCCACATTTTCTATGAAAGACTATTCAAGTTGGCCAGTCAGCATTTCCTTGGATACCTGCTGTGTTCTGACCAATATAACCATTCTTAAGTAAAAACAGAAATAGAATTTCCATTTTCTTGTCTTTAAATTTCTTTCCAATTTCTCAGATAATTACACTTCACTAGATAAATACTGGAAGTTTTAGAATCACTTAAATATACATAAAACACTAGAGATTAAGTTTGCTTACTCAGATATTAAAACTGTCTCAATCTCTGGGAAATATTTGTCATGTTTTTTTTTATCCTTGAAACACAGTTTATTTGAAGAGGAGGAGGGATTGGAGGGAATCAGAGAAAGTTAAGAGAGGATATATTATATTATACCTACTTAAACTTTAGTTAATTCAATAATATTTATTATGTTTCAACATAAAGTATATGTTTTCATAAATCACTTTCTCACATGTTTAAGTCTAGATTCTAATTCATGTATTTACTTCTGAAAGCAAGATATAAGCCCTGTGTTTCTTCTCTGAATCTCAATGCCTGGCACCATCACTGGGACAAAGTGATACTCAATAAATAATTGTTAAAGGGAGGAATTTGAAAGGGATGGGCAGAAATTGATTTTTAAAGTCAAGCACCTAGTAGAAAATTAAGAAATAACCTACTCAATCAAGGTAGACATTCACTATTAACTTCTTCATAGTCTGGAAAAATAATCAATTGCTCTGCAAAAGCCACAAATGGGAGGGTAGAAAGAAGATAAAATTTTACTCAAGAGGTCCCAGGGGAAAGAGAGGAGAGGAAGTGGGGGAAGGGATGAAAGGAGGACAGAAAGAAGAAAAGGAAGAAGGAAGGAAGGAAAGAAAGAAGGAAGGGAAAGAGGGAGCGAGGGAGGGAAGGAGGAAGGAAGGGAAGAAGGGAGGAAGGAAAAACTTTCTGTAATGTGATACATACTATTGGATATGAACCATTTGCTCAGAGCTATATTTAACATTCGCAAGCTTATCAACTCATTTAATTCTGAAAACTGAAGACAATTCTATAGAAGGGGCATTATTCCTTTTTATAGAAGAAGATCCTGAAGATCTAAGAGGTTACAAGACTTCCCCTCCCCCCAATGAGAGCTAGTGATTGACCATGATGCAAAACCCCTCTCTTGGCTTCACAGCTGGCATTACTGCTACTATTCCATATTCCGTGTTGCCAGGCTCTTTTCAAGGTAAGAAAAAACAAGCAAAGTTAAAACCTGCTTGCTTTGATTTTTAATTTTATGTAAACCCTGGCTCTGTGCAGAACCAGTGGCAGAGGGCAAGGTCTTACAGAGCTGGCAGGAGAGAGCATGTTGAGATAAACTGAGCACACAGTTAATTAATGGGAAATAAAACTATGCCACTGTTGCAGACTTCGAAGGCTAGACTTGATGCTCCAATTTCTGTGGAAGCTGGGACAGTGGAAATAGGGAGAAGATTTTCACAAAATGTTTTTAACTGCAGAGATCTGCAAGTATAAATTGGAATGAAGCCAAGAGGAATATAAAATAATTTGTTAAGAGCAGACAAAGTTCCTATTTCTCTTTCTGCATAGAATCATGTTCATTTAAGATATGATGTTCAGGTGATATATTTTGGGGATTATAGTGAAAATAATCTAGGGATAAATTATGTAAACAACTTTTCATATTTATAGAATATATTTACAAAATATTTATAGAATATATACATATTGTTGAGAAAGTGCAGTTTTACCCATGTTTATTTCACTAATGTGTCTGAAGAAGTATGGATCAAAAAGCTATGATTTATTTTGGGTGCTTCCCTCAAACTGCACACAGAGTCCTGGTTAAAATTCAATATGACTGTATTTAATTGATAAAGCCATTAAGAAATGTGGAAGCAGTGTAAGAGTTTTGGGCTTAGACTCCAACAGACCTATTTTTGACATTTAGTTCTGTTACTTAAGGGTTCTCTGACTTTGCTAAAGTGATTTCAGTATTTTGAGCCTCAAGCTCATAAACCATTAGGAACACTAGTAAGTATATATTCCTCTTAAAGAGAGAAAGAACATTAAAAGAGTTTGAAAAGAGCAAGGTCTTATACAAGTTACTATTGTTTTTGTTATCTATTTATTAAGCAAATACTTCTTGAGTATTAATTTTTGTGCAAGTTCTGTGACAGGCACAGCAGGTGGACAATAGCCTAAAGTTCCTGCCCTCCCAGTTCTGGAAGCTAATGGGAGATAGAAATACAGAGATACTGTCTTTATTAGCAGCAACACAGCCAGTATTACTGACCATGTTCTGTATGCTGGGTACTGTGTTAGGGATTTCACCTACATTAATTCCTATCATGCTCTCAACAACCATATTCTCTCAACTATCACATCCTCGTATTGTCATATACAGGCTCTTATGGGAAGGATCGAAACAAGGGTTAAGTAAGTATGTTCTTCAGGAAGCCCATAGTGACTTTTCTAGAGCTACCAAAACAGTGGGGAAAACACTGGAGTAAGGGAAACAAGTTATGATGCTGTTGTTTTAGCATTATTATGAGAGAGAGAGACAGATTTCCTAGAAATACAGGGAAAGAATGATTCTAGAAATATACTGAAGGTAGAATTGATATGATTTTGTAATTGGATAGTCTGGTGGTGAACATGGGATCTAGAGAGAGACTTATCTAACAGAGATATGGGAGGAAGGTGGAAGGATATCATTTAGTTCTCAATATCTCTTTAAAGTCCACCATGGTCTATACCAGCAGAATCATCAGGTAGGCTTTGCGGTACATGAGTAATTAATGAGAGTAGAAGAAAGTAGTACCTGTTATGAGACCAAGGCAGTGTTCAGATAAGTAGGAGGAATACTGAGAAAATACCTGGACAAGAGAGTTTAAGTGACAGAGTATTTCAATATATATATATATATATATATATATATAATTTATATGTATATATAACTAGAGTTAAATGGTGTCAAGTAAGTCTTATTAAGTAAAGTCAGAGATTTCTTTGAATTTAGTCAAAAGGAACTTGTTGATAATCTTCATGAGATACTTTCAGAGGAATGGATTTGGAGGTAGCAAAGAGAAATACCAACTAAAAGGAAAACTATTTTTCTCTACTCTCTATTCACATTTTTTTAAAAGATTTTACTTATTTATTTGACAGAGAGAGACACAGCAAGGGAGGGACCACAAGCAGGGGGAGTGAGAGAGGGAGAAGCAGGCTTTCCAGTAGAGCAGGGAGCCCAATGCGGGGCTCAATTCCAAGACCCCAGGATCATGACCTGAGCTGAAGGCAGACACTTAATGACTGAACCACCCAGGCACCCCTACATTTTTTATATCAAATGTGTGTGCATTTTTCCCCCAGACCAACCAACTCTCCAACTCTTCAGATACCAATTGAGTGTCCTACAATTCAATTCTGAAACTACCTACCCAGAGTTAGCACAGATTCCACAGGTTAAGGGCCCAGTCCCACAGCCCCATTTCAGATGTCAATCACAGGTCTGAGCCTCTTGCACTTCTTACTGACCAGCTGTAAACCGGGGTTCACTGTGGTTCCATCCTCAGTGTTGGATACTTGGTGAAAGTTCTCTCAGAACTCACATATGTGCTTTTTTTACTATTACCAGTTTTACTATAAAGGATACAACTTGTTAACAGCAAAAAATGGATATTGGTAAGTATGTTGGTAGGAGTGTGGAGCTTTATGAGATCTCCAGCGGTACCACCCTTTCAGCATCTTAATGTATTCAGTAACCTGTAAGGTCTCCAAATCTCTTTAAGGTTTTTCTTTTTTGTTGTTGTTTGTTTTTTAATGGAGGTTCCATTATGGAGGCTATGATTGATTAAGTCATTAACCATTGATGATTAACACAATGCTCAGTTTGACTCCCCTCCCTGAAGGTCAGATGTAGGGCTAAAATTTCCAACCTTCTAAATACATGGTTGATTCTTCTGGCAAACAATTCCCATCATCCAAGACTCATCTCATAAACTCAGGTATGTTTGAAAGGGGCTAATTATCAATAACAAAAGATGTTCCTTTAGCCGCCCCCCCCATTCAGGAAATTCCAAGGGTTTTGGAAGCTCTGTATCAGGAAATGGGGATGAAGACTAAATTTATATTTCTTTTTATATCAGAGGTAGAAATAGAATCACATTTCAGAGTGAGTTGCAAGTGAGGAATTGACGACAAGTATAAAGTTTTTAAAATTTGGGGTGCTATGGGGAATTGGGATTAGAAGAGCTAAGAGAACTGAAAGGAAAAGGGAACTTTGTTTTGTCCAAATCATCTGAAGTGTAGAGCGGACAGGACCAACCCTCGGACTTGAAGAAGCTCACACAGAGGTAAAATACCACAATGAGAGAATAATGACAATAGTTGTCTTTGTAATCAGTTTTGACTTGTTGGGCTTCCAAAAGTGTCTGCATATGCAAGTCAATTCATGTCTTTTTTTCAAGATTAACTTTAATTGAGTAAACATGAAATTCTCATCCCATCCTAGAGTTTGTCTCTGTATCTTGGGAAGGCCATAACCCCTGTCCTGGATTTGGGCTCCCTCTGAATATTCACATCATCAGAATGAGTCTTGGTGGTTAGTCTTGAAGGTCCTATTCAAGTGCTCATTCTGAAGACAGAGATTTCTTTATAAAGGAATGGAATAAAGAAAATACTTTTTTTTTAATCTGAAGATGTCATATACAGAACGGAAATGAATATACCGTTCTCTCCATTAGTTTTGCATACTTATATATTTACACTTTCAGAATGGACATTTCTACTAACAATTTCCTGAGCCTGGTGACAATTCATAGGCAAGGGATTGCAGCATTATGAGCAAACGCTTTGTGTCATCGGCCTGCCAACAGGTAAAAATGAAACACTTTTCACCAAAGGTGTAGACTCCTTGTGAAGAGCATTACAGCCTGTGAATCAGACAACATTCCTCTGCATGAAACATGTGTTCAAGCATAGAGGTTGAAATCTAGGCCTTCAGTTTTATGTGGAAAGATGAAGACATGACTAAAAGATGATGACAACTAAAATGACATCTCTGGGAAAAAATAACAGGACATGCTATCTAAAACAGGAGAGACAAAGTGGGGCATTTTAGAGATTAATAATTTTTTTACATAATATTGAATGTATTCTTGTACCATTATCGAGATTATAGAAAGTTGATGGGAGACATTTATATTGTATTGTAACTATTAGGTACTTTGACCCTTAGGTAAATAAGGGACATCCATACAGTATTATTTAAAGTTTCATTTAGTACCCTAGAGATAAATTTATTATAAAATTCTGGTATTTCTATTCACTGAGCATATACGTAAATAGCATTTTTATACATGGACAAAATTTATCATATTTATTCTAGTTTATCAAATAATATATAGGATTTAGGATAAATGCATTATATAAATTGTAACTCTCTGCTGTAAGTGTGAAAAAGGTAATAGGGATATAAATTATTTGGTCTAAAAATAAATAGTATTTATATAATAAGATCAAAATTTAAGTCTTTTATATTTTATTTAGCACTTATTATTCTGTTATGTATCTCCTTAGGCTTCATTTCCTCTTAATTCTGGAAAACAGCATTCCTTATTCATGTACTGACTGATCAAAGAATCAGATGTAGTGCAGTTCAGATTAGAAAAACAGATCTTGAGATTCATAGCCAATTCATGAAAAATTAATAGGGTCAAATCATATTGTTTTCAATATTTTCTTGGAGAAAACATGAAAAATGAAATTGAAGACAACATAATATTTTGTATAACTTTTAAAGAGAAAATAATATTTTAAATCAATAGATACCTCCTCTATAATATTAGTTAAAATAAATTATGAATATATTTTAAACAATATAGTTTTCTTGTGTGTGATTTAATTAAAAATTCTTTCACTTAAAATGCAAGTCTTATCATCTAAAAGCATACATACGAAATTCCTGAACTGGAATGGCATTAATACAGATACTGGTAAAATTTAAAAGTAATCAAACTGGAATAAATCACCACTGTGGGAAATTTCATTTCTAGTTTCAATATACTTACTTTTAGAGATATAGACCATGATAACTGGTATCTGCAATACAGTAATCGATGTGATAAAATCCTGGAAAGTATTATGAATTAAAAATAAATGAGCTAGACCCCAAAAGGAAGTTACAGAAAACAAAATAACTGCTTTATCAGCACTAGAGCAAGCTACATTACTGAGGGATTGCTGACATTGGAAAAGATAAGGCATTAATACTTAAAGGGAAGTGTGTCAATATATTTTATTACTTTTGTCTCAATATAATGAATGTTGAATTCCGAAACTAGAGTGGGCAAAGTGGAAGTCTGTGGGCCTGTTGTGTGTCTGCTACGTTGTCAAGACTGTCTCCTTGCTCCAAACTGATGTCAGGGTACCACTGCTGGTGGCCAAAGAAATCATACTATGAAGACTGCCTGCAGAGAGAAAACTTTCCTGTTGTAGCTCGTGTTCCGTGAAAACCACCAAGTATCTATGAAATGCCAGTCAGTTTCAAATCACAGAGAATACTGTAAAAAAAGGAAGTTCGTGTTTTTGCTTTGCTTTTATAATAAACAGGGCCTATTTTTTACTATTCAGTTTCATCAGCACATGATCCAAATATTCTAGAACAGGGTTTCTTGACCTTGGCACTATTGACATTATGGACCAGATAATTATTTATGGTGGGGAGCCTTCCTGTTCACTGCTGCATCCCTGATCTCCACCCATTAGATCAAGTGGTATTCCTGCTCCCAAGTTATGAAAATAAAAAAAAAATGTCTCCAGACCCTTGTGGACAAAATTGCCCCCATTAAGAGCCACTGTTCTAGAGTTATTATTTCAGTTATATAAATATAGCAGAATTTTACATTGCTGAATTTTGACCTCTAGCTTATATCTATCTAAAGATTCTAATAATACCTCATTAAAGGGACTGATGAGGCATAAATGACAAAATGAATGAGAGCATATTTTATATACTATAGTAGATATCACTTTTGATCCATTATCAGAACTTTTGTTTTAAAGATTTTATTTATCTGAGAGAGAGCGATAGAGAGAGCACGACCAGGGGAGGGTTAGAGGGTGAGGAAGAAGCAGACTCCCGCTGAGCAGGGAGCCCCATGTGGGGCTGGATCCCAGGACTTGGGGATCATGATCTTAGCTGAAGGCAGATGCTTAACTGACTGAGTCACCCAGGTTCCTCCATTATCAGAACTTCTAATGCAAAATCTGTCTTCATAGCATGTCAGTAGCCTAATTTTTATTTTTTTAAAGATTTTTTTACTTGCCTTTAACTTTAAAACTGATTTTGAAAAAGAACATCTGAGTTGCTCCTTTCTTTTTATTGTATCATAAAACACACTATTTAAAGAAGTCACAATTTAACCATGTAATCTAGTTAAGAGCCCTGAAGTTGCTACTTTAATAAATGAGTTCTACTATTCATTTAGTTGAATGAAATATAACATTAAATTATTTCACATTATTAGAAAGAGAACTTAATGATGGACACATTAATGGAAACTTACAGATGATGCCCTTCCTTGCTGAAATAACCCCCTGAATATTGGTGTGCCTAACTCAATACCATTTCATTATTCATAGCATTTTCTAAAGGTTCTAAGTCACAGTTTTAAAATTTAAATAAAGTAAGCATGTTCTTTCAGTTCAATTTTATTTTTTTATTTTTTTAAGATTTTACTTATTTATTTGACACAGAGAGAGAGATCACAAGTAGGCAGAGAGGCAGGCAGAGAGAGGAGGAAGCAGGCTCCCTGCTGAGCAGAGAACCCGATGCGGGGCTTGATCCCAGGACCCTGAGATCATGACCTGAGCCAAAGGCAGAGGCTTTAACTCACTGAGCCACCCGGGCACCCCATAGTTCTATTTTAATTTTTAAAAATATTCATATGTAAAGTGAATCCTTGGAGAATCTGGAGATTTACTATGTTTTGGACTTCATTTTTACTGATAAGAAATCTACTGTTAGTTTAAAACTTATTTTGTTTTAAGAAATTTACCATTATTCTCCGGTTACTTTTAATTTTTTTCCTGCAATTTTACTACAATGGATCTAGGTTTAGGGTTTGTTTTTATTTATCCTGTTCAGGATTAAGTGTGTATCTTCAAATTTAGGATTTATATATCTTTTTTATAATTCTGGAACTGTATTTGCCATTATCTGAAAATACTCTCTCTCCTTCATTGTCTTTTTTCTCTTTGCACTGCATAATTTTATCATTCATATGTCTTTGTTATATTTACCCCTCTTTACTCTCCAAGGCTGCACCTTTGTAGTTTCTACTATCTTCCAGTTTACTAATCTATCTACTCTTGTTCTACAAACTACTGTTTAATCCATAGTTTAAAATTTAGCATCAATGTCTACATCTTAAAATCTAGAAGATATAATTACAAATCTAGCTTTTAAAATTATCTCTTGGGGCACCTGGGTGTCTCAGTGGGACTTCAGCTCAGGTCATGATCTTGGGATCCTGGGATCAAGCCCACGTGGGGTCCACATTCAGCAGAGAGTCTTCTTATCCCTCTGTCCCTCTCCCAGCTTGTGCTCTCTCTGTCTCTCTCTCAAATAGATAAATAAAATCTTTTTTAAAAAAATTATCTCTCAATCCTTTTTAAATTTCATTTATCTGTTTGATATGAAACATTCTTATTTTACAATCTCACATTTTTCTGTTATCAAATGTCTGTGCTATGCTAATTATTCTGTATGTTTTGTTGGACTGTTTTCCTTCATGTGGTTTATACATTATTATTATCAATCTATGTTTAATTTTTTTCTAACATGAGAGTTTCATTCAAAGAGGGTCATAGCATTCCTTACAAAATATGTACCTGCTAGGTCCCCAGGGAGTTCACTAATTCCAGGTGAGGTACTGTGTTGTTATCTTAGTTTGTGCTTTTCATACCTAGCAGATTACAATGGCTCAGAAAACCACACACATCCTTGCTGTATTTTGATCATTACTTATCAAAAAGAATAGTTTTTTTAACTCTCAGAAATCCAGTAAAGCAGATAAGCTTCTTTCTGACAGCATTTTTTAATCATATCTTTATGGGTATGGGGGTCTCTCAGGGTCCTAAATTTATGCAGAAATCTGTTTCATCTACCCATTTCATACTGACTCAAAGCCCTGCCACCTACATGTGTCTTAGCATCTCTACTCCAACGTGTAGTCTGTAGCCACTGTAACTTCCTGGAATACACATCTAGACTCCTGGGGCATTAGAATGTGCCCTTAACTCTCCGGGTTCCATTTCTTGCTTTGTTTTGCCACCTGGAGATTTCTCTTATTTTCTTTTGAGATTGGCTGTATTAACTTACTATTGTTATGCCTGCTATATTTTCTGTAGCGTTTCTATATAAGTGAAATGGGGGCTAGTTTTTGTCAACTCTGTTCACTATGTCACCTGAAGCAATCCCTCCTTCTTTATTTAAACATATAGATCTAAAACTTAACATTTTTTGGTACTTAAGTTTAAAATTAAATGAGTTAAATAATAAGGGAAAGGCTCCTGGGTGGCTCAGTTGGTTAAGTGTATGACTATTTTCGCCTCAGGTCATGATCTCAGGGTTATGAGGTCAAGCCCGGTGTGGGGCTCCACCCTGGGTGTGGAACCTGCTTAAGAGTCTCTTTCTCCTTCTCTCTCCCTCTCCCTCTCGCCCTCCCAACCCTCAGATAAATAAATAAATAAATAAATAAATAAATAAATAAATAAATAAATAAGGAATGCACTTAATTATAATAAAGGCCAAGAAGCATTATAGACCATCATTATAATATATTACGTGAATCTATCTGACAAGAGAAGGGAAAAACAATGTTTCACAAAAGCACTCAAAATGTAGATTCTGAAGTGCTTACTAAAGCAGAGGAAGCCACAGTGGAAATAAAAGAGTGAAATCTTTGTTACTGACAGTGTTCAGCCAGTCCTTCCTTTCAGCTGCATACTAAACAGAGGATTAGAATACTTCTGTAGCTAACCTGTGATTATGCTTCATGATTTAATTACAACTAAACATATATATATGGTCCAGAAATGGCATATTTCAATGAAGTTTACTGTAAAGGAAATATAATTTTTTAAAATACTGTATATTCCAAGTAAAGGGAATTTAGTTGTATATTTTTAAAGCATAGACATGGAATATTTGAAGGAAACTTTCAGATGAGGAAACTTATGTCTAGAGAGATTAGTAAAATCAAGACAGAGACACATAGGGCTTGTATTATTTTACTCTTTGTTTTGTCTGAAATTAACTCATTTAAGTTGAAGTTTTATAAAAGCTGAAATCGATTACTGTCGGCATAATCTTTTGTTATATCGCTTGTTTATTTCTGCTTACAGTCAAATGACAACTTGTGAGGCCTTCTTTTCAATTATCTTCCTTTCTGATGTGTCCTTAATATATACACATATAATTCTCTTCTTTAAAAAATGTTACTTATAGTCTCACAAAACAAACCGAGGGTTACTGGGGGGTGGGAGGGTAGGGATAGGGTGGATGGGTTATGGACATTGGGGAGGGTTTGTGCTTTGGTGAATACTGTGAAAGATGTAAGCCTGATGATTCACAGACCTGTACCCCTTGGGCAAAGAATAAAAAAATTAAAAATTAAAAAAAAATAAAATAAAAAATGTTACTTAGTATGTCACAATTTAGTTATTTAAGGGGGAAAATGTTTTAAGTTGTTAAATATATTTTCAAAATTCCCTAAGCCATAGTTTTCCTAATGAAAGAAATTCTGATCTTAAATAAAATGGATGAATTGAATGCTGTATCATGGTTAATAAGTATGTACACAGAACTCACAGTGTTTCGTCACCACATACTTAAAAAAATGAATTTGTTGCTTATATTTGGAAATCCAGAAATTTAATATTAGACCTTTATTCCACCATGGTAAAAATTATTTATAGCTGAGTAGCAGCTATTTTTACAACCAGCCAAAAAAGTTACATACAGCCTCAACAATTTACTACCTCCTCACTATTCCTGACTATTTTTTTACACTTCAGTCATGTTCTTTGTTATTTCTTTTTTTGTTTGGTCAAATTTTCAAATTTTGTTTTTCTTATGGTGGTTGTTATAAGCTGAATTGTTTCCCACAGAAACATATGTTGACGTTTTAACCCGACTACTTGCCGAATGCAACCTGATTTATAAAGAGTGTTGTGGTTGATATGACTGGTTAAGATGAAGCGATGCGGGTGTAGGGCAGACCCTTCATCTATTATGACTGGTGTCCATATAAGAGAAAAGAGTGCCAAGTGAAAGCAGAGACATTCAAGAAGACAACCATTTAATAAATAAGGAGGAAGAGAATGGAGTGATGCCCTTATAAGCCAAAGGATACTTGGGGCTACCAGAAACTGGAAGAGGCAGGAGGATCCTCCTTTAAAGCTTTAGAGGGAACATGGTCCTGCCACACCTGGATTTCAGAGTTCTAGCACCCAGAACTCTGAGACAATAAATTTCTGGGGTCGTAAGCCATCCAGGTTAAGAGAAAAGTGAAAATTGTCTTGTACGCCTGTCTGTATCTGGAGAAATACATACAATACCATTTATTTCCCTTTTTTGATTTTGTTTTTTCTTTGCCTTGGCTCCCATAGATTTTTGCTTTTACAATAGCCTTACTAAACTCAGTGGACTTCACCTCAGAGTTCAAATTTATTTATTTATTATTTTTTTCCTCAGAGTTCAAGTTAAGGTTTTTTTATTTGAGGTATTGTTTTCATTAGTAAGAAATAATAAACATAAAAATTGAGAGGCATTGTTAAAGGAACAGAATTGTTAAATAAGAAAAAAAGGAACAGAATTGCTAAAATAAGTATAAATATATCTTACATCTGAAAATAAATTAAGCATTCATCAGGGAATCACATATATTACCTTATTTGACCTTATTTGATCTTTTCAACAACCATAAATATTAAATAGGTTAGGTAATACTTTTTCTGTGTTATGGATAAGAATACTAAGTTTTTGTTAACATAGCTAATAAATGGCACACTTTAGATAGAAAGAAAATCAGTTGTTAATATCCAAGGAGTGATTTTTAACATGGAAAACTATTTTGTCTGATTTTATTAAGTAGAAAATTGAAACACTGCAGCTCTCTGCAAGAAAAAAACTTGCATAAAGCAACATAGACCACTAAGCACATTGTTAAAAGTACTTCTAGAACAACTGGAAATTATTCAGTTTCCATTTTTGTTGTATTTGAACAATAAGGCAGTGAAAAAAGGAAGAAAACAGTGAAAAGCAAGGTAACTGACTGATGAATTAAGAAGATATACACAAAGCTAAATTCAAATTATAACTATATGATCCTGTACATATTGCATTTTTAAGCAATTATCTTAAGAAAGTAATATAGCCAAAAGAGAATAGTAATCACCCTATGATTCATAAAGAGTTGCTTCCGATCGATTGTGACTTTTTTTTTGTATGTGTACAAAATATGAAGGCTTCATGTGTAAAGGGACATAAAAGCAGGGTTTGATTCAACCAGTGACTGCAGTTGTGTAATAATCTGCCAGTCTGGTTACTGGGCGCCACTGTCTGCCTTGACAGTAGATCCTGTTTCCTTTGCTGAAGATTACAGGAGCTTGGGACACCTGGTACACCTGGGTGGCTCAGTTGTTAAGCATCTACCTTCTGTTCCAGTCATGACCCCAGGGTCCTGGGATTAAGCCCTACATTGGGCTTCCTCCCTACATTGGGCTTCCTGCTTCTCCTTCTCCCACTGCCCCTGCTTGTGTTCCCTCTCTCACTGTGTCTCTCTCTGTCAAATAAATAAATAAAATCTTAAAAAAAAAATAGATTGCAGGAGACTATTTTTTTTAAAGATTTTATTTATTTATTTGACACAGAGATAGAGATCACAAGTAGGCAGAGAGGCAGGCAGAGAGAGAGAGGGGAAAGCAGGCTTTCCGCTGAGCGGAGAGCCGGATGCAGGCCTCGATCCCATGACCCTGAGATCATGACCAGAGCCGAAGGCAGAGGCTTTAACCCACTGAGCCACCCAGGTGCCCAGGAGACTATTATTTATTCTCGGTAAAAAGGCATAGTTCACGAAAGGAAGTAAACTAAAGATTTGGTATCTACAGAGAATCTTTTATCTTCCTCCTTCAAGAGGAGAAGAAACAAAAACAAAAGCAATAACTCTGGAAATAGTTCCTAATAATAGAAGCATTTTCATGCTTTCAGTATTTTTAACTTTGCTTTAAATAGTCTTAGTAAAGTGGCTTAGAGGTAAAGTGGTATAAAAATAAATAAAGCTCAACTTTTCATCCAACGAATCAGATTTCCTATGAGTTACAGAAGTATAATTTGCTGATAGCAGAGAGTAACCACTGCATTCTCTGTTCCACTATCCATCACTTTTTAGAAGTATTAGAGGCTTCATGGAGAGCCGCTTGCCTGGAGAGAAAGCAAGGCTCTCCTCATTAGCACATGGTAGTGATCCACAGGGTAGCCAGCATTTGATTATTAATATGAACTGTTTGGGCCATTAGCTGTCACCTGTTTCAAAAACTTGTGTGGTGATGTTTAGCTTTGGACTTTCTTTCCTGCTGTCAAATTTAGTTAAAGTGTGCCTTTGGGATCAAATGTTGTAAGGGGAAATGCACAGTGGAGCCATTTCATAAGTCTTCCTGTAGGAATCCTGGTTGAAAACTAAATTAATACTTAATACATAATATTTTGTACTAGCTTCATCGCTCCTTAAACCTTAGGATAGAGACAATATTTATTAATAATGTCCTGAGGTTTAGAGTCAGTATGTCCTTTTATAATTCATTTTATCTCTTTTGAAATAGCAGTAGCTGTAAATTGACTTTTTCCA
The DNA here is from genome assembly GCA_002007465.1 of Ailurus styani. Lineage (NCBI taxonomy): Eukaryota > Metazoa > Chordata > Mammalia > Carnivora > Ailuridae > Ailurus > Ailurus styani. Next base: position 1,463,789 of record LNAC01000010.1, on the reverse strand, counting down.
CATTGGTGTTTGAAGTTGCTGTCAGAGAACTGATTTTACTTTTTTTAATTTTTTGGTAATTACATTAATTCTAGCTTTCTGTTAGATTTTTATAGTATTAATAAAGTAAACTTGGAAAACATACTAATGTATCTTTTGCTACTAATAATCGACATAGCATTCCAAATAGAGGATCACACCTTTAGAAACACATTCCTATGGGTAATTCATGGCACATAAAATGATACCAAACTATGTCTCATCACATTAACACATTCCCATTTTACAGAAAGTGAGAATGAAAGATCTGGAATTGAAAAGATTCAGTTTCTTCAATGTCTAGCCTATTTATGCCTTTCATAGTTCAGGATGTATTTAAACACTGTCAACCTATCTCTGCCACATAGAACAACAAAAAATTAGTTTACATTTTAGTATCAAAAATGACATTCTATTTAATTAATTTTAAATTGCTTTATCAATCAATCTAAAAATATCATCATAAGTATGTCGTAAGTCATTGATATTTAGGAAAGAAATATGGTCCTTTTTGTGAGGTACTTCAATGAGCTATTGGCATTTAACCAATAAAGAGATGAATCAAAGTCACAAGACTGGATTGTCAGTTTTGAAAGCTGAAGTTCATGCAGAATGTTCTCTCTAATAAACATATGAATGAGTAAAAGGTTATGTGAGTGGGTGAATAAAAAGAGAGGTATCTAGAATGAGAATTCACACTCTAAAACAGAGTTCTCTGTGTCTTAGCATCCTCTGCTGAACAAAATATCGTGGTACCTACTCTGATGGAGTATAAACTCTTGCCTAAAATGCTGAACCACAACTACATAGTCAAGTTTGTGAAACTTTTATTGTTTTATAAATCCACAACTCTTTCCTGCTGGAGTTTGTTGTGATTTCAGATATGTGAAAAACATATAGGTCTCAATGACTGGGATTTTGTCTGAAGAAGAAAAATCCATAAAGTATTACCATCCATTTTGTTTTGTTGGGAGATTTGTGATGACCCAAAACTTAGCAAAAAGGTGTTTTGTTTTAGGAGGTAGAGGGCCAACTCTGTTCATAAGTCCCAAATTTGAAACAAAAGTAATTATAAGGTTAATGTATCCAAAGAAAAATATGCATGCCGGTTATTCCCACTTTTAAGTGAATAGTGTTAAAATCAGAAGAACATGCTTAAAATCTAACTTTTTTAGATTAACCAAGGACTGAGTGCTATTATTAATGGTGTTTAATCAAAAGTATCTATCAGTAAACATAACTTCAGTAGATACTTGGTTTAAGTAATTCATACATATGCCTTCTTATTAGAAATTATTGGGGGAAGAAAATCCATGACCAACTGATACTGACAAAGTTATTTTCTTTAGGATGTTCCCATCTGCTGACAGTTCTGGCTGATGCCTGGTAGTATTTTCCAGTCTGCAGAATAATCATTTGCTCATGTTATTGGCCTCCAGCATAGTTTAGAAGCACTCACTTTTCCCATAGACTCACTACAATCCCTTCATTATGAGGATATTTCAAACTCTTCCATAAAGGACATAAATTTTTTTTATAATCTAATACAGAAAACCTGGTTCGCGTGGCTCCCCCATTTCCATGGTGAAAAGAACAGGATCTGAGAAAGAAGTAGTGATATTAATACTTCTGAGCATCCCTCCATTCTTTGAGAGGGCCATCACTGGGTCCCACAGTGCCGCTAAAGGGAACGGAACAGGCAGTATATTTCAGAAAGTAAGCATAAAGGACTGACAGAAGGTTACATTGACCTGTTTTCTCATATTCTCTTCAGCTTTTCAAAAATTATTTGCTCCAAGTTTTACAAGCTTTTATATTAACGTTTAAGGGACTCCTTTACCTATAGTAATGCACTAGCAACTATTAATGTCAGATTCTATCATGTATAAAAATGACCTTGATTATACAGATGAATTTAATAGAGAAAAGGTCTTGAGTATGACAGTAGATGCCCAAATGCTTGTATTATGGCTAAGTGTAACACATGCCTTTCACAATATCTTTTAAAACATTGTGCAAGCCAAACAACAAAGGTCTGCCAATTTGCAACTTCTGGTTTACATGATGTGACTTAAAAGAAAACTGTAAAGCTCTCTGCCCTCCGAAGAGTTTGTGCCCAGAAATTTTATCATCCACAATACATCCCTTTTCCTCCCTCAGAGGTAATCTTTCTACATGCAAATATTTCCTACTAGGGTAACATTTTAAGTTTGAAACAGGAAAGGGAGAATGAATTTATTGGTTTTCATCCTTTCCTGATGATGGATCATCAGCTACTGCTGGTAACATTTTTTAGAACTGTACATGTTGAAAGGAATCTTCTATTTATTATTAAAGCCCTTTCTGCTTCCCAAAAGGATGATGTACTTTAAAGCAAAACAACAGACATACTAAAATCATTAAACTTAGCTCTAAGAAGAATTTATAACAAGAATCTTTGTCTAAGGGACATTAAACCCTAAAATGGAGAATATCTTCAATAGCAGTTTTTACAAAAAGAGCAGAGGCATTCTTTATATGGCCATTTCTTGCACTGATCTTTGATAAGGAGCCATGGCCATGATGCGAAATCATAGTTCTGTGAAAGCATTTCTGAAGGGGGCTAAACTAATACAGTCCCAGTATGTACCATTCTGATGATCTGACTTGATACAAGGATAAAGCCTAGAGAATCTACAGAAATGAATGGTTGACATGTCCAGAGGCTGCCGACTCCTCCAGAATTTCAATTCAGTCAGTTATCAGATCATTGCAAATTGAGACTTCTATTGTGCATTAACATGTTTTCTCTGCATTGTACATTACTAGAAACCCATACAATGATAGCAATGGCACAACAATAAAAATAATGATAGCTACCATTAAATGAGAGTTTGCTCTGTCCCAAGACCTGTGCTAATTAATTTACATGATCTATTTAAGGCTCACAACAATGTCATGAAGCAGGTACTTTTCAAGTTATGTCCACATTCCAAGAATAAATTGTAGCTTACAGAGAGGCTAAGTGAATTAATTGCACATGCTTTTCCATAATAAACTATACTTTAGACAGTGAAATTATAGGTGGAAAGTTGTCCCTTTGTTACCAACTAAAATCATTTAGCTTGTGCTCGCGTGTAGCTGAAGATTTACCTGATCTCTTCATAGGTGTAAGCTTCAAGAATTATTTTCAGACACAGCCATGATTTTCAAAACCCAGCTTGGATCAACCCTAATTAAGATTTAAGTTTGGTTCCTCAGACCAGCTCATTTTGAGAACTAATCTGAGGTATTTGAGGGAAGGGACTCTATCAGTATCTATTGAAATTTGTCAATAAATTTTGTTAAATGATGACAAAAATAATTTTGTCCTACCCTCTTGTGTTTGTTGAGAATACTCTTGTATTACTGTAGTAAGAAAGGAAGCCTTAGAGATACAGTTACTGGTCTTATTTGGTGTGGAAATGGATATGTGTGTAAGTAGTCTAAGAATTGAGTTAAGTTACTGAGTAATTACATTATAAAAGTTGTGCATGTTGGTAGAGGCTGGCTAGGACACCATTCTGTTTTATCTTCTAGAAAGCCATTTCCTACCTCTACTAATTCTATAGGTGGTACTGCAAGGAGGGCTCTGAAAGAAAATTAACATCTTGTTATCTATATTGATTAATGGCTCTATAGAATTTAATAATTGAGCAGTAGATCCTACAGAAAGTGTTCTCCTTGGGTAGTTAAGCTCAATACTAGGATTGTTGCACGTTAAAAGGACTTCCTGAGATCCGTCAGAAATTTTAATTGATATATGTTGTTTGGTACTACTTGAGGTGAAGACAGCATCAGTGTACTAGGGGGCAAAAATAAGACTTGCAGGTTTGTAACTCATGGGAAAACATATATTAAAAAAAAACCCTGAATCTGTGAAAAAATACTTGAAAATTATGAGGTTATGATAGAATTGTTCCAAAGCCTCATTTCCTTTTCAAAAAAAAAAAATGAAACAAACAGGAAATATGAGGCAAATTGTCTGACAAGAGAACTTTCCCAAAAGCTTATGCAATGTAACGCAATTAAATAGAGACAAAAATAAAAGTAATTACTGAGTCTTGATAGAACAGTGTAGTATCCTGAAGGCATATGATAGTAAGAAATTTATAAATGCTATGTATTTGTACAAGGTAAGGTTGGGCCAATTACACATTTAAACATTTTTGCAATTGCAGGGCATATTTTTGCTTTTTTTTTCTGGGAGTACACTTTTAGGAAAAAAATGTGCAATTATTGTTAACACCAGAATTTTAAAAATAAATTAATCAAATTTAACTAAAATTTAATACTAAAAGAAAATTGTCAATATAACTGATTTTTAAAATAAATAGCTCCTTTTAACTAAGAAACCCAAATAGTGTTTTTCTCTGAACACTTGATTTTCCTGAGTTGTAAATATTTTTGCATGATTAATAATAATAAAATTGACCTATTTTTTCTTCTGAGATCACAGAAGGGTGAAGAAATCATGTGGCCAGGTAAGCTGGGGATCTTTTCTCTCACATCACAAAGCACTATCTTAACAAAGAACAAAGAAGCATGTTTGAGACTTTGACATTTCCAACACTGAAATAAAATTGCATCACTAAGAAAAAATTTAATTATAGTAAACATTGATTTGTTTCTACTAGTTTAATTGTCATTCCAATAACATATTTCTGCAGATTAGGATAAAATGTTTAAAAGAGGAGCTGTGGGATTATATTCTAATAGTTAAGCCATTTGGTTTAGGAATCAAGTAACAAATTCAGTGATGATTTTAGGAATTTTTCACTCCGTCTTGGCCAAGTGTAACATCTCTTTAATATTTATTGAAAAAAAAATTCCTCCAAATTTCTGGATTTCTATGCTTTCTGAATTTATTTTAAGAAAAAAGGTGAAGCATAACACAAAATCCTGAAGCTTAGATAATCAGATAAACAATGCTGGTTTAAAATATAAATATACATATATAAATTAATATACCAATTTAAAGTACATAATTATAATTTCAAAAGGATATGTTGAAAGAAAATCCCTCCCCTAAAATTGTGAGAATTTAAAAATGCACATCCATTTACATGAAGTTCAAGAACAAGCCAAAGTTTCTGTGGGGATAGAAGGTAGAATAATGATTACATCTGAGAAAGGGATTAAGGACTGAGAAAGAGCATAAAGAGTTTTGAAGTACTGTCACTTGACCTATACATATACTACAGGTCTCTTCATTTGCTAAAGGAATTAAGCTGCACATTTAAGGTCTGGGCATTTTACTGCATATATACTAAAATTAAAATAAAGAAGAAATAAGCATTTTGTGTATGTAAAGTGTAGGTGTAATAGCAATGTTCGCTACCATCCCATGCAGTATTTTTGTGGAATTAGACAAAAGCACTTCTGGACAGAGGCAGCTCCTAGGCCACAAAGTTTGGCCAAGAGAAAAGAACAGAATTTCAACTCCTATTCACTTAGAAGAGCCTATGTGAGAGTATATCTGCAGTGCTGCATAAAAATAAGTATTAGAGAGGAAGAACTATAATAACGTTTGTTTGCATGAGTTTAATCACATGTTAAGTTTGATAAAAACTATTTCACATCAGAATATTTTATAATTAGTAAATTTTAAACATTTTTAATTTTACAAGGTAATAAATTATAATATGTGAATTTTGACCTATCTACCCGTTATTCAGTGTTTGCTCAGAAATAGAATACAATTTCCTTCATGAAACTGATATAACCAATAATCTGTTTTATTGGTGATCATAAAAAAAATCATCTTTGTCCCTATTAGTCACAAATCAATTCTTTAACAAGAAAGCTTGCACTTAAAGAAGATGTACTTAGAGTAGGGCTAAACAGGGCATAACCAAATAATAATTAATTAGATTTTTTTGATGAAATTTAAGAGTTCTGATTAGATAATTGGTGAATTGCTGTGGAAGTTTGTGGTTGGGACAATCCCTTGACGGGACAGAAACATTTTGTGCTACCTTTGGACAATTCATCAACTAATACATTCACCTCAGAAATTATGATGGGAGGAAATCTGGGTTTTCATTCTAGCAATAATTTACAAGATTTTGGCTTACTTTCCTGGAGATCTTAGGTATGAAGTTCTTTTTTCTGTGTTGGTCAAGACTGACAAGCAGATTCTTCAGTGTTGAGCAATAGTACATGCATTGCTGGATCCTGTTAAGTTTTATTTGATCATTTTTTTCTCAAATGTAGTACCTCCATTTCAGAAAACAAAGAAGAAAGCTATGTATGTGTTTTTATTTGTTAGATTTATTTACTTAGAATGTGTCCTAAATAATAGGCTTAAGTAATTAAATAGCCTAAGCTTGAATAAATGAAAACTTCAGTGTATGAACTGTGATGTCCCTGAAAAAAGACATGGAAGATAAAAAAAATTAGAAATTAACACCATTTTACATGATGCTAGTGAAATTGTTGAAATACATTGAAATACATATTCTGACTTTGGAATTACTTCATTTTGCAATTTAGATTTAATAAAATACAGAATTAATAAACATGATTGTTGGTAGCTGGTGGTTTTAATCACTGAGTAGACTATCAATTTATTATTTCTATTATAATTTAGTTGTGTAATCCTTCAGGATTAGTTACTTTTGTAAGCTCTATTTACTAACTCTGAAATTTGGCAAGAAATTGCTTTTATTAATTCTCTACTAATGGCTGACTATACATACAAAAACATATTACCGAATCTCTGGTTAGGTAATTCACACATATTATGGTTAATATATTTTTTGTTAAACAGAAAGAGAGAAATAATGTGTGAAATTTTTCTCTTTCAAATAAAAAGAAATAATTTTAAATTTTAATTTCCAAATATAGCTAAGCTACTGACATAAGAAGAAAACTAAATAAACTCATGATCCACTATTTAACAGGAAATTTCATAAAATACCTCACTTTTAGGTCTAAGAGAAAACTATTAGCAATTACAAAAGTCATTTTTTAAAAATTCATTTTATATCAGTAATTTATTTACTACCACAAAACTGGAGAATAAAAAATGTTTAAAACCTAAACTAAAAGTAGAGAACATGGTTATTTGAAGATAAACAAATAATAGATGTGGAAAAGTTTTGTAAACTGTCAATTCCTATAGTAACATAGCTTTCAACAGCTATAATAATTTTTATTACTTCAAAACCATTATTACCTTAATTGGCAAATAATTATTTATCACCTACCTTGGACAATGGTATTGTATTTTACCATGGGAATGGAGAGTTATAAGTAAAAGCCTATCTCCTTCAAGGACTTTCTGTATAATTAGGAAGAAAGAGCGTATAACAAGAAGGTACATGATAATAAAGAGTTATATATGTGAACTGCTAAAGGAGTGGAAGAGGCAATAAATTCTGTAGGAAATCAGAGTAGGGGGTCATGGTAAAATTAAATTATTAGTGTCCTTATGCAAATCAATTCTAAATTGTTATATCTTAAAAAACAAAGTTAAAAGTATGGTCAGTCAAAAGAAAGATCAGTTATTACAACCATTTATTTCCCCTCCAAATGCTGTTACTTTCTTATGGAAAACCCATGCCCTCTTGTGGACAGGACTATTAGTTTTAGGAATATCAAAGGTGACCTCATCTTTTTTCTCTAATATCGATAAGCATATGTTAGAAGTGGAGTCAGGACTGTCAGTATGAGATGCTTTTATTGTCTTAAAGGTCAATGAGTTAACACTTAAAAAAAACTTTAATTTTTACACAGTTACATAAGCATAATCCCAGCTTCTAGAATTTTCTAAGAAAATGAAAGTATTTTCTGTATAATTGTGATTTCCTGCTTGAAATTTCTAAAAACTATTACATAAGTAGATAATATTTTGTGATTGTATGAAGGTGTAAGGTAAGAATAAAACAGCTACCCTTCCCATCTGCTCATTTCATTGCTAGCAATCACAAATCTCTAGACTTTAGACATCTATTTTCCACATTTCTTAGAACAGCAAACCTAAACAAATCTAAATATCTGCCGCCTTCCCTTCCTAAACCAACAGTGGTCAAGAGCTTATTATATGAAGTTGCAAGTAAAAATATTTCTTAAGATATATGTCTTAAAAGTGGGATGAAATAATTCCATTTTTAAAAGTCTATCTTTAAGACTTATATGTGGAGGGTATTAGGATTGATTCTTCAGGTCTTAATATGTGAGAAACCTAAAGTTTTTAGTAATTTGTTTGGGGGTGTTCAATGCCATTGCTGTTTTCATTTTGTGATTACATTTGCTATATAGTTACAATATCCAAATTATTTAATTCTATGCATTACTTTGCACGCCAGTCACATTGCAATGAAAGCCTGAATTTAAGGTTTTTAAGCAAACAACATACAAGATTAGCATCCCTCATTAAACTCTCCAGTCCTAAGTACTTCTCTTTATAACAAGGGAAAAAATAATAAACATTCATTGGGCTTGACATTATATAGAGTGTCTAACACCAAGAGAAAGTCAAATGTTCTCTTTCCTTAAAGGCTATGCTAGATAATATATATCATATGACCTGAAGTTTACAGGCAGAAGGCATTTTACATTGGTTTCTTATTCAAATTTTAGAGATTTTTCACAAGCAATTTATGTAGGTACAAGCTTCTTAAAATGTCCTTTGGGCACATCTGTCTTCCCAATTTCATCAATTCAGCTGCATATAATACCCGTGTCCCCAGGTAAAAGTCATGATGCAATTCTATCAGACAGTTGCTGTACTTTGCGCAGTGTGGGTGTGAGAGCTAATTTTGTCCTCAGATTCAGAAGCTTCATTAACAGTCTTAACACATTCACTGCAGCTTTCTAAACCTCTCAGGCTTTAACACTTACACTACTGCAGAACTGGGGAGAAAGAAAAATAAAATGTTATCCTTGTTTTGAAAACACATTCCTCTGATTGGCAACAAATACAGCTCTTCTGTGCACTTCCCACATCTGAGCTCCAACAATGTCATGCTATGGAACCCTTTCAGCAATTCATGATTGATACTGTGGGAAAAGGACTTTTATACGCACACAAACGTGCACTAAAATTTTGTTTCAATGTAAGTGAAGAGACGATGCCTAGACTTGACTGTGGGGATGTTTATGGCTACGAAAAGAGCATTCTTTTCAGGGAAACTTTGCTCCTGCATCTTTAAAACCTAAGTTCCATATTATCATAAATACCCAATATTAATATTAATTTCTCATATTTCAATGATTAACACTTCTACCAAGGTGCTTTCTGGTTTTTAAGTGAAAACGTTTAACAAAATCTAACCTTTGATTTGCAAAAACTGTATTCAATGACTATACCACCAAGTTCATACAGTTGGAATGTCATACAGATGAGAAGAAAAAAATCTCCTTACCAATTGCAACAAGCTGTGTCAGACCCACTCAAACAGCCATACTAGAGTAATATGAAGGGAAACATTGCCATATATGTATGCCATTCTATCTATCTACTTAATACAGCACCATAATTATAGTTCATACAATATACAAATTTAACTAGCCTAAACTTTGGGTTACACATATGAGAAACATTAGAGGTGAATAATGAGAAAGTGTATGAACTAAAATTTACATATGTTAACATTTCAACAATTAAAAGTATTCAAGATGGAGAGAATATGTATGGTCATGTTAGCAATTGCTTTTTTAATTCTTAATGCTTATACTGTTCATTTCCTCAGACAACATAATAAAATGTCTAGCTATGCAAAATCATTACTTTTTTAATGGACTTACTCAAGATTTCTACATAGTCTCAAAGCTGAAACAGAAAAAGTTGTTGGGTTTTAGGCAATACCCTAAAATCTAGGAAATATCCTGATAGTACAATCAAGTATGAATGAAAAAAATTAGTAAGGCAATTTCAGATACAACTGCAATGAAAATTATAACAAAAGCAAATATGCCATTCATGTTTAAACATCATGTAATGACATATGAATGACCATAGACATAAGCAGATTGGCTCACAGAGGCAAAGAGTTCCATTCATTTTTGTGGTGAACACTCCAACACAAAGTAATTTACTTGTTTGCATAACAATGACACATATCAGAGTACACTATTCAGTCTGATATCATAACACCTGATTTTTAGCATGACACTCTAAGGAACCATCGTTTAAATTGAAAGGAAGAAAACAGTCTTAAAAAATAGTCATTTCAGGAAAGTTATGGATATAAAAATTCAGTTATTAAAGAACTTCATACATTCCTTCTTTTTTTCCCCCTACGTCTAAGGTCCAGAAATGTTGTTCAAATTGCACTACTTAGAGAGCCTTTTTTAACAAGAATATTAGGAGACTTAACCCCACTCACCTAAGAAGATAAACACACTATAATAAGACTGCTATTCTAGCCCTACTTGCTACTTTGCAGACCATCTGTGAAGTGCAGTATTCTACAGTATTCTATAGTTACCAAGTTCTCTGTAGGACACCTTACACAGCAGAACAATTTTATTATGGAAAGCAGGTTATATGTAAATAATATTAAATCACATGCAAATATAGTCCCCCCTACCATAAGGTGAAGATTTAGGAATCATCTTCTACAGTTTATTTTATCCTATGGAATATTTCTTTCTTAAGCATTTTTGGCGTCTGCTAGCACATATGCTAGTAGACAAATGGTAGCAGGCATTAAAATATTGAAGGGAAATTTATAGGAGAAAATGTTAAACTTGAGAAAACTCTATTTATAGTCTCACTGCCTTCCTCCCGCCATTCCCCTCCCTCTCTATACCACCAAACAGTGGGAAAGACAAATGTTACTCCATTTCAGCAACTATATGTCTTGATCCAGCCTATGTTCTTTGTAATGATAGATTGAGAAGTCTGGGGAGAACTGCATGGAAGGGTCCCCTTTCATTGGGAAAAATGGAGGGCCTGTGTCTACATTGACAGTTTGAGGAAGGTGGAATTATGTGATAACTTCCTGGAATGAAGACTTTTGGTGGCATAGTCTGGACTATGTCTTATTGTTCCTATCCACTGAGTCTACAATATAGTTTTTGTCTCATTACAGATGGCCATCATAGTTGTACTAACAAAAGGGAAGAACCTAGAATTTCTTCCTCAGACTCTTAATTCCATTATCACTTCCCCCCCATGGGATCTTGATTTCCTTGTTTCTTCTTCCAGCAACCTGTGTCTCATTTCTGCTTTCTCCCTCATGTGGCATCTCCACCTCTGATCTCTAGATCTTGGATCTTTCCCTACACTGATTAGATTACAGCTGCTCAGAAAAAGGGTAAAAATATTCCTTCAACAATAAGCCTGGTGTCTAAAAGGGAAAGAACAGGGTGCCAAGTTTACTACCAACACATTTCTCTGTTCTCTGTTACAGTGGATCTTGTGTTTTGTATTTTTATAACCAGTCAATGAAACACAAGTGGTAACTGATAGGCAGTCTCTGTTTATGAAAGTTGTCAAATTAGAACTCTTAAATAAATGTCATCTATATTACATCATTTTATAAAAGAGGGTATTTTAACCCTAAAAATTAGAAAAGACAATATCAGAATAGTGTATATAATCCTTGTGAAAGAAGCAGGGTGTGAAATTTAAAAATATACTTATTTTTCCCACTGTCTTGCACATCTATGGAATGTTCTCCAGAGAATTGTTCTGGTCTAGACACCAGTAGTTGGGAACTACTATTACAGTGCTCTTGGGTTATGGCTTGTGACATAATGGAAAGTGACGGGGCAAGAAATCAGAATGCTAGGGAACAATGGGTCTCAGGGTCTTCATTTGAAAATAGGGTTAAAATATACGTTATTCATGCCTTCCATGATAAATGAGAAAAACACATGTAAAATATTCCCATAAATAATAGAACAAGTTGTAAAAGTAAAATAAAGTAACCTAAACTTAGCTATTAGTATTGAGGATATTGGTCATATTCTTGGAAATCTCTGTTGTATTTCGTATCTTTTTGATAGACCATCTTCAAAGTGGAGGGGGGATTACTTCAGGGTCCACCTCAGTCTTTTTTTTTTTTTTTTAAGATTTTATTTATTTATTTGACAGAGAGAGAGAGATCACAAGTAGGCAGAGAGGCAGGCAGAGAGAGAGGAGGAAGCAGGCTCCCTGACGAACAGAGAGCCCGATGCGGGCCTCGATCCCAGGACCTTGAGATCATGACCCGAGCCGAAGGCAGAGGCTTTAACCCGCTGAGCCACCCAGGCACCCTCAACCTCAGTCTTAATGCAGAGTAGGAACAGGAACTATACTGCAATGATCTGCTGCTGAGTCTTTTAAAATAACCTATGTTCCACAAGCTATTGCTCTCAGATGCTTCTAGAAAAATCACAAGTCAATAACATAAATCAAAAATGAAGCAGGGAATTAGCTGTTTTGGATTTGAAGGCCCTCTACTACCCACATGTCCATCTCAACATCTGAAGTGATATGGGCCATAAGGAAGCATGGTACTCCAGCTCTGTGGGAACTCTATTGCCTCGTGGATTCACCCAAACGAGCACATTTTATTTATTTATTTATTTATTTATTTATTTACTTACTTACTTACTTACTTACTTACTTACTTATTTACTTATTTATTTATTGAACTAGTACATTTTAGATGAAATATTGACATTTTCTGATCCATACCACATTTTGTATGTCTCCCTTAGATCTACATTCTTAGGACTAACCCCCAAATTTATGCAAATATTTGCATATATTAACCCTACAAAAAAGGAAGCAGCTTAAGAATTCCCTTCTGTTTTAGAACTGGATTTATGCAAGGAACTGGCATGTTTGCACAATGCCATCTGATACTACAGAATTACCAAAAAACATCCATAAATAGTTGGAGGAGTAAGTAGAATGTATCTATTTTGGAGATATATATATATATATATATCTCCCCATTCCTTAATTCATAGATGATTTTAAATCTTCTCCAAGAAGTGGGGTCTATAAAGTGATAATCATATTTAATAAGTAGTAGTTACTTGCTCTGAAAATTAATTTAAAAGTTCTGTTGCATTAAAATAGTGCTCCAAGTTTTTTTTTTTTTAACAATGTGTTCTTTGTTCCTTTAGATACAAGCAGGAGATATAAAGGCAGAATTAAAAGGACAAAATGTTTGGAAATTATAATAGTGATGCAGAGAAGTATTGCTACAATACACAAGTCTTCTGTTGGATAAAATTGCAATGATCTAGGGGTGCCTGGGTGGCTCAGTGGGCTGAGCCTCTGCCTTCGGCTTGGGTCATGATCTCAGGGTCCTGGGATCGAGCCCCGCATCGAGCCCCGCATTGAGCCCCGCATTGAGCGCTGCATAGGGCTCCCTGCTCAGTGGGGAGCCTGCTTCCCCCTCTCCCTCTGCCTGCCTCTCTGCCTACTTGTGATCTCTCTCTCTGTGTCAGATAAATAAACAAAATCTTTTTTAAAAAATTGCAATGATCTACTCAATATTGGGGGGATGCAAGGTTGTTACTCTGCTGGGGGAAATTTTAAAAACCATGCTTAATGCGCTCACATTAAACTCATTGGTGCTCTGGTCCTGGATTTTAGGTAGTTTTCTTTAATTTGTCTTTTCTCTGGTATTTTTAGTTAATGACTGTGTGCTGTCCTTAAAGAGTTTTTCCTTCAAAAGAGCTGATTCAACAAATTAATTTCAGCAAGGAAATACATCCTCATTTTATCAATTAAACAAATTTCTTGTGTGGGTGTGCCTCCTCACTTGTGTGATTCTGGATTCTATAGCCAGCTATTCAACAGCCATTTCTTTGACGTACATATTCAGCTGAGCCTTAAAGCTGAAAGATGAGAATTGGTCCTTGCCTTTAAGGAGTGCCCTCTCTCTTGATTTTCCTTTCAAATGCCTTCCTCCATCCCCTCCTGTTTGGGATCCCTTGGCTGTTCAGAAACCACTTTCATGAAAAATGACAATGAGATCAACCAATCTGCTTTTACTAAGCACATAGATTTTTTCAGTGAAGGGATTAGTGCATAGTCATGGAGAAATAGTACTAACTTCATCACTACCATACACAGGGTACAGACAGTAAAGTGTTGATTTCAGAGGAAGTAGAGTCCCTGAGGGCTGGGGTGGTCAGGTGAAGTCTCACCTTCTTTCAAGGGTATTTCTGTTCCCATCCCTTGCTTTTCTGACAAGAACGGAGAGCCTACAGTGGCTAAGCTATTTGACCGTAAGCATCAGCATCATCACATTGTTTGGGACACTCAGCACAGTCAACCTTCAGCTTTGAGTCTCTTAGCTAATTTTTTTTTAAGATTTTATTTATTT